>CM055841.1:31308622-31721122 GCA_029490765.1 Euthynnus affinis | reverse complement strand
GCCCTTTTGGAAAGCGTATTTAGGCCAAGTGACGTTAAATCTGTCCTCTTAAATCCGAAGCAAATGGAATTATAATCTACGTTCTGGCAGCAGCGGCAGAGAAATATTGTTCCTGACGTTTTACAAAAGACTTTAATCACAGAGAGTCTTAGTGAGCAAGTGTGAAGGGGGGTCTGATTTAGATATTTCACATACCGGTAGATGCTCTCTGTGTGTGTGTGTGTGTGTGTGTGTGTGTGTGTGTGTGTGTGTGTGCATGAATCAGCTTCACGGTGGGAAGAAATACGACTTCCTGCGAAATACGTTCTGTGTTCTACACGTTTCATTAGAGCTGTAACGCCTTTCATCATCATCATCATCGTTATCTGCTCTGCGTGTAAATAATGAACAAAGCAGGACAGGTTTTATTATATCTGAACGTCCTTAGCAACCGGTTGAGCGCTGCAGCGGCTCCTTTTTCATTTTACAGTGTGAAAACTTCTAATCTCTCAGCTTTATTAACTCCTTTAAACTTGACCTGCAGTAGAAGACGAGGAAGAAGTCTGCCGCTCCCTGCAGATGTCTGATAACGTCTGCCTCCTGCACCTGTCCAGTTGTGAATGCACTTTCTTTTGCTTTTAGTCGCTTTGAACAACAGTGTTTGTCATGTAATGCAAAAATAATGCACGTTTGCACATTAAAGTGACAAATAACAGGCGATTTTGATCAGTCAGTTAATCGTTTAAAGTCAGTTTTTAAGAATAAAATCAGCTAAAATCTTTGGTTCAAGCTTCTTAAATGTTAATATATCTTCTAGTTTCTTTGCTTGCCGTCATATTTTAGATGGCAGAACTACTTCTGAGGTGCATGGAGAAGGGAAAGAAGCTACAACACTAGCGTAGCGTGGAGAACAACTTTATTAGTTCACCGACGCTTTTCGGCTTGTGGCCTTTATCAGGGTCGACCTGAGAAGAACGATGTGTCGCTGGAGTTCTCGTCGTATTTTGTCATGTCTTGTTTTGCCTGTAACAGAAGTCGAGCTCTGTCCGAATGACAAGAAGCAATGTGTGCAGCACCAGTCAAAGGTCACCTTCCCGTTCACTTGAATGAGAAAGAGAAAGTGTGGTGCTGTATGAAAAGGGTTAAAAGGATCCAGCAGGTTCACAGTCTTTCCTCGTTTTGTGTAAAAATGCATTTAAAAGTCTGTGTGTGAAGCTTCTATTCAGCTTCATCAGTCTGAGTTTAGTCATATCAAGTGGATATCTGACACATTTACAGTCTTTTTAGCATCAAATTCTCCTCTTTGTGTTTCCCTGTTGAGCTGCAGGTGGAAGTATAAAAACAAAAAGAGGGACTTTGCCACTAAAAAGACTGAAACGTTGAAAGATATCTACTGGATTTGACTCATTTGGATGCTTCATATTAGCTTCACATAAACTTTTAAATATATTTTTTGCACAGAAGGAGGACTGTGGGTTTAGTCCTCCATCACTTCTAATGGTCAGTATGAACAGGAGGAATGATTACAGCAAGAAAAACAAAGGATGAATTTGCCTTGTTTGAGACAGAAAAACACCCAAAAAGGTGGATGCACTGTTATTTTTACTCTACAAACCCATGCTGTTTATTGTGTTTATGCTGACTCTCTCTCTGTGTGTGTGTGTGTGTGTGTTTAGCCGCTGAAGGCCAGGTGCTGACGTCAGCCCACCTCATCTACATGGGCAGTCAGATTGCGGAGGGCATGGCCTACCTGGAGGACAGAAACATCGTCCACAGAGACCTGGCAGCCAGGAACATCCTGGTGGGAGATGATCTGGTCTGCAAGGTGGCCGACTTCGGGTTGGCTCGTATTATTAAGGTTAGGATGGTGTGTGTGTGTGTGTGTGTGTGTGTGTGTGTGTGTGTGTGAGAGAGAGGAGGGTTATATTTGTTGTTTCATCTGTCAAGACCCATTTTCTTATTTTAGAATAACACTAATTCTTTATCCGTGTTCTTTTTTTTTTATTTATTTAAATATTTATAATGTGCTCTCTTGCTCCGATGGAAGCTCATGAATACTTAATGCATCACCTCTCCCTCCCTCCCTCTGATGCTCCCGACGTAACGGTAAAAATAACAGCAGATGCAGCACTCATTTGCGCATAACCCACTTGTGTTTGTGCGTGTAAATATAATAACAATAACAGCATATTTTATTCATACAGATCCTCCCGAAACTTCATGTGAGCTCGGGAAGAGGCAGCCCGAAAGGTTCTGTGTGCACAGTAAACATTAATATATCATTAGCACGTCGCTTGTGAGACAATAATATTTACAGTAAATAAATCAGACTGCCTTGAAAATAAATCTGGTAGTAAAAAGCAGGAACATGTACGCTGTCCTGAATAAGCACTACAGTAGATATCAAGATGTTTTTATCCACATGTCTCTGTTTTAAAGATAAAAGCTCTTTTTTTTGTTGTTTTTTTTTTTATTAAATAAGTTTTATTATGCTTTTAAACACAACCAGACAAATCCAACAATACACAGTGGCCACAAGAACTAAAGAGACAACTAAAGCAGTCTCTGTCCTTTTCAGTAGGATTCAAACCAGTTTAGTGCTGAGCCAGAAACTGTTTACACACAACAATGACATTATATGACAACTGTGATGGATTGAACATTTCAGCCACTTAACTTTAGAAAATGTTCTTAGTTTGAGACATAGACTGGAAAAACAAGTTTCTAGCTTCCACGTTGAGCGGCCCTCTGGATATGCACAGTAGTGTTTCCCCCCGCTGGCGCATCGACTTCACATTGCGATGATGTCATGGATTTTTCTGGGCTTGAGGAAAGTTTTACAAATATAAAACCTTCATGGATCAAAAGTTCATAATAGAAAGAGTCATAATTGATGTGGTTTGTAGTTCGAGGTGTCCTGGCAACGGTCTCTTTTACAGCGGTGGTCTATGAGGGGAAAATGCTTTTTTGGGGCCGCAGGTGGATTTTTTGCTGCAATACCGCGAGTGGCCACTGGGGGAAGTCGGCTGCAAGGTTGATCTGCGGCGCCCCACACAGCTCTTATTATACATCCATACTCGAGTTCAGCAATTTGGCCATCGGCAACTTGGATTTTTGGAGCCAGAAGTGACCATATTTGGACGAGAGGGTGGCGCCGACTCTAGCGCTAGCTGCTAGCTTGGTTAGCAGCGTTGCATTTGCAGTCTATGGTTAACAGTGATAATGCTAATGCTAATTTTCACTAGTGAAAGATAGGCCTTAAAATATTAAAACTAAAGTTTCTAATGAGAAAAACTGAACAGCTGACTCCACTGAGGGTCTTTTTAGACGATGTTTCAAGACTTTAGGCAACAAAACGTTACAATTAACGTTCAAGAACTGAAAACACACTGAAATAGCAGCAGCTACGCTTACCCTCTGTCAATCTGGGTTTACACCATGGTTATGTTACGGAGTCAACATTCTCGCCATGGCAGCGACTTGTCAATCACAACGTAGCCACGCCCTAAAACATACGCTGCTTTAATATCTATTTTACTTCAAACGGGACCGTAATTTACTAAATGAGCATCGTGCTGTACTGAGGAAGACTTGCAACCAGGAATTGGGACCATAAACTCATAAGGAAACAGTTTATTGAGGTAATAAATCAAGTGAGAAGTAGGTCATGTTATCTTCCATACAGTGTGACTTCTTTTTGCAGCCAGTGGCGTCGCCCCCTGCTGGCCGTTAGAGAGAATGCAGCTTTAAGTCGGCTTCACTTTTCAGAGCTACCCGCTTTGTTTGAAAGCAAATACAGGAAGTGGACAGGGGATAAATAAAGAGGAAACAGTGTCTGGAGTTCATGGGAAATGTAGTCTTAAATTTGAGAGCGACAAAATGTGACACTGTACTTTTTTTAAAAAGTAAAATGTGTGTATTTCTCAGTGTGTTAACCCTTCGCCTCCATCACCTCGTCTCTCTCCAGGACAGTGTTTATACAGCCAGTCGAAGCACAAAGATCCCGGTGCGGTGGACGGCTCCCGAGGCGGCCATTTACCAGCGGTTTTCCGTTAAATCAGACGTCTGGTCATTCGGGGTGCTCCTGTACGAGATGATGTCACGTGGCAAAATGCCTTATGAAGGTATAATTTTTAAACCGCCGCCCTTTGCAGCAGGTTGATACCTGTATGTTAACCTATGCACAGTATTTAACAGAATGAAAACTATTTGTAGTATGTACAACGCTCCCAGTTATGTAACAGACTTTTGGGTGTAAAGTTACAACGTAAATGCGGGGTGTGGACGTAAGTCTGAAATAATTACTGTTTCCATTGTGCAGTTAAACCCTTGTCAGTTTATTTCTAGCTACGTTACTATGATACTGTTATTTGGTAAGTTCTCCTGCAGTAGAAGTGATAGTTCCTTGGTGTTATTTTGTGTTTTTTTTCTTTTTAAAGATAAGGCTAGCAATATCTTGTGTTTTATTTATTGTTAACAAACCCCAGTACAGGAGGAATTAGCTAGAATTAGAGCCACTGACAAGATGTTGAAGGGTATTTAGTGACAGAACAACATATTATTATTGGTTTTAAAGACTTGAATCTTTAAAGATTGGTCAACAAATCTCTAGTTTCATTTTTAAAACAGCTGGAACTGCAGTTTTCTTTTAAACAAACATTACTGAAAGAGGAGGAAAAGGAGAATTTGTTTGGGACTATTTCCTCTGGCGGATTAATACACATTTGTTGCTCAGTGAGTTACAATGAAGCTCTATAGCACAGAAGCTTATCCTCTGATGTTTTTAAACATAAATATCAATTCATCTTTTTCTTCCATCCCATCTTTTATGGCTGCAACTCATTGATAAATCTATCTGATAAGTTATTTTCTTGATTAACAGATTAGTTGTTTGATCTATAAAATGTCAGAAAACGGTGAAACGTGTCAGATAATGTGTTTCCCAAAGTCTTGTTTTGTCCCGACCAACAGTCCACAACCCAAAAGATATTCAGTTTACGGTCATATAAGCTGGAAAATATTCACATCTAAGAAGCTGAAATCAAAGAATTTGGACATTTGTGTTTTTTTTAATGACCCAAAATGATAAATTGATTGTCTCTCTTTTATATTTTTGTTATTTTATCTTTTATTTTAGTGCAACATGAATATAAAAGGTGAAAAACTGAACTGAACCTGTTTCTTATGCACTGTATAGTACGGTTGAATTTGCTCCATTGTTGTCCAAAAACTATTAAACTATTTAACTATATAATTATAAATAAATGTCTTTAATAGTAACCAATGGGCTCTGGTGCCACAGACAGTGAAGGGGAATCAGAGTGTATTGAGAAACAGGTTAACACATTGTTGTCATATCATCATAACTTCATAACTTGATCATAACTTGTTCTTTTAAGACTTTAATATCTTGACTCATGTCGCCAGAGTCATGCTGACTTTACCTTTCAAATTCGAGCCGTTGCAGCACTTCTTGATGTGAAAATAATGAAGCTTTTCTTCCTCTGCTCCTCATCACATGCTTTTGTATCGCTCCTCTTTTAGGAAAAAGCAATAAGGAAGTGTTGGATCTGCTGTCGTCAGGGTTTCGGCTGCCCTGTCCGACCCGCTGTCCTCCCAATATTTACCGCATCATGATGGACTGCTGGGCCGCTGAGCCCTCCAAGAGACCCTCCTTCCACGCCCTGCACAGCCAGCTGGACTCAATATATGCCAGGATATATTTCAAGACCATTGAAGTATAGAAGGAGGGGACGCACAAGGAGGACTCCGACTGGTCATCAAAGCAGGACGGGACTCCAGTGAGCTGATGAAAGAGTGAAAGAGAAACACTTTGATAAACTTGTTTTCACCAGACAGCTTCACAGGAAAGGAAATAGCTCTCCTCTTCCATGCAACCCTCTACGGCTACAGGGTATATGTACTTAAATAAAACACCAAGGTGTGGAAGAACAGAGAGAGGAGACGCATGAAGACAAACAGGAGCGAAACTTTCACTCCTCAAAAGGAGGAAGAGGAGGAAAAATGTGGAAAGCTCCATTTCTTAGGCTAAAAGAGAAAGGAGGGCGGACTAATGAATGAGGACTGAAAATAACCTGAGAAAGGTGTGTAAATACACTCCTACCTAAAACAAACCCTCCGCACATTCACAGCACCGACTGTTTTTAATTTTATACCCTTATGTGTTTTATAAATAATATTTTATTACTTCTGTATGTGCCATGTCTGTGTATGCGCACTTCTGAAATGTAATGAAATCACAGGTCAGGATTTAAATTTGATCACCTGAAGCCAGTGCTAAAGTTGAGGTTATGTGCAATAATTAAGGGCTTGCAAGGTTTTTGTTTTTTTTTTAGCCACGCTAGCGGCCTCGTAACTGAGATTCGGTAAACTATTCATGTTGAATCCCAATGACTTTGGTGATCCCAACTTTTCATCTGGCACAGAACTTCCTCTTTACCAAATGAACTAATGGCCAAATTCCCATCATCTTCAGCTGTACTTTTAAGGGTTAAGGATTTTTCACATGCCATTTGTACGTTGAAAGATTGTTGGTTGTAATCGTTCCTCCTCTTTATATCAGCTGTGACGCAATCCCTTCATGACTACGCTGCGAAAGATGCTGGTCAAGATCCAAAGTCCCTTTGCTGTGGAAAAAAAACACATTATCAGCTGAAGCTAATATGAAGTTTCAGCTGTCAAATCAAACGGGCAACTTCCAAAGTAGCTGTCTTTTTTTTGTAAGAAATGTCCTCCAAGGACTGTCTAACATGTAGGTTTGTTAACCACTTGATATGGCTATATGGATTGTGGATTTTGCCCCCTGTTTCTTACAGTGTAGTCGTGTTAAGACAGCCTGATAATCAGATTGAATTACCATTTCTTTTCACTTCATTCATCCAGCTTGACATTGTGCTCATGTTAGCTGTTTTTTTCCTCAATAGTGTGATATGTACAGTACCAGTCAAAAGTTTGGACACTTCTTCCCGTTCACATGAATAAGAAACTTTTGGCTGGTACTGTATATACACTCCTCCAGTGTAATTATCAGTAATGGTTGCTACTTTTTTCACAATGATCAAATGAAGGTAAAAAAATTATTTTAATAGACTTATAACAACCTGTATAGAATTAATAGTTAATCTTATCCACACTTGTCACCATTTATCTCTTGCTATTGTTCCTGGATGTTGCAATGTAGCTAGCTAGCTACGTGGCTACGTTCTTAAACCTGCCAACTAATCAATACCTGATTCAGAGGTCTGAGGAGAGTGACCAAGAACTCTTTCAACGTACATATGGGTAATTAGCACTGTATTGACAAAATCTGAACCTTTTAGTATTAACAAGCATGTAGACTTGCTAAGCAGATATTGACGTGCTTATGTCAGTGTGTTAGCATGCTAATTAGCATACATGCTAAGCTTTACCAGTTACATTTGAGTCAAGCAGCTGAGTCTGAGATGTCCATCGATTTTATGTGACTTTACTGTGGCGCCACCCCCAGAACAAACTAACATTTTTTTTGTCCAACTAGTTGTAAAGATCTAAAAACATTTTCTCTCATCTATTTTGTTTTTTCTGGCCTCATGAGGCACCTAGCGTGGCTATACACCGTTAGTCTTCTTATTAACCCGCAAGCATAAGTATTTTATTGAGCCTGCCTTCTGTTACAGGGATTTGAGAAGGTTTTTGGCAACGTGTTACATATCTAATACATCTGGATACCAGTTTGTCTAGAATAGTGTGGGAACTGTTTGTATCCTGCTGTGATCAATTTTGTCTTTGGTGGCTGAGTCAGTGCTTGAGAAGCTGGGAGGCCACAGTGCCATGTGTACAGGCCTTAAGTTATTAAAGCTCTTCTATAGGCCCACGATAATGGCCATTTACAACTAGAGTGCCTATGTTTACACTTCATACTCTGTACACACACTAAACTACAAAATATGGACTATGAAGAACTACAAAGATGAAGAACACGGAGGCCTGCACAACGAATCAGCCATATCCAGATGAAGACTTTTAAGAGGGGGGGGGGGAGCGGGACTTCTGTAACACTAAATTGTACAACAACGTTGCACAGCAATGCAATTTGAGAACAATGCAACTTTGGTCTTTTTATGCATGGTATTTACAGCAGACAAAGCCAAGTTCAGGAAACTTGAGCCATAATCACCAAATCACGGGATTGAGTTTTAGGCTGAGTGCCATCAGGTACCGAACACCAGTAGTGCAAAGAATAAAGTATTTTAAGTATTGTTTTGAAATGTGTCTGTGCTTCTGATTACTGATGAACTTCGCTGTCGCTGTCATGTGACCATCTACTTACGTCCCCAAAGTAGGAATGTGAGAAGTTGATGTCATTAACTGTACATAAAGATGGACGACGCCTCTTCAAATTCCTGCCGCTATGCAAAAGTGAAGCCAAAATATCTTGTTTCTGGAAGCGGCCATCTTGTTTTTGTGACATCATTTGGAGCCAGAGTCTGTGCAGTAGAGTTAGGGGAGGTGGGATCATGGATGTATAAAGAGAACTGGATACAGCGTTGGTGGCGATTACCCGTTCATTCCTATGAAAGTTGCTCCGTGGCACATGAAGCAAAAAAAAAAAAAAAAAATCAACTTCCAGGTGTGGACGTTCCAAGATCTTCCGCATTGCGTGACCCATAGAGTGAGCGCGCTAGTGACTTTCTCTGGCCGAGCCGGCTACTTATGGTTTAGCCCTCTTGCTAACTTGAATGGGGATAAAAACAATTCAATCATGCGGCTCTTCTTCTTCTAGGCTTTTGAAATGTGATCGGACCAAATGGATTTAATTCTGGTAGTGAGACGAGTCATTTCGCAGTGTTGTGACGCTCAAAAAATGTATCGGCTGATTTACAGACGTCTCTTTCACAAAGTCGATGGGAAAAAGTCTTTTTGGGACAGTGTGCGTCACGTAACGTTGTAATTACACTGTTTGGCCACTATGTCAAATTTTCTTCAAAGCCTGGCGCTCTTCCTGTATTCAGTTCCTTTAATACATCTATGACCCGCGGGGCCTTCCTAGCCGTCTGATGGAGGTTTGAGAGCGACATGATGTCACTTCACCCTTTTTTTATAATCGCCAAATAATTAATTAATAACAAGCTTATCAGAAAAATGAGCACTTGGACAAACATCAGCGTGATAAGAACAACAGAATTGATATTATAAAACGACAATGAAAAATTTATTTGACTTGTACTTTGATCTTTTAGTTTGGCTCGCGTCCCACCTGTTAACATGGAGGCGGCAGGAATTTATGACCTATACTGCAGCCAATCACCAGGGGGCGCTCCAGATGTTTTGGCTTCATCCATATTTATACATGTATACAGTCAACAGTTAATGTATATAAGGTGTATATAACCCCTGGATGACAAAGGAATATTTTTATGTGCACTTTTCAAAGAAAACACTTAATTAATTTTCTATTTATACACCGTTGCATCACTACCGGATGACTGAGTGATCATGTTAGTGACTAAGGAATAAAAAAATCCCAGAAAATTTTCAGGGAAATGAAAATGTCAAACAATACAAATAGGCGGTGGTTTTCAGTGTTTTTGCAGGCTTGTTATTATAAAATTACTTTCCTTTTTACTAAAAAAACAACCTAAAATACAATTTCCAATCTAGAGATTCAAAACTTCTCTTTTTGTTTACCAGTAATAGGCTCTGTTGGGGGATTTAGGGACAATATTAAAAACTACAAGAAAGCCTATAATCGACATTTCCTTTTCACAATGTCGGTTATGGATTATTATTTTTCTTTTATGTCAGACTTTCTAAGAACAGACCTGAGGAAAACAAGCAGGAATCAGCAGGAATAACAAAGACAATTGCTGCTAAAATGCAAATGTTTTCGCATTTGAACAGAAGAAGAACAGGATTATTAATGATAATTCTCAAAATATATGTGCAAACTTTTAGTCTTAGTCTTATTAATGATGTCACTTTTTTTCAGGTTGTTAAAAGTGAGACGAGCAACAATGTTTGGGCAGTAAATTCACGATCATGTAAAACAGATAAATCCATCAACAAGTGTCTTTGAGTGAGATGCTGAAAGTATAAATCATGCATGCAACTAGTTGAGAGGTTGCATCAGATCCACTCTACTAAATTACACAAAAGTCTGCCAGAGCTTTCAACTATATTTGTCATTCTCACTGATAAACGACCGGACAAATTCCAGTAAACGGATCTTCTGCCAATAATTCATCTAACTGCTTTTTTATTATTATTATTATTAAACAATGACTCATAAACCTCAAATGTCCCTGTGATTGATGTGGTGAGCATCTTAGAAGCAGAAACTGCTGCAATCATCTCTTTTTTTTTTTTTTTCCTCTGAATGTTCAGGGATCTTTCTGTGGTCGGTCGGTTTTGTTCCGCGAGTTTTGCACGCAAAGCCCTCAGCAGACAAACAGAGAAGATGACACACTCATGAGTCAAAAAAAAAAAAAAAATAAAGGAATTCTTTGAATGTTTGAAACCCAACAGTTGAGGAAACTCGATCGGAAGAGAAGTGACTTTCTTTCTGTTTTAGTTTCTGGCTGATTAGACGCTGCTGCGATCACAACTCTGCTGGATTTAGCTTTTTCTGGATAATGTTCGGTGACAACAGGCGATAAAAATGTGTCATCCGCGTTATCAGAAGCAGACTCCACTCGCTTTTTCAGCATGTACATCATCATTACATCCTTTATCAGGTGTTTTATTACAACATAATTTGAGTTAATGATGTGTATAAGATGTTTAGAACAAACATAACTGTGATAATCATAAACGGGATGCTAGTGTGTATGGTAGCACAGTGAACTCAGCAGTCTGTATTTCTCTGTTTAGCGTCTTCAGGTTAGGCTAATCCATCGTTGCTAACTTTGGAGCTAACCTTCACTTTTCCAGCACTTGGAGAAACAACAGACGTGACTTTTTTTTAGCATTTAACTGACACACTGTAGTCTGTGCTGTACATTTACTGCCAGACTGACAACTTACCGCTAAACTTTTCCTCTGCTCAGCTCGTATCCGCCGTCACTTTCTCTGTGTCCAACTTGCTAAGCAAACAAGCTACGCGATGCCGTGTAACTTAACAGAGTTGCTTGTTTCCCAGGCAACGACACAGCCGTTGACTCACGCGCTGCACAGACTCCCAAACGCTAAATATTTCTGAATGAGTGGATATTTGCGCCTGGTGGGGGTTCTTGTTGATATAATTGTAGGAGAAACAGTTAAGAGCCAGAAGTCTGAGTTTGGGCGAGTCCAAAGTTGTAAAAACAGCGGGGGTGTTTTGAATACACCACAGGTAGTTTGTTAGTCTGCCCCTCCCGCTGCAGGAAATAATGGATTAATCCTAGAAAGCTGCTGATGTAGCACTTTTCTCCTTATGAAAGTAACACGGAGATTATTCGACCAATCAGAATTTAGTCGGGTGGGAGCGTGTCGACCAATTAATCGACTAGTCGACCAGCAGACTACAGCCCTAGACTCCAGTAATAACAGAGCTTTTTGTGTGGTCATTATTGTTTTGTTTTGCTCCTTCGGGTCATTTGTTTACATTTTGGTAGTCTCCCTCCCTCCTTCACCTTCCAGTTGTGTGAATGGCTGATTGTATGCAGGTGGTGCACCCTGATTGGCCTGGTTGCCGGGACAGCTGACGACTGATTGGCTGACCCATATGATTTAGTTCAACAATGGAGGCCCACCTTATCAGCAGTTAGTGTGTGTGTATGTGATTCTGTAAGTGAGAAGCCTAGTGATACAGAACCAAGATCTTTAGGTCTGTTAAGCTTGTAGCATTAATTGTAGATAGTTGCACAACACTAAACAGCAGTTCATTAGTCGGAGTGAGAAGCCCCTTTTTCTTTTGTGTACATCTTTTTATGTTTTTGGGTAAGGAGTTAGGTTATGCCTTTGTCTTTTGTTTCAATTTTATTTTGATAGGGGAGTTTAGTTTACTTTTGTTTGTTGTTTTAGGCATTGCTCATCTCTGAAGTTATAAAAATAAACTGCTTTAATGGACTTTCATGGTTGTTGGCTCTTAACATGTTATGTCCAGGTTTCCCCTAAACTGTGGCGTAACACATGCATTTGTTTATATATATATTGAAAAAGCATAAAGGCTGTTATAGTTGTATTTTCATTTACAGAAATCTATCCAACACATGTTATTCCATCAGTCTGGGAAACACACTCTGATTAAAGAGACCTGAGTCCACCAACCTTTATACATTTTAACTAATGGGCTTATTAAATAATTTACTATTTCTCTTTATAAATCAGTTTAAAGCTATTATAATAAGAACAACGTTTGGGTTGACAGTTGTCAGGTTTTGACAACTTTTAGAAAAAAAATGGCTGCAGAAGATCTGAAATCCATCGATTAACATGATTACAACTCTTCATTAACGACTTTTTAGCACAATTAAAGCCCTGATAGGTTATTAGAAAAGTGAGGAACCCAGCAGCATTCATTTAAATTGAAGTGATTTTCATTTGCAACAACCGCAACCCTGAAAACAAAACTGAGATCTTTTACTTAAATGTAGAAATAGTTGATTAAAAGTAAAAGTTCTGCATTAAAAATCTTTATTAAGTGAATTTAAACAAGTAAAGGAAGCAAAATGGCTCCATTTAAAGTGATATATTTATCATACAATATTAATACTGATTCATCAACGTGCTCATGTAAGCAGCATTTTAATGTTATCAACGTCCTAATTTGAACAATTTATACTGTAAGCAACTCTAATATATAAAAATGCAGATTTTTTAAAAGTGATCATATGTTTTATGTATGAAATATTGATCAGAAAAGAAGCTGTGAAACAAATTTAGTGGACTAAAAAGTACAAGATAGTTTTAAAAGCACAAATACTCAAGTAGATTATAATAAGTAAATTGGTTTTGTCACAAAATAAATGTTCAGGTACCTGGTGAAAAACCCTGTAAATGACATTACTCATCTCCCTCACTGATGGACACCAGATGTCTCCTCCTTCACTGTGAAGTTCACTCTCCTGCATACCGGCTTGTAAACAGGTTATGAAGTCACAAATGCTGCTGATAGCTTCACACCTTTCACTCAGATTTTAAAGAAACTTTCCTCCTTCAGCAGATAAATGTGAAAACAAACATCAGTGAAGCTCAAACATCCAACTGAAGGAACAAGAAGAAAAACAGATTTTTCAGTTGAGAGAGACTTTAAGTTTCTTTCCACTGCAAAAAAACAAAACAAAACTAGTAAATAAACACACTTATTGATATCTGCTACCTTTTCTACCTTAATCTATGTCGAACAAACACCTAAACTTGTGACAGCAGACACATGAGCGGGAGATTTATGACGCATCTGTCAGATCATAGGCGGGGTTCACGCACGCATTTTAAGCTATTATTGCCTGACATGAGGAAGTTGCTGTCAGTCCTCTGAGCGGATTACTCCTCAGCAGGACTGACTCCTGCACAGACCACTTCTCTAGGAAGACATTCCGGGAATTCCTAGCGGCTCATCCTCTCTCTACCTGTCCGACAGGTGTAGTCGGTTGGCTCGTGCTGACGCGCGCACAGGCTGAAAAGTGGGGCAAGGCGGCTCTTCGGAGGGGACCGTTCATGGTCATCTATGGATGAGTGTCTGAGGACAACATGCCCATGTCTGGACGCACTATGGCAAAGGATTTTCAGCGACAAAAAGGCTTCTCATGACGGAGGAGAGCGGACAGACAGCGGCAGCGGCAGCGGCGCTGACCCGGCCCCGGTGCCGGTGCAGCCGCCGAAGCCGCCGAAGCCGCCGCCGCAGGAAAGCGGTGCTATCTACACGGCCCTGTGGGCGTTTGAATCCCGGCATCCAGATGAGCTTTCTTTCGAGGAGGGGGATTTGTTCAGTGTTACCTCTAGCGAGGGAGGATGGTGGAGCGCACGGAAGATCGACAAGAACGGGCGCGTACTCGGTAACGGGATCGTGCCCGGTAACTACCTGGTGAAGGCTGAGTCCCTGGAGATGGAACCGTGAGTGGTGGTTTGTTTTTATTAATAATTACTGTAAGAAACTATCCAAACAGTTACAGTAAGTTTGGTTATTGAATCCTAACAGTAAATCAGAGGAATGCTGTTCGGCTTTTGGGGTCAAATTGATAGTAATTAAAGAAAATATCAATTAAAGGAGGTGTTAATAAGTGAAGGAGACACCTGGTCTGGACTTAACAGTAAGTGTCAAGCCCTCTCTGACAGCCTGAACCAAAACTTAAATGGCAACAAGTTCGATAATTGATTAATTGTGAAGCAAAAATTCACCAGCAGCTTCTTAAAAGTGACTTTTCCCATTTTTCCCATGACAGTAAACTCAACATCTTTATGTTTTTCAGCAATTTCAATATATAAACTTGCATTTTTTCACTATTTTTCTACAAATATATCATTATAAACTTCTACACAACAGCAGGTTTGTCACAGATTGGATGAATGTATACATGTGTTGTGCTTTAATCTCCGTTTTACCTACAAATCCACACAGATACGCTTATCTATCTTTATCTAACATGTAATTTCCCTATTTGACAATGATCAAAACTTTTATTATAGCAATCACAAAACACACACACACCTTTTATTATCCAGTTCCTGTCCAGACCTGTACATGTGGTTCCAGCTTCCCAGTCAAGGACTTTGTATCACATGAGAAAAGGACGATATTTCGAGCAGAGGTCAGAGCTGCTGTATCTGATAAACAACCTTCTTGGGCTCAAACTTTGTACTTTTCCCCCTAATGTCATAAAAAAAGGCCACTTTAAAGAGTTCTTAGGAGGCACAAACTATCATAACCTCAGCCAGCTTCAACTTTAACCAGTTGTTTACAATATTAGAAGCCTAAAAAACATGATTTTTAGCCTATTTTATGTGTAAATGTGATCATATTCCCTCTGATCATTGAGCTCAAGTCCTTTTTCATTTCTTTTGAAACCTTTGTCGTCAACACGTGCTCTTTAACACACCTCATGCAGCTCGACTCACCTGCAGTTCAGTAACCATGACTTCATATTATCAGGTCAAACATGGAGGGAAAAAAAAGTCACATTTAACAGGAAGCGCGGTGCCTGCCACCCGTCTGACTTGTAATCTGTTCAGACTCAACTATCCGCATTTTTCACATTTTAACGTCGCGTCAAATGACGATATTTACCGTAATAAACAACCATTACACCCGCGACTTCCTGCGTTTGTGGATCCGTCTGATTCACACCTGTCATAATCATCATTTTTAATGTTTATTATCAGCTTGTTTATCGGCCTGGTTTGATCAAACTGTAACACAGAGACGTGATTTGTCACAATATCCACAGTTTTATTGGCTTTTCATATGTTTTATAGCTTTTTTCTCAGCATTTTTGTTGTTTTGATAGAAACTCACACGGTTTCTATTGACTATATTCTTCTTATTGTCAACAAATCTCATGTGTAATGTATTGTGTCTGTATCCCAAGCGTCCGTCGTTGTCTGAAAACTATTAAAATGTCAATAAGCCACAGTTGTTTTTTTTTAAAGTTTTCTTTAGAAACCACTTGACAAATTCCAGATCAGTCTTCATGCGGTTCTGATCACAGCTTCACTACCTTGTTATGCTACATATCACATCCTTAACTCTGTTTTTCAGTTCTTTTAGAAATTCCCAAACTCAGTATGAAGTCAGGAGGTCATGATATGAAGAAAAAGAGGAAACACTGATGATGAAGACATGATCGCTGTTATTAGACTTTCGAGCCGTTTCTATTCAAACTAACGTGACAGAAATCCTTCATAATGAAGGAAGACGTCGCCCAGTGCAGAGCAGCGGGACTTACTCATGTGTTTTTAATAGTTTTTTGGACATTAACGGAGGTTTATGATGCAGATGAATCACATATAACGGGCTTCAGACACGCACACACACAATACTTGGAAGTTGGATTGATTCATTGTTGGTTCGGCTCTGCGCATAAGGTTTGTTTACGGTAAGAAAAATAAAGAAAATGGCCAGATTTTATCCTGTCAGCAGCTCAAAATGTATTGATTTTTTAATCACCTCAGCAAAATTTAATTGGATGCCATCTACAGAAGACTAAAGAAGCTTTTTTTTTTTGTTAATTAAATGTGTTCATGTTGAGTCCATCCTCCTCTGCTGCTATTCAACACTCACTGAGGCACGACAAAGATCTGCTTTTACACGAAATACGAGCTACACTTTATAACAAACAACACAAAATATATTAAATGATTGACAAGGAGCAGGGAGGAGAGAAAAAAAACCGATCCAAGGATCAATCAGCTAAGACACATGCTCCTATCAACAACAATCGAAAAAACACTCAGACACAAGACCGCAGCCTTTGAGCCTCTATGTTGCAAGTGAAACTGAAAAACAGCTTTCATAATGTCAGTCCTGTGTGTGTGTGTGTGTGTGTGTGTGTGTGTGTGTGTGTTCATCACAGCAATGATGAAAAACGGAGATGCAAGCAGCACCGGGACAGTCAGCCTCACCACTTCTTGTTTTGTCTCTCTCTCTCTCTTTCTCTGTTTATTGCTTCAACACAGTGAGAAGTGTGTAACGCTGTGGTCGTTCCCACATGTCAACAGGTGCTGGACAGCTGGGACGATTCATAGAGTTGGATACTGTTTTTTTTTTTTTTTAATTTCACTTGTATTGTTGTTATTTTCCGCATCATTTGGCAGCCAGTTAATCACCTCAGCTGCGGTAGGATTAGCAGTGATCACAGTTCAGAGTTAGTTAAGAGTCACATGCTTTGTTTGGTTTCCACTTAAGGCGACTCATTAATCTGCTAATTATTTTGTTGATTAATATATTCATTTTTTGGTCTATTATAGCCAAAATAGTGAACATATTCCTTGTTTCTTCTGATTAAAACCTGAAAGATATTCAGTTCGTTGTCATTTAAGCTAATAAAAGCAGCAAATTCTTCACTATTTTTCCAACAAATCTCACATAAAGACCAACAAACCAACAATTAAATAATGTGCGAGGATCCATGCACGCTGCCGTTGTTGCTCAAAAAAAAAAACTATTAAAACGTCAGTGAGTCCTCGAGGCTGCAGCGGGTGTGACGTGCTCTTTCATAATGAACAGTGTGATTACATTAGTTTGTTTCCCCATTTTTTTCTTCCAGTTTCTGTGGAGTAGTTCTATGTTTTTTTCTGTCCACAGAGTGAAAACTAAACATGTAGAGTCAGCGTTTAGTTTTTATGCTTCACATTATGTTGGAACAAACTCTCAGAAAACTGCAGGTCTGCTGCAACTCTCATTTTCTTTTTTTTTTTTTTTTTTAAATCACAGCTGCACTTTTCTGTTTGCATTTTTATTAAACTAAACTTGAAGGTTAATATTTTACACTGAACTGTAGCTTTTATTCTTCAGTTTTATCTGTCTTAGCTTCTTTTTATTTCCAAATTTAACATGTTTCAATTGTATTTAAACGGTTTTTTTTCTACTTGTGTTGCTTTTATATTCTGTCTCGCCGTCTTTTATGGTCTCTGTAAAACATTTGAATTACCTTGTTGTTGCTATTTGCCTCACTGCAGCACGTTTACAGCTTCGCTAGCTTGTCGTGCTACATTATAAACAACCTCTTTATACTTTATACTGAAGCGGTTGTAAAGTTAAGAGGTTGTGAAATGAAGTGACAGCTAATAAACTGTGTCAAATCTGGGACAACAACGAAACTTACCAGGCTCATTATAAGTTTAAAAAAAAGACATTAAACATTATAACAAGTACAAAAAACCCGCTAAAAATCAGTTAAGTTACTGCTCTGTAGTTGACATTAAGACCCTGTGACTTGAAGTTTGAAACCACTGCAACCATTTCCTAATATTTACTTTAATTTATTGTCTTTCTGTCTGGATCCAGATGGTATTTCGGGACGATGAACCGCTTTGAGGCGCAAAGTCACCTGATGGGACCAGGAAATGACGAGGGAGCTTTCCTCATCCGCTGCAGCGAGAAAGACAACGTAGGATACGTCCTTTCAGGTAAGACGGGAGAGAGAGGGGAGGATGTGGAGGGATGAAGGAAGAGGGAGTTTCACTTCAGTTAGCAAACAAAAAAAAGAGCAAAATAAAGCGTCATATTGGTGGGACAGGAAGTTCGTTGCTATAGTTTCCTTCTTTTCTTATGTATGTCCCCCTTTCATTGAAGATTACAGATATTCACTAGCATGAACCACGCCATGGAATTGAGCAGGTGTTGAATATTGAGGATAGACGCATGGATGTGGGTGAAGGTAGCAGGAAGATGTCATCTGTTAGGCTCGTCTGGGAGGATGTACTGGTGATCAGGCGGAGGGAGACTCAGTGTGGGGGTTCAGACTCTGATCGGTGGACCTAGAGTTAGACGTGTGAAAGGTATGCACCGGATTGAAGGGATGAGATTAGGGAGTGTAGGGATGAGGAATGAAGGGATGAGGGGTGAGGGGTGAGGGTAGGGATGAGGGATGAAGGGATGAGGGTAGGGATGAAGGATGAGGGTAGGGATGAGGGATGAAGGGATGAGGGTAGGGATGAGGAATGAAGGGATGAGGGGTGAGGGGTGAGGGTAGGGGTGAGGGTAGGGATGAGGGATGAAGGGATGAGGGTAGGGATGAGGGATGAAGGGATGAGGGATGAAGGGAGGAGGGTAGGGATGAGGGATGAAGGGATGAAGGGAGGAGGGTAGGGATGAAAGGATGAAGGGATGAGGGTAGGGATGAGGGATGAAGGGATGAGGGATGAAGGGATGAGGGTAGGGATGAGGGATGAAGGGATGAGGGATGAAGGGAGGAGGGTAGGGATGAGGGATGAAGGGATGAGGGATGAAGGGAGGAGGGTAGGGATGAGGGATGAAGGGATGAAGGGAGGAGGGTAGGGATGAAAGGATGAAGGGATGAGGGTAGGGATGAAAGGATGAGGGATGAAGGGATGAGGGTAGGGATGAAAGGATGAAGGGATGAGGGATGAAGGGCTGAGGGTAGGGATGAAAGGATGAGGGATGAAGGGATGAGGGTAGGGAGATGAAGGGATGAGGGTAGGGATGAGGGATGAAGGGATGAGGATGAAGGGATGAGGGTAGGGATGAAAGGATGAGGGATGAAGGGATGAGGGTAGGGATGAGGATAGGGATGTAGGGTAGGGATGTAGGGATGAGGGATGAAGGGATGAGGGTAGGGATGAAAGGATGAGGGATGAAGGGGAGGGAGGGGGTGAGGGATGAGGATGAGGGATGGGATGAAGGGATGAGGGTAGGGGTGAGGGATGAAGGGATGAGGGTAGGGATGAAAGGATGAGGGATGAAGGGATGAGGGTAGGGATGAGGATAGGGATGAGGGTAGGGATGAGGGATGAAGGGATGAGGGATGAGGAGGGGATGAGGGTAGGGATGAGGATGAAGGGATGAGGGATGAAGGGAGGGATGAGGGATGAAGGGATGAGGGTAGGGGTGAGGGATGAAGGGATGAGGGATGAGGGATGAAGGGATGAGGGTAAGGGATGAAGGGATGAGGGTAGGGGTGAGGGATGTAGGGATGAAGGGATGAGGGTAGGGATGAAGGATGAAGGGATGAGGGATGAAGGAGGGTCGAGAAATCTGAGACAGACCTACCTGGTCTGGGTTGAGCCGGTATAAGTAGGCTTGGCAGATGATTAGAGGTGTGGTTGAGGCGTTAACTACATTTATTATAAAAAGAACAAAGTCACAACGTGTCGGAAAACGTCGTAGGTTGGCTTTTTTACTCCGTGTCTGCGAACACGAGAGCTCGCGAGTGTCGACATGTTCACAGTGACAAACAAAGAAGCGACAGAGATGACGAGGCTTCAGTTTGTTCACTTCCAGTGTGTCGTCAACCCGGCTGCGTGACGTGAGGCAGCACCGTTACATACAAAGGAGGAGGAAAAAAAAGGAGAAATAAACAGACAGAAGTGGAGTCTCTAGTCGGGGCCTATACCTGACTCAAGTTATTCACAGTCAGCTTAGTTTCCAGCCTGTCATGCTTCACTCTGCACACGATGACGCAGCAAAAAAACAACAGAGGCAGTGATTTGACTGACAAAATGCGAGCGGACTCAAGTGGGGCTTCTTGACTGATGAATCAGCGTTGTGGTGAGTTCAGAGTCAGAGGCCGAGCTGAACACAAAACACACAGAGACACAAACCTGCTGAGTCAGCCGCTAACTAGCTTACAGATAACGTCCGGACAGTCAGTTTATTGGCTGTTTGAGGCTGAATAATCTGAAAAGTCCACCTCTCAGATTCATGTGAAAGATACGAAAGAAAGTTTATGAAATGCTGTTTCAGTGGAGACCGCCACACGTTTACCCGGCCATGTTTTCTGTCTCGAACAGCCCATTCAGTAAACTTTGAACACATCAGATAACTGCTCAGATTTCTCAAACAAAGCAGGATGGTTGTAAGACTCCGTAATGAGCCTGCTGATATGGAAAGCTAACTCAGCTGTCCTTTCATCTAGTTATCTAGACCCCCCCACCCTCCAGTACAAGTTGTAGGAGGCAATGTTTCTGCCTTTTGCAAAGTTGAAGCTCTTATATAAAAGCAGGATTTTTGCACTGTGGACATAAATGCCTGGTTCATCTCTAGGGTTGTAGTCTGCTGGTCGACTAGTCGATTAATTGGTCGATACTCTCTCATCCGACTAAATTCTCATTGGTCGACTAATCTCTGTGTTACTTTCATAAGGAGAAAAGTGCTACATCAGCAGCTTTCTGAGATTAATCCATTATTTCCTGCAGTGGGGGGGGGGGGGGGGGGCAGACTAACAATCTACCTTTGAAAACGGGGGTGTATTCAAACACCCCCGCTGTTTTCACAACTTTGGACTCTTCCAAACTCGGAGGTCTAACTGTACACAACGTAACGGAGCGTTTACTAAACGTACTGGACTTTTACTGAATCAGTGTTTCTCCTACGATTATATCAACAAGAACCCCCGCCAGGCCAAAAAATATTTTTTTAATGCTAGAATAAATGCCAAATATCCACTCATTCAGAAATATTTAGCGTTTGGGAGTCTGTGCAGCGCGCGAGTCAACCGCTGTGTCGTTACCTGGGAAACGAGTGTAACGGTTACGAGCGTGACGCGAGTGACGGTGGATACGAGCGGAGCAGCGGAAAGGGTTAGCGGTAAGTTTGTCAGTCTGGCAGTAAATGTACAGCACAGACTATAGTGTGTCAGTTAAATGATGAAAAGTCACGTCTGTTGTTTCTCCAAGTGCTGAAAAGTGAAGGTTAGCTCCAAAGTTAGCAACAATGGATTAGCCTAGCCTGAAGACGCTAAACAGAGAAATACAGATTGCAGACTAATCGATTAGTTGCAGATTATTTACAATGTTAGTCGACCGAGATTTTCTTTGGTTGACTACAGCCCTATTCATCTCTGTCTTCTGTTCACCTCGCTGCTGTTAACATGAGCAGGCTGGAGAGAAAACTGCAAAGTACAACTTGATTAAGTCAAAAAGATTAGATCACAGTTCAGTCTGGCGGTCTGTTAAAAGAACTGAAAAACAGAACTTACGTGTTTTGTGAAGTTAATAAGTGTAATTTGGCACAGATACAAACAAGCAGATAAGTGAAAAAAAGGAATAAAACTGATGTTATCACACTACGCCCAAACGGTAGTAGATACCACTGCCTGATAATTCTGATCCTCTTTCTTCTGTCTACAGTCACAAGGCATTTAACATGTCGCCCTTTCAAGAGCAACAACACGAGCCGTAACCGTAGAAAATGTCAGTATTTATGTTTCCCCGTCTTTTTTTTATGCAGCGGACTAAAACAATAGCAAAGAACGCAAAACACTGCCGAGAAGAGGAGAGTCGCTGGCTTAAAAAAATCTCTCTCGTTCCCCCGACGACGACCCCAGAACAGAGCGGGGACTTCTACAGTGGGGCTACTGGGAGGCATCTAACGGGGTCTGATGATAACTAAGAGTCACACAGGCTGCGTAGTGGAAGTTAGCACAGGATGCGTTCAGGTACAGTGTTGAGGTTGAGAGTAGGTCGGGACATGTTTTGGCTGCACTTTTAACCCCAACACACAATCACAGCAGTAGTAGGAGACACTATGCTTCAGGTAACAGATGTATAAGATGTATAAGGCTGCATAAGACAGCTGTATTGATTAAAATAGGAGCGTACCCATGTGGTCTTAAGTTTTAAATACAGTGGTATACCAAAATTCCTTTTCTTCCTGATCCCTCAAATGGGATTTTGGTGACTAGCTAAACATACCCATCATATAAAACCACTTGTAGGTTGTAGTAGCTAGTTATTTTCATTTTCATGTAGCTCAGGTGTCATTTAATTCGTCCCCTTGTCATCCTTCATATCTAAACAGCAGATAAAGGAGATGTGTCCTCTAAAGCTCCACAGTCACACACAGCTTCTAGAGGTCCAATCAGATTTAAAGGATTTGTTTTAAATGCCTCTTGTAATCGTACACCAGCCAAATATTCACAAAGGGTCCGGCTGTGGACTCCTAGACACATCTGGGAGCCGCAGGTCTGTGAGCCAATGGGAAGAGAGTCCCTGTGATGTGAAGTGGATCATTCAGGTTTATTACAACTTGGGTCCTAAGTCCATCATTTCTGTCGAGATCTGGGAACGCTACACTCCCTCGTTGCAGAGGTAAACTGTACGCACATGACTACAGTGCACAGATTAGGTCAAAGGTCAACAAGGAAGTCAGTCTGTAAACAATCAGGTACAATCATTTTACTGCTCTCTCTCTCTCTCTTCCACACCTGAAAACCGGTCTGACCACTCGTGTTTTCTTGCCACATCAGATTCCATTCAGCCATAAAGTCTCCATGTTTCAAGATCTTAGCAGTTCATTTGGTAAACATAAATGTAAACGAAACCTACGAAAAATGAGAATCCAAGTCGTAATAAACCAAAATTACGATTAAATGCATAAATGTTGTTTATGGGAATTATCATGTATGTATCATGTTTCCTCTTGTTTCTAACTTTTGTGAATATATGTGTGACTCTTTCCGCAGTGAAGTCGGGCAGTCGGGTGAAGCATTTTAAGATCCTCCAGGCGTACGAGGGTCATTACTACGTGGAGCAAAGCAATGACTTCAGCTCTCTGATCGACCTGGTGGAGTATTACTGCGAGAACGGCCTCAACAACACGGGCAGACTGGGAAGCCCCTGCAAGAGGGTAAGACACAGCTGCGTCTCTGCCGTTTCTATCTATTCGCCTTCTTTTTTCTCTTGTTTCTTCCTCTTATTACTGGTCGTGTGAAAAAGAAGAAGTGTGGACATTCGGCGTTAATGTCAAACCCCCCCCCCCGCCTCCTCCCCCACCACCAAAAAAAAAAAAACCTCAGTTATCGACAGAGCGTCATACATCAACGTGCTTCGTGGTGTTTGTAGATGCATGTGTTATGATGTATTCTTGCGACTAAGTGCGACCACAGACGTTCTTTTTTAGAAATCATGCAACACAGCGGAAGAATTGATGTAGGTTGCAGTGAGAAAATTCATAATACTCAGACACAAACACACACCCCTCCCCCCCCCCCCAACGCAGGTCCCCAGATGCTGGTCAAAACCTCAGCATTAGATTTCAGCACAAATAGGTTCATTTTTCAATCCGCTTTAAATCTACAGACAGCAGGAGCAACAACATAAACACAGGAAGAACCAGCAGAATACAGGGTTCTTTGTTGGTGCTGGTCCAGTTGCTAGCAGCTATTAGATTTGCTCACACACATCCCAGTATGCAAAGCACACCTGGCTACAGCAGTCGGTCAGATGGAGGTCAGATCGCGTCCCCCCCTCCCCTCCCCGTGTTCTTCCTGTAAAAGGGTCACGGTACAGTTGTTTTGGTCTGCAGCCGAATGCGATTAGTGTGTTCAGACCTGCCCAAAACAAATCACACCGAGGAGGAAAACCAACTAGCGGTAGATGCAGTCAGATTAAAAAGCACACAGCTCTGAAAAAGCCTCTAGCTTTCTACAAATGAAACCTTGTGTCAGAACGATTTTAAAGATGCTTGATCACGAAAACCACTGAAACACCAAACGCAACTCTGAATAACTATTCTACATCCTTTCTGATACTCTAAAAATACCACTACTAATAATAACTGGGTCTTCTAACGTGTGTCTCTGCAGACTCTGACTGTGACCTGTTAGCTAGTCTCTTCCCTTATTGCGCCTTTCACCACAATATCCTGTATCATATCATATCACGTCCTTATGTAAGACCCTTTTACGAGGGTTTCTTGTTTCGAGAAGAGTCCGCTTGAAACATAAAATGTCAGCTGAAACGAGGGCGGGGCTTAGCGAGGGGTCAGTTCAGTCTGATCAGGAGGCTTTTAAGTCATAAAAGTGCTCGGACACACGGCATTTTTATCGGTTTTTCTTGCGTCAACCTAATGAATATATATAGCTATACACTATTTTTGCACATTTTTCAGTGATTGGGAGGTTAAATTAGTGATCTGGTGATTCAAAGTGATTCAAAGGTTGCTCATAACATAACATTTTTAGCCTCGTTACTTTAACATTTCTTAAAACATCTACTGGGACTTTCCTGCCATGGGTGTGTCAGGCGCACACATTACTCATTTAAATCCTGCACTCCTGCATTAAAGATGATCATTATTAAAAGTTGGGGTTTTTTTTGTGTGTGTGTTTCTTCCGTCAGAGAAAGCCCAAAACCGATCCGAATTTCACGGAGGATGACTGGGAACTCCCCAAAGAGGAGTTCACCCTGCTAGAGGAGCTGGGAAGCGGTTACTTCTCTGACGTCTACCGGGGACTCTGGAAAAGAAATATTAACGTCGCCATCAAGATCATCAAAAGTGGTATTTTATCACCTCTGTTTCTCTTATACACGTTATCCAACTGTCCCACTTTCAGTCCAGCTGTCAGAAATCCTCTGCAAACCATATTTATCATAAATGTGAAAGTTTCCACTGGTTACCAAGAAAGTTTAGACCATACTTGAGTGAAACTGGGTGCGGTTAAAGACCCAAATCAGGAAGTGAATAGCCATCTCTAAATCTGTCCTGGCAATCCCCATTTATACATCTCAGATACTGTCAAACATATTTGGCATTATGAGCGTCGCGGTTCATCGTTGTGTTATGCAACCATCAGTGAAATTCATTCGCTCTTTCCTTTTTTTTTGAGGGGGCGAAGGAATGATTCACCCTTTTTGGCTTAAAGTACAACCACTTAAAGCTCTACTGCTTAAACAGTCACAACATATATAATTTCCATTCAGAACAACTGGATCAGCCTTTTTGTAACCTGTAGAAAGTTAAGTGTGTGACAGGTGTGGGAGTCGACAGGTGCACCGTTTTAGAAGGATAAAGCAAAGAAACTAAATCCGCTGTCAGTCAAGTAGGTCACTCAGCCGATGACTCATTTGCACAAACAATAGGCTGAACACACACATACAAGGGTTATTTTGTGAACTTTTGACTTATTGGGAAAGCTAACTTGATTTTGCCTTTGCTGCATTACTGAGTATGTTAGATATTAAAATGTTCATGATCTCAGTATGGTTTCCCTCTTTTGCTTGTCTGCATTTCTCCTTCCTCTGTTCCTCTTTTGTCTCTCTTCCTCTTTCTTCATCATCTCTCTCTCTTTCTCTACAGACTCGGAGTTGAACCACCATGAATTTCATAGGGAAGTTCAGATCTTGAAAAGTCTCCGCCATCGTCACCTCATCTCTCTGTTTGCCGTCTGCACGGCTACGATGCCGTACTACATCATCACCGAGCTGATGGAGAAAGGCAGCTTGCTTAACTTCCTCAGAGGTAAACCTCGGTGTTCTTTTTGCTCCTGTGGTTTGTGGAGTTTTGCACCCTGGGGTTAATCGAAGTTAGCATTTGGGCTTTGGTTGATGGTCGGCAACTCACCTGTTGTGGTTTGTTAAGTCAGCATTTCAATAAAATTGTGATTATTCTGAACTTTCTGTGAATTAAACCAGACCTGCACTGACATATAAGATTGTACCAAACATAAACAAAAAAAATGTGATGCAGCTCCATTTAAACTGTGCTATTGATGGGACTGAAAATTTCAACTGAAATATTTCAACTATTCAATGAATTACCATGAAACTTTGTACTTGAATTCAGAGTTTCCAGAGGATGAATCCTACTGGCTGTGTTGATCCCCAACTTTTTTTTTTTAGTGCCAACAGCAGGTCAAAGTTTTCTCATACTCTATACTGCAAAATATCTCAACATCTACTGGATGGATTGGCACAAAATTTGGTACAGACGTTCATGATTCCCAGAAGATGAATCGCTGATGCTCTGACTTTTTCTCCACCAAATGAAATGTCTCATCATCTGTTGAATGGGTTGAAACATGCACATTAATTTTGCCCTCAGCAGGTATTGATTTCACATCAATACTTTGGTTAATGACCACATACCCCAATGGAGTAAATTAATGACGTTTCCATTGGTTTCAGCTGTACTTTGTATTTATTGCTACTGAGCAAATGTTAGCACACTAAAACACATTTTAGATGGATGACGTTGGCGTTTAGTTAAGAGCGGCTGTAGACTCATCATGACAACCAGCTAGATGCCACTCTATCTGTTATAAATCTGTTTTTACAATCATCAACGTCACACAAACCATCTGCAGCTGAGCGTAAAAAGCACAGACCCTGACTTTCTAAGAGCATAATAACCAGACAGCAATCAAGAGTTTCACTGTGTAGTGTGGCCAATTCACACAAGTGTCATTAATTAGCGACAGATGATGATATTTTTGAGGGGCTGTTGTCATTTTGGTAACTGAAATCAGTGCAGCATTAAGATATTGTTAATATTGTAAGTTATAATTCAAATTTTTACCTATGTGAATCGAAAAATGTTGACAGAAAAACTATGAACTGTTCAGCCATATCTGGAGCTATAAAACATATACAGACTTGTGACTAAAAGCTTGATTTATAGTTGTATGTTAGCAATGTAGACTATTTACATAGTCCCTGTAGGCTACAATGTAGTTATCGCACATCTTTTCATGAATGCAAGTACACCTCCGGGCTACACATGTACTGTAACACATGACAACAAGTACTGTGATTAATCAGATCGTGTTTTCTCCTGCACGTTTCGGATGCCAGTGGAGATTGTAGATAGTGAAGACAATGATGAGGAAGTTGAAGAAAAACTCTGTAAGCTTTTCCTTTCCAGTAACACACACCTAACAAACCTGCTCATTGTGATCCCTGCTCTCTAGAGTACCAACAAAGATACCTACTTAAGTAAAAGTACAGCAGCAAAATGTAGTTAAAGTATTGCAGTAAAAGTAGTGGTTTGGTCCCTCTGACTGATATATTATTATATATGACATCATTAGATTATTAATACTGAAGCATCGGTGTTAGAGCAGCATGTTACTGTTGTAGCTGCTGGAGGTGGAGCTAGTTTACACTACTTTATATACAGTTAGCTAGTTTAGTCCAGCGGTTCTCAACCTAGGGGTCGGGGCCCCTCCAAAGGGTCAGCAGAAAAATCTGAGGGGTCGTGAGATGATTAATGGGAGAGGAAAGAAGAAAAAACAAAGTTCTGATACACAAATCTGTTTTCAGTTTCTGGACTTTTTCTCTAATCTTTGATTTTTGCTGAAATGTGACGTTTCTGAAGGTCTTATCAGTCTGCAGCAGCTGCTCCTCTGAATCCTGCAGGTTGTTGTTATTCAGCTGCTGAGATCTACCTTCTACTCACTGTTACTGTTTACAAGAGGAAAGAAGAAGAAACAACGTTCTGATATCTTTGATGTTTGCTGAAATATTGGATCATTTGAACATTTATTGAAATGAAAGCATGTGAGAAGTTTAGAGGGAAAAATCACTATTTGGTGGAGCTGTTAACAACTCATAGACATGTGAAATGTGACCCCGACTACACACTGCTTTTTGTAAGACGTCAAAAGCCAAAAAAGGTTGGAAACCACTCGTTTCATCTTTAACAATGTGATGCATTTTATCCATTGTGTCAAATCTTCATCTGAAAAGGAACTAAAGCTGTCAAATAAATGTAGTGGACTCAATATCACAATGTGAAGTGAGCCAGTTACTGTGGGCGATATATCTTGAAACAACCTGATCACGTACGATACATCCATCTTGTGTTGCGGAGCTGTTATCAACAGGCGAAATCTGATGCCGAACTATAGATCAAAACCTACATAACATGCATCTACGTCAAGACTACCATTAACGCTTTGAACTGAGCAAATAGCAGTCTTTGGATTAAGTCAGCTGTTCCAGTCCAGACCATCTTCAGAGGCTTGAAAGGTCATAACTCCGGGTTTCTGGGGTTCAGTAGTCATTGAGTTCAGATTACAGGAATATTGGATTCTATGTGTGGTTATTCTTGGTTGGATTCTTAGATGATGATTGTGTTGTTGTTGTTGTTGTTTTTTAAATATTCCAGGTTCAGAGGGGCATCTTCAAGACGTGGTGTCACTCATCGACATGGGTGCCCAGGTGGCTGATGGGATGTCATTCCTGGAGGAGCGGAACAACATCCACAGAGATCTAGCAGCACGAAACGTCCTGGTGGGGGAACACAACATCTGTAAGGTGGCTGACTTCGGACTGGCCAGAGTGATCAAGGTAAAAGAGACAGGGAGGGTTTTGTCCGTGTGTGTTTATTTTAAGTCAAATCAAGTATTTCGAGTTTTTAAGACAAAGATTGTTTCATCCAGGAGCCGTTCTACATCACAGAAGATAAAAAGATTCCCTACAAGTGGAGCGCTCCTGAGGCCATCAGCCACGGAAAGTTCTCCAACAAGTCAGACATCTGGTCTTTTGGTATCTTGCTCTACGAGATCATCACTTACGGAGGCGTTCCTTACCCAGGTTCGTTGAATGATGTGTTATTGGGGTTTATAGCACTTTGGGATGTCTCTATTATTTAAGGCAACACAGGACCACACTGTAGTTTATAGCGTGATGACATTTTCAGTCTTCGCCCACAGTTTTCAGCATTCCTTGAATCATATTTGTTAGACCCTTTGCTGTTAAACCCTTTTCAAACTCTATTATCCAGGATAAAGTTGTATCTGAGGTGTGTGTGAACAGGGTTACTGCTTGGCTTTGGTCTGAAAGTCACGTTTCTACAGTAATTGGAAACCAACACTGAAGCCATTTGCTCATGTTTAGGTTATTGTGATGGCCTCCTAATAAATCAGGAAATAATTCACAGACTCCAAACTACACAAACTGCAGCTGCTAGATCACCCTGATAATACAGCGGCTACAAGTTTGTTACAGAACTGATTTGAATATTTGACTTATTACCTTTAAAGCCCTTTATGGCGTCAGACTACATCTCTAAACTTCTCACCTCTTATTTTACCAGCCTGAGGTCGTCAGGCAGGAACCTGTTGGTTGTTCTCGAGCCAAAATGCGAGATTAAAAGCGGTCAGAACTTAACGTACTTCAACTATGGAAAAACCTGCAGGACAAACTCAGACTTGCAGAATCCGTAAATTGAAAATGTGTTTTTATCAAAAAGCTTGTTTATAACTTGATTTAAACTGAGTGATATTTCTTGCATTTGTGTTTTTATGGGTGTATGTTGGTTGTAGAGCTGCAACAATTTGTTGATTACTCAATTAGTCAAACATAAAATTAATCAGCAATTGTTTTTTTTTTTAAATGCTGAAATTCTCTGGTTACAGCCATTTATTTTTGGGTTTTGGACTGTTGGTCGGGACGAAAAAAAGCTTTATGAAACTGTGATCAACATTTTTCACCATTTTATTGAAATTTAGGGACCAAACAACTTAATGAAAATAACAACATTAGTTACAGTTGTAGTTCGTTGGTATGTGTGACCTGAGTGTTTATAACCGGATTTAATTTACAACATTTAACATTAGTTCAACAGACATTGATCAGAAACTACTTTCATTATTGATTAATTGTTTCAAGTCTTTTTTTTTTTTAAGGAAAAAAGCCTAAATTCTCTGGTTCCAGCTACTCAAATGTGAATTATTTTCTGGGTTTTTTTGTGATTGTTTGGGTTTTGAACTGCTGGTAAAACAAAACAAAACATTTGAAGACGTCATCTTGGGATTTGGGAAATTATGATGAACATATTTCACATTTTGTAGACCAAAAACAAATCAATTAATCAAGAAAATAATCAACACATTAATCAATAACTAATATTGTTAGTTGCAGCCCTGTTTGTAGCCCTCATAACTATACTTGCTGATTATATAAATTTTCATAAGGTGATGAAATGAAGAAACAATTTCCTGTAGAGAACCGTCATTGTGAAAGTCCTGCATTAATATAGCGGAGATGTTTAGGGAAGTGAAAGTTGACAGACGTGTTTAGCACATATATTTGTACATGTTTGGGGTTACCTGTGTGGTTTAACAGTACTGAACTAGTAAAAAGTAGCACAGTAGCACCAGCTCAAGCTCCAAGTCTTGACGGAGTATTGGGTGGACGGTTGTGGCAAGGATGAAGCAAACAAAACGCCGGTGCTCATAGATCTATCTTCTTATGATGTGAAAGTAGTATTAGATCATTTTTCAAGCTCACAACTATCAGAATTAAAGACTATATATGGGGAAAAGCCTACACAACCTGCATTTCTAGCGCTTAACACTTCTTTTTCCTTTCTCTCCCTCAGCCCTTAGCAACCAGGAGGTGTACCAGAAGGTAACCAGGGGATACAGGATGCCAGCTCCGCCCAAATGCCCAGACTCTCTCTACCAAATCATGCTGGAGTGTTGGAGCGCCGAGCCGGCCAACCGGCCAGACTTCAAGTCCCTCAAGGTTAAACTGGAGAGCAGCATCTACGAGTTGGAGTGAGCGACCCTGACTTCCTGCAGTACAGACGCTCTGCCACCGGGGGGCAGCAGAGAGTCCGGCGCTGAGCAGGGATTCACAGAGGACTCTTAAAAAAACGAACAATAGAAACAAAACACAACTGCTTTTACAGGTGTTTGTGTAAAATGACTTTGATTGTGTGTTTGCACTTTGCTAACTTGCAACCCTGATGTATTTTATTCAGATTATTATCATATCTATTAAATCAGATTATTTTTCTTAAAGCCAAAAACATTTTTTTTTATCATTGATCAACCATGTCATTCTTTTTTTTAAACAAATGTGCCAATAATTATTTAGTTCCAGCTCCTTTAGTGTGAGTATTTGCAGGTTTATTTCATCTTCTATGACTGAGTTTTGGTTTGTTCGTCAGACAGAACAACACATTTAATTATGTCAAACTGTGACGAGCCTTTCTGACATTTAATAGACCAAACAATCAATTAATTGAGACCATAATCCACAATTAAATCAATAGTTCTCAAGTAGCTAATTAAATATTTGGTTTACAATGTCAGAAGATAGTTGAAGCCAATAATAATTGCCTAAAAACCCAAACTAATGTCTTTAAACTGTTTGTTTTGTCCAACCAACAAACCAAAACCAAAAGAAATGTCCCAGAATTATCAGATGTTTGTCAAAATTTGCTTTCAAATAATTTTTTGGGGTCCCCGGAAACCACTTTGTGGAGGAAGGACTGCACTTAAAAATCAAGAAGAGAGAGACTTAAGCATCACATTTTGGTTTGAATCAAATCCAAAGACGGGCATGTTTCACAGAGCCGGCAGGGAAGCATGAACAGCAGCAAGAGACGAGGTGACATTTAGTCAAATCTTAATGTGAATACCGATGTAAGCTTCATCTCGCCTCCTAAAAAAAGCAAATCTGATGTGACGTCACAACTTGACTTGACCTTGGACACAAAACGGTCAAGTTTATACTCAACATCACATGTTTCTTCATCAGCAGATTTGAGGTCAAGAATGAACTTTAAAACTAAATCGAGCCAAAGTGAGAGGATCCGTGTTGCTGATGAAGACCATGTGTTATGATCAAAAGCTTTCAGAGCAGCTGTTAAAGAGAGATTGTTTCATCAAAAGTCTCCCAGAAGGTGCCAGAAATACGTGCATGAAATGAAAGCAGAGCAAATAATCAAATAATGGAGCCAGTAAACTAATTAACAAACATATAAAGCACTGAACAAACTCCTACCAGTCAGCAGCCTGCAGTACCCACCTTTAGCCAGCAGGAGGCAGCAGAGTCACATGATCTGAAGACCTTCCTTCCTTCCTGTCTTCTCTTCCCTCACAGAAGTTGCACATTAGTCAGGATCCACTACTTTACTCACACTTCCAGTATTTTACCAGTTTAGCAACAAGACCCTGGAAATAATCCAACAACGAGCAAAAGTCTGCTGACGAATCTGTGCGTCTGAACATCAACAAGCGTGCAAAGGAAAATATTAAACTGTTTGTCTGCCTCCAGTCTGATATGTCAGGGTTAAAAAATGTATCAAAGCCACCAAGCTATCAAAACATGGGGCAACCTTACCCACACAAATATTTCAATCCCAGGTCACGTTTTGTTTCTGTTTTTTTTTTAAAATGTTTTCCATCTATGTTGCTGAAAAGCCTGATAGGAAAGTTTTTTAGTGTCAGATTTGTAACTGATTTACTGCAACGGTTGTCGAACAACGTGTCCTACTGTCACATTTAAACATCCGACGGCTTATCAAAGCACGTGCCTCATCCAAACTATTGTCAAAGTGTTGAATGCAGCAAACACACAACGTGACTCACAGCGTGTATGTACAGTCTTCTGCAGAGGCTTCTGTTGGTTTTATATACTTTAAAACGTGCCACTTTCTATAAAAAACGTTATTATTTTTTGCATTTTAAAGGAGGCATTCATTGTATATATGTAAGTGTGTTAAAGACATCAGTATGTTGAGTGGTTTCCACTCTTATCAGTGTGTGTGTGTGCTTCCCAGATGTCTGTGTGTGTTAAATTCCCTCCTGTCTGTTCTGCTGAGTTAACTGGGTCAGTATCGCCTCACATTTGACCCCTATTTTTACCTCCTCTCTCTCTCTCTCTCTCTCTTGCTCTCTGGATCATTCATATTCATTTCAAATAGCTTTACTGGCTATAAATAAAACACAGCGTTGCCTTCATGAACACTGACATAAACTTACAGTATATTATCGTTGTTAAAAATGTTATTTACATGTCTGAGAGTTTAGTTTTATGTCTTGTCTGATGTTTTTTCTTTGGTCTGTCTGATTACTGTTACTAATTTTTGTAAGGATGCAATTAAAATATTTGTATTTTTAATTATTAATTGTTTGGTCTTTAATAAGTGTTGTTGTCATGTGACTTGTTTTATCTGACAAACCTTAAAGAGATTCAGTTTATACAACAAAGAAATGCAGGAAATCCTCAAATGTGACGAGCTGCAAAATAAAATGCTAAATTAATTGATTGTTTTTTTTAAAAAAAAAAGGATCTGATGAACTATTGAAGCAATCAGATTTTTTAAGAACTGGTCCCAGACATGTTTGAATATTGGACTTTATTTTATGCACATGTTTGTCTTCCTATACTTGTGAGGACCTTCATCGACATAACGCAGCCCAACTCTAAATCTAACCTGAAACTAGTTCAAAACTTTACTTTAATACAAAGTTATATCTAGGAAAACAATTGATTCAAAAGGCAACTGGACTTAGATTTGTCTCATGAAGACTTGGAAAGAGTCTCTCTCACACACTGACACACACACACACACACACACACACACACAGCACAGTCACTGAGGTCTGTTGGGTCAGTGTCAGGACAAGCTGAAACATGAACCTGCATCTGTGTGAGAACATGTGCATGTGTGTGTGTGATGGGATGGGTATATGTGACTCCTCCAGTCATGCACAGTCACGTCGCCCAGTTAACCCAGTTCAGCCTCAGAAATAGAGCACGGTCTACACCGCTGACCTGTTCTTACACCAAAAAGCAGGTCAGGCGCCTTTGTATGTGACATCAGACCCAATAATCTGAGTCTAGAGCTGCAACGATTAGCCGATTAATCGATTAGAGGCAAACTATTAAATTATTCACCAACTGTTTTGATAATCGATTGAATTGTTTCAAGTCATTTAAGAAAAAAAAAAGTCTAAATTCTCTGATTCCTGCTTCTCAAACGTGAATATTTTCTAGTTAAACTGATTATCTTTAGGTGTTTGACTAAACAAGACATTTGAAGTTGCATCTTGAGCTTTAGGAGACAAACAACTCATCGATTTATGTGGAAAATAACTGACGGATTAATTGATGATTAAAATATTTGTGTTAGGTTTGTAACCCCTTTTTAAATCCTGTGCATTTTATGAGGTGTCAGGTGTCATTATTGTTGTTAAAACACTGTGTAGACATTATATAAAGTAACTGTAATGTAACTGCAGGCAACCAGAGAAACTGTAATTCTGCTTCAGTCTATTTTACTGCTTAAACTAACCTACATAACTGAGTCAAATTAAAATGTAGACGTAGATCTCATGTTGTTCTTCTATATAATCACATTACAGAAGGTGAAACCATCTTTTTTTGCCACCTGTTCTTAAAAACGATCAAAATAGTTGTAAATTAATTTTCTGTTTATCAGCTTATCAATATAGTTTCAGCTCTAGTTGATACACAAAGTTGCTCTAGTTGCTATAAATGAAACAAACATCCATTTGTTGTGGTTTTAGGAGGAGTTATGTGGTGGTGCGGTGACTCTCTGTGGGCATTTTTGAACTTTAAAGAAAGTCAAGCTAACTGTCTTTATGCTAAGCTAAGCTAAGCTAAACTAAGCTAAGCTAGCAAGGCTGCGATTCAAGTTATTAACATTTCCTCAGACAGCAAAACGACGTTTTGGTACAAAGTTTATAGATTTTTTTAACAGATAAGAAGAAAAACAGTCAGTCAGCGTGAAGAAAGTCCAACTTGTTGCTCTCAGATTAAACGTCAGTGCAGCTGAACTTTGTTTCTTCTACATCCAAAAAACCTCAGGGAGTTCAGGCAGAGTTTAAGTCAGACTTTGAATGTAATTATGTTCAGATTTATTCTTTTAAACGGGTCATAAGAAAGTTATAATAATAAGTCTTGACCTTTTAATTACTCCTGAATATCCTGTAATCTCTTTGTGCACTAAATAAATCTTATTTGCGTTTTAGTCCGATACAATAAAACACGTTAAGCAGAAACATTTTCTTTCTTTGCAGGAGTAAAAACATCCAAAATATAAAATGCTAAATATAAAAACCAGAAGCAGCTCGTATCCTGTATTTAAATGCCGTTACATCAAGTACACAATTATCATCTCGGATTATCTCGTTCTGGTTTTAAACTACTGATATTAGATTACAGCAAAGTTGCAGAGACACACACACACACACACACACACACACACACACACACACACACACACTGGACGGCCTCTGAGCGGGAAAACGGCCAAAACTGTGTTTTCATATCATCTAGGAGATCCGGTGTTCACGTCGTCAGACAGCTGCCATGAACTCGGTCACCCTGAGACGGCTGCTGCAGCAGCTGAGTGAGCAAACACACACACACACACACACACACACACACACATACACGCATGTTAGCCTCAATACAGGAAGCCAAAACGGTCAATTTGATACGGTGTCCCAGTTCTTTCCTGCAAACTTTTTAACTTGGAAAAGTGACTAAATTAAACACTTAAAGTTGTCAGAATGAGGATTAACGGCGTCTTCAAGTAAACTTACGTCCATCTGAGCAACCAACAAGCTACCGTGTGTGAAACTCTCCACTTCCTAAAGTTAAAAACACCTCATCAGAGTCCATGACTTGTAATTTCACTTTCCTGTAACGGCCAGGTGAGCAGAGTGTCATCAGCGCCACATATAAGACTCCTTAAATAACAGACACTAATAATAGTTTAATCAATAGTGAGCAGCAAGATTTGTTGTCATCAGTCAGCTGTAGAGAGAAAAGTGGAGCATTGCATTGTGGGACTTTTGAGGGCATGATATAGAGGATATATTTACACACTCAGCATGCAGACACTTCAATAAAACGGTTCTAGTTTATAATAAAGGAGGGAGTGATTCAGACACAGCTGTGATACATATATATGTCCATCACACAATAATCAATAATCACTATATTCCTACACAGTGAAGAAACATGATGTCGGATGCAGGAAGTGGTGATTCAGCGTCTTTGTTGCAGCGGGAAAACAAACTGGCTGAAACAGATATAATGTTTGCAGCTCTTTTGATGTGTCGCTCAGTGATTCAGCCGATGGGAGGAGAGGAACTGAACTGAGGAGGATTTGTTGACATTTGTGCTGCAGAATAACTTCAGGCTCAGATGAAGTGAGGATACTTTGAATGACGGTTTGTATAAAGTGTTTCACATTACAGCGTTTACAGGACGGCTGAATAATAACCAAACTGTACTGAAGATAGTGAAAGACGGACATAAAAGATCCGTCAGACATGTTGGAGTTCACAACTATAAATATGAATTTATTGTGTTCAAACTTCAAAAACAACATGCAGAATAAAGGTCATGCTGAGTTGTTTTGGTATGTTATATAGTATAAGTGCACACAATGGAAGAAATGATTGTTGTTTGGAGGTATCACACAGAGGCCGACATGCAGAACTGGATCAAATATGAGGTCGAGTATGTTACTGACCAGCTCACCGCACAGACGGCTGATCGGGAAGATTCTGCAAAAAACGCTGAGCTTCATTCAGATGTTTCCTGTTTTCAGCTGCTGATGTTTGGTTTAGTTCTGCTTAAATTTAAGTGTAGTAATAAGAGCGACACAGACTTTTGGTAGCAGGTGAGACATAAAATATAAGCCTCTAAACTCTCTTCACTTTTCACAGCAACATACAGAATGAACGCAACGCTACTTCCTGTTTTAACAGCAAAGAGATGAAAAACTCACTTGAAGCAAAACATAACTTAAAAATATGTTTAAACAAATAATTAAAATCAGGTTGCAACTTATGAGTCTTTTCATTATAGACGAACCTACCTGGATAAAACATCTAACGTCTGTTGCCGCCTATTTTCTGTTACTGTTCGACTAAAACACAGTTCGATCCAAACTCTTCTATTACTCCTCCTGTTTTCATCGCCATCGCCACGCTGTAACGTCTGTAACGTCTGTAACTGGAGCAAATTCATCCAAAACTTATCTCTCATCTTCTAACCTCTTAACCTCTCAGATCTCAATAACAGAGCCCTCGGTCACATGACCTCCAACATCCCCTCAATACATTTTACGCTTAGATGGAAGACACAAGACACATATTAGCAGGACTTTTTCTCTCCTCCCCTTATTGCGCATTAATCATAAGACCATGTGTTCATCTTATTGTCTGCATGTATGTAATGAATGTTGCACGTATATGTATATTGTTCCTGACATTTAGGAGGCACATAACACACTGAGGGAACAAATTTCCCCTCAGGAACAATAAATATCTATTTTCTCGATTGATTATAGAGTCTATAAAACCTCAGAAAAATGAAAAGTAATATCTTAAAGCTCAATGTGACATGTTGAAGTGTCTAAAAACCTCAAAATTTTCTATTTATTATAACAGAAGACCCAAAAATGCAGCAAATTCTTACATTTATGTGCCTTTGAGAACCTGGAACAATCAAATATTTGACTTTTTTTGCTTAAAAATGACTTCAAACATCTAAATTAATGAATAATCAATTAGCAAAATAGTTTAATTGACTAATCAACTAATCATTGAAGCTCTATAATTGCTTCACAGTTGATTCGTTTCCATTCATTCAGATGTAACATACATGCAAGTTATTAATAATATGAGGTGTTAGTTCGATATAAAAACCACAGATTTCCATTACACCAAGTGTGTGTGTGTGTGTGTGTGTGTGTGTTTCTCAGTTTCCAGTGAAAGCTATATATATATATTTATATATATATTAGTGCAAAGAGCCTCTGAGCAGTAACATCTCATTACATGGACCTCTAATGTCCGACACGACGTCTCTGACGTCTGAGATGATTTACAGACCGTCTCCTCCCCTCAGACTGTTTTTCCTTCCGTTCCAGGTTCTCCTGAACTTTATGCAGAGTGACCTTTATACAGACTAAACTTCATACCAGGTGATGCTGCAGAGAGGAAACACACACACACTAAGACGGGCACACATACATATAAACACACACACACACACACACACACACACACTACACACACACACACACACACACAGAAGGGTTGGACCGGTTTATTTCACTTGTGTGTGCTGTTGTTTTTTTTTAATTGTGTCATCTGTGTTGTTGACGTGTGTGTGTGTGTGTGTGTGTGTGTAGTGTTCTTGCAGCACTGAGTAAGAGTTCACATTATGAACTGTACAGTTTTGTTGTGCTGCACAAACAAACTTGAACTGTACCGGCATCATATTTTAAGACTTTGAAGAAGGATTTGTGAGTTTTTTTAAAGGGTTTAAGAAAATGAAGCACCTACAAAAAGTCCAGAACCCACATTAAGATGCAGAAATAGTACAAATATGGCTGAAAATGTGAAAATAACAACAGAAAAGCTTAGAATATCAACATATTACATGATGTTAAATGTTTGAGTGGTAGGAATCTAAAATAAAAGGACTACTAACATTTCTAATTATGTCCACAGGCAACGTGGCGCTATATTATATATACACACATATATATATATATACACACACACACATGGCACTGAAGTAGGATGGAGGTGGATGGTGGACATATAAATAGCAGGACGTTATCACTGCAGACAAATGTTTGCATCCCGAGTCCTTTCTTTGTTTTGTTTAGCATAAAAACACTTTGCTTAAACCTACAATAAGACATATTTTGGCCACTTTGGAAGAGTTAAATCAGCTTTTAAGTTGATATGTTGAACTTGAACTTCACATCCAGCAGTTACGGAGCAACGTTATCGTTCATGTGGAGTCGTGTTTCTGTCCACCTGGTGAATCTAAGTCCAATATTTTTATCTCTTTCAGCTTCTGTTTCTGCTCTCTACCAACTCCTGAGGGAAATATCTGGCTCTTCAGCTGCTAAATGCTCCACTATGTTCATCTGCTAGACAGTTTGCCATTGAGCAGGTAGCGTACAGCGACTTTTTACAGCTTTTTCTCTGAAAACGACGCCACAAGAGCCGCTGAGAGTGAAGCAGAACAGTAAAAGTTGCAGCCAAACAGACAAACAACGAGCTGAAACTCAACTATAAAGCTCTTTAAAGCCAAAAAAAAGAAAAACGTTGCCATTTTATTCATATGTTATATCAACATCCTCATTATGTTGACAAAAACATCAGGCAGCATCATGTTTCCCTCAAAATGTATTTACAGTTGCACTTTAGTGGTATATAAATGTAATTTCTAGGAGATCACTGACGTGTTGTGTATGTGAGGAGAAGTTTTCTAATGTGGTTGTCTGTGGATTCGATGGTGAAAGAAGACGTTAAAAAGTTATGTGATGTGAAATATTTACAGTAAACATAAAGGGTTTCGATGTCACGTCCTCAGAATCAAAGATTTCCTTTTCAGAGACGCCGTTTTTGTGTCAACAAGAAACACCGAGAGCAAAAAGACCAGAATGCAACGCTTTAAACAGGTTTACTGCTCATGTTGTTTCTTTGAAGTTAATATATCCATCTATATATATCTATTAATGATACTATTATTATTATTATTATTACACTGTTACTTTCATTCTTTCTGCCTGCTGTAAAGCTCACAGCTGGATGATCATATTCGTACCAGGAGAGCAGCTTTCTAGGAAATGTAGGAAATTAAGATAATAAAAACAACAAAAACTTCAGGAATGCATCAAACTCTACATCCTGATAAAGATCCTGCATTTTTGAGACTCATGAAGTCGTCCCAGCTGATATTATCGGCTGTTTTCAGTTCAGCGATTTGAGGGAAATCTTCACAGATATTTTTATTTAGAGCTGCAACGATCTAATAGTTGCAACTATTTTGATAATCGAGTCACTTTTTAAGCAAAATTACCAAGATATGTGCGTATATGTGAGGCTTTTCTGTATAAAACATGACAGTACACTGAAATTCTTTTGATTTTTGGACTGTTGATCATATAAAACAAAACATCTGGAGACATTATAATCAAGAAAATAATGGAAAATATGGAATTTTTATGGAAAAAAGCAAATTATTTTGTACTGAACAATATAAACAGGATTCATTGATAGTGTTAAGTTACTCTTAAATTACCAAATTTAAAGAGTTGTATTAAAAAAAAATAGATAAATTGTTTATGAGCCTCATGGTGGGGTTGTTTTTGGTATATTATGTTTATACTCTGCAGCACAAATACATAAATGGCGAGTAGCAAACATGTTATCATGACAGTAAGAGTACGGTGAGGAACGAGGCTGCAGGGAGGAGTTCAAAGGGGAAACGGCTGTTATATTAGCGAAGTGTTTAGCCGTGGTGGTGGACGGAGACCTGTAGCGCCTCTCTGAGGGGGAGGGGCAGGATGTGATGTCAGAGATGATCTGCTGTGTTTGACTGTCTGTGCTGCCGTACTGTAACAGAGGATGTGATGATGGACTCGATGACGATGATGACTAAGCAGAACAGAGAAGTTGATCTGGTGTTTTTTTAAATGGTTTAAGGAAGTAAAATCATTGTTGAGCTTTTGCAATCATGTGCTCAGTGTCAGTTTTCCACTTCCTTGTGACGTCGGTGTCGTCTCCATTTATTTCTACGAGTATTTTAGGACTCAGCGTGCAGCGTAAAACCATTAACGAGTTCCTGGGTTTTGACGATGTTAAGCAGGAGGTCATTGTTTCAAGTCACAGCTTGGTTCACCTCAATGCGGTTCTGGGTTTCATCGTTGTTGGAGATGAGGCCTACGATGAGTGTGTCGTCTGCATATTATGTAAAGCGGGTGGTGTACAGTGAGAAGAGCCAGTGGGGCGAGAACGGAGCCCTGAGGAGCTCCTGAGCGGAGGGTACGAGGCTGTGAGGTTATTTATTTATTAACCTTCACCCTCTGTGGCTGTCCTGCCCGGCCTCCTGAAGGGTTTCGCCTTCGCCGTCGAGCCTCCTGCCCGATCTTCTCTGTTTTGTCCGCCTGTGTCTTGTTGTGTTCTTGAGGGACGTCTTGAGGGATTCGTCCCTTGAGGAGGGGTTCTGTCACACTGTGGTGAGGTTTAGTTGGGTTTTTGTCCTGTCTCCATGTTTTTTCTTGTAATTTCCTGTTTTATTTTGAAAGGTTACTTGCCCTTTGTCATGTGTCTGTCTGATTATCCTCAGTGGATCCACCTGTTCTTTATTCCTTCGTCAGTTCTGTCTGTGTGTTTAAGTCCTGGTTTTCTGTTCTGTCCTTGTTGGTTGTTGTTTTTTTGCCCTCATTCATGTCATTGTCAAGTTCCTGCCGTGCCTTGCCCAACGGCCGAAATAAAGGTCCTCCTGCCACTACTACATCCCGACATTGCAGGAAGCTCTGAATCCAGTAACATGTATCTGGGTCAACGTTCAGGTCCAAGAGGACGGTAAAGAGTCTGAGTGGGAGCTGAAGTCTATAAACAGGAAGCGTGTTTAAGTGTTTGGTATCGCAGGCGTTGCAAAGTGTGAATGAATCCTCAACAGACCGGTCGGCTTGATAAACAAACTGGTCCATGAGTGGGGAGGTGCAGGAATGATGCACAACAGATGTTAGAACAACTGGTCTGAAGTCGGTCAGGCAGGTTATCTTTGAGGACCGGGACTGTACGCCGGCTTATAAAGGTGTTAGATATGGTACACCGGGGCCAGGTGAGCTGCACGGTGGATCTTCTTGAACGTAGCTCTCACCTCGTCCTCCTGGATGCAGAAAGGTGACGCTGGAAGGGGAGTAGCGGGGACGGCCGGTGGAACAGTCAAACTGTTTGTTCATGTTATGCATTTGTGTTAAAGGAGCAAATACTGGATGATGTAATGCTCTTAGATTTGACTCCCTATGGAGACTTTGACTCAATAAAATTACACATTAAAAGCTTGAATCTTGGTTTATAATAAAGTGAATAGCTATACTAGTTATACAGACTTGTGACTTGACTCTCTTTGCTCCTTTAAAGCCCCAGTGACCTGAGTATAAACCCTGATATGAGACATCGTAAGACTGGAAAAAGGAACACAGATAGGTTGAGTAAGGAGGAGGGGGGGGGGGGAGTGATAGGAAAGGTCGTCCTCCTTCGCTAATAAAGGTTCAGGGAGGTGTGTACCGCAGTGAGAGTGTGGTTTTGTGTCTGCAGAGGGGAGGAGACACACTTCACAGCTGAGTAGGAAAACTGAGACAACAAGCAACTGATTGGCCTCCTGATGCTTGTTCATCCCTCCATCATCCTTCTGTTTGGCTCCTCGTCTCTCAGCTTCTCACAATGTTTCTCCTTTCAGCTTTTGACTCACGATCACAATGTTTTTCTGGACTTAATGTGACTTGCAGGACTTGTTCTGCAGCTTCGCCGGTGTGAAAACCTTCAAAAAAGCATCACATCTGACAAAAGCCTACGAGCCTAAACTACAACCAAAGACTAAACAAAAAGGTAAGACTTTAAGTTTCACACCTCAAAGTGAATCAAAGAGTCTTTTTTGATCATCTCGATCTTGGTTATTTCTGTCTCATGTGAACATCCTGTTGGCAGTAAACAACTTGAACACAGCTTATGTTTAACATGTGTTACTTGAACAGACAGTGTCCACAAAATGCTGCATGAACCGTCAAACCTCTTTTTGTAGTAGTAGTTTGATCTCAAAAGTACAACCGGCATGGAGAGATAAAGAGAGACAAGTACAACATCTTTGTGAAAAGTAAAGGAAGTGAAGGGAAGTTAGAGTATGCGTCAAGGCGGAGGTGACATCTGCTTTTGTTTCCTTTCCTTGAAACATCATATCAGATCATATCAGTCAACTAAATATAAAGAGTTAAAATGACTCAACAATGTCTGGAAAAAAAACGTATACATACGCTTCATTTAAAGCCATATTCCATCTAAAATGAGTGATGTTTTGAAGCAGGAGGCAGCGGATCATTCATAAACAGCGTCTCATGTTTCTTTCTCCTAAAATTAGGCTCAATAACAGCGATCGCTTCTTTAAAGGAACAAGACATCCAATGGGGGGAAAACACTCCTGGTAGCGCTACAGCTGTGAGAGATTTTAGTTTGGCAACATACGATGCCAAACGATGATAAATTAATTTTGACATTTAGGCTTCATTTGAATCATTCATCAGATGCCCTTTGGCTTTATGGCTCGAGACTCAAGACGGGAAACTCTTGGCTTGAACGCAGCTTCGCCTCTCAACCGGTTCCAGTTACAGCAGATAGCGACGTGTTGCACGTTGTGTTAGTCATAATATCATAATTGCGGTTATACTGAAACTGTCTTGAAATATTAAATTAAAGTGAACTCGTACGATCAGATGTTCAGACAGGCTGTAAATGACGTAACTTTGAACTTGAACTGATGCGATTTTGCTTATCAACTTTCTCTCTAGGTTTCGCTTTATGTCTTTACGACCTGTGATAACGTTTTACTCACCGTCTTAATTGCTCCCCGTCAGTCCGGACGGGCGACTAACTGTCAAACATTCACACGAGACGGAAACAAATCAACCACTTTTACCAAACTAACACGTTAAAGGAAACAACTAATGATCCAAAATAACTAGTTAAAAGTTCTACATCTACAACTACGCCTGCTCGTTGATGAGTCTATGAGCCAAAAGTTTAAAAAAGTTCAACTGCTGTAAACAAGATGTCTCAGATTTCACTATAAAATCCATTCTCAGTGTCTAAAGGAGGCCTCACGTGTCCATATGCTGGTCAACTTCACTGATAGCTTTAGTTTTAACTCTACTGCTTATCGCCATAAATTCATTGTTGGAAATTAAACCTGTTATGACTTATTCCTCTGTGCCGTAGATCTCCGTTGTCCAAAAACATGTCAATTAGCGTCGACTGGTAACCTGCCCCGATCAGTCTTATATATCGTTTTTTTTAATATACCGTTCATGAAAATTTACACATGCAACATGCACGTTGCGCACATGCTGGTACAGACAGTAAAGACACACACACAGTTCTCTCCTTCAGTATCACTGCTGGTTTGGATCCAAACATGAGATTTCTTGGCAATAAGAGAAACATTTAAAAAACTTGCAAGACTATATCCTTCATAGAGTTACATCTTCTGTAGGAGCCAATGGGCGCAGAGCTGAGTGCGACAGATTGGGAAGGACAGATGCAGAATATTCTTATCTTAATAGATGATATTCTTAAATTTTGTTGACAATAGCAAAAAGCAAATTGCTGACTTTGTTCTTGAAGAAATGCACCACTGTGCTGCAGCTTCTTAGAGGGTCAGTCAAGTGTTTTTGTTTATGTCTTGAGTCATAATTGTTCTGTTAAAAAAGGTCACAAGTCATTCTTTCTGATGTTTGAGCTGCACTGGAAGCCCGTGTTGTTCGCAACTAAAACTCGTTAACATTAGTTAAGCAGCTAATCGCGCTAGCAACAAGCTATATTTAGCTACAAATGTGAATTTATAAAAAGATACTGTGAATGAGACAGACATGAATGGACAGAGGATGAGTGAGAATATGCTTGCAGGAGTGGTTTACAGAGTTCCTCGGGATAATTTCATACTCTTCACTTTTCCACTCGCAAACTGGGTCACTGTTGGAATCCAGCGCAACTGCTGTGAATCCAAACCGACTGCAGCTGGTGTCGTCCATGAAAGAGCAAGCTACAGACTTTTTAAATCCTACAGGCAGCGAGAGTTTGATATTTAAAGGGATAGTCCATTGAAAACTTTCATATCTCACTGCATTTATCAAACACACCTAATTTATTTCCACTTCCACCATCGTAAAAAGGAAGAAAAAAAAAAAGATATCTGGCACTATTTCCACCAGAAACTCTGCCAATGAAAGTGCAGCCAGCTTGCAAGTGCAGTAACTTGGTAACTCTGCAGAGGACAGGCTTCATGCTCCACAAGTGAAGCATGTTAAAGCCTTTATGACGAGATACTGTTGGGTTTGATCAAGCAGAAGCTGAAGTTCAATCAGCAGTCAGCGGATTTACAGCTTGTTTTTGTAAACTCTCGGCCTTCTAAAACCTTATCACTCAGCCGTTGGCTGACGGGGCAAATCTCCTCGGCATCCATGTCGTTACTATGGATTAATAGAGCCTTGTTGTTTCACAGGCTGCAGGGCAAAGACTGCTCTTATATCACCAGGGGAGTCCCGTTGAAAGAGCCGTTCACAGCTGCAGCAGCTGAGATTCTTATGCAACCAGAACAAAACCGTCCCACATCGATTGATATTGGATGTTTTGCCGATATGCTGATATTTTCCAAACTCATTTTCACAGATTTTTTTTCCCACCTGGATGAAGAGACTATTATCCATGCAATGACAGATGCACTAAGTATGATGAGGAGAGACAATATACAAAGGAAGAACTTCATACGGCAGTTGAAGAGTTCAGCTTTAAAACTTGAATGAACCTGCCGAGTAGGTGCAGCAGTGTAGTTTTAGTAGAGTTTATTACACAGACAGGAGTAATGTGTAGGATTTAATCTCTGGTCCATACTCTGAAGCAGAAGGTAGAGGTAATTTATCTAATACGATGTTTGCCAACTGCCGTTATAAACCAAAAAGAAGACGATTTTTTTTTTTTCAAACAGAGTGGTACCTCCTGTCAGTTGAGGTACCTATCTGTGATGCCGAACACACAGCAGCTCTATCCCTGATGGTCCGGGTGTTTCTTCTGCAGGCTCCACTTCACAACCTCTCCATTTTAACCTGAATAACAAACCGCAGCTCGATGCTCTGGTTGGTAACAGTCTGCAGTAGGAGCGAGGCAGCGGAGGAGAAGGCGACGAATCGGCCTGTCGTATCGACAGAAATGATCATTTTGGGCCAATTCCAATATTTCATGTTAAAGCTTTTATCAGACGTGCAGATATTATTGCGTATCCCTAATTAATTGAACTACAGCCTACATATTTAGCTCTTCAATGTCATCATGTGGTTGCGTTTGTAGTGGAATATCATGCTCTTGTTTAGCGTAGCTTAGCATAAAGACAGCAGGGAAAAGGGGACACAGCTAGCCTTCATCAAAAAGAAAGAAAAATACACCTTCACACAGCTCCAAAATGGTCTGATAGGTAAACTGTGTCTTGCTCTACACCTGTATGTAGCAGCCAATGCAATCAAGGTCACTGCGATTTGTTCAGGGTTATGAAAGTGTGCAAAGTGACTTCACAATGCGTCACCACCTGCAATCTCCCCCACCCCTCCCCTCTTTGAGTCATTCTTCCCAACAGAATAACAACAGAGCAACAAATCTTATCAAAAAATAATCCAGTGAGATTATGTTTGAAATGGTGCTGAGGAGCAGAACTGCTGAGTGTAAGTGGATTAGAGAGTTGAGACGGGGCTGCGCTGCCAGGTAGAAAAGAGCTTTTTGTTCAACAGCCAAGACTGTAAAAAAAATGTTGTCAAGGCTGAAATGAAAAACATGTTCTCTGTGTGTGTGTGTGTGTGTGTGTGTGGGAAGATCACAAATCAGTGTTAAATTGCTCTCAACTGCTGTTTCAGTTGTTTCCTGCAAAAAAAAAATTAGATTTTATCACTCCGGTACAACAAATTAGATTAAATTACTCCAATCAGAGACGCTTAAGATCAAGGAACTGAATCGCTGAGGGACGTCTCAACGAATCCAAGCAGCGACAGGAACGGTGCTGAGAGAACAAAAGCAAGCGTTATGTAAATGGTACCTTCATGTTTGCACGTCCAAGATAGAGAGAGTGTGTATTTTTGGAGCAACGGGCCTCCAGAGCAGTCAGTGGGCTTTTGTTTTCTGGATAACAGGGCATTGGACTAACGGGCTTTCGGTCAAGTAGGGAGTTTTTTCGATCAATGGCATGGCACCACTGAGTTTGTGTACATTCCTAAGCAGGTTTGTAGTTGTTTCCGCTGCCTCCAGGTGCCAAAAAAATTCAGTTTTTGCATTATATTTGTAAGTATGATGACTGAACTAGGAGGCTCGTCCAGTATCTGGTCCCTCCTTTCAGATATAAACTCTCTAACTGCTGCGTTTTGTGTTTCCAACTTGTTTGGAGTTTCCTCAGAAGAATGAATGAACCTACAGAAATATAAAGTGAACCAATAGACAGTCCAAAGATTGTTGTTACACACGGTTTGACTGACCGGTAGTACAGAAACACCACGGCAATGAACGTCCAGGTTATAACAGAAACAAGCATCCTGGTGATCATCAATTAACATGAGAAGTGTTTACCGTATTTTCTGCACTATAGGGTGCACTGGATTATAAGGCGCACTGTCAATGATGGTCTATTTTCAAACTATTTCCATATATAAAGCGCACCGGACTATACGGTGCATTAAGCGAAACAAAACAGTCAGATAAGTCAGTCAAACTTTATTAAACACGTTCACAATATCTCCCAACATTGTTCAGTTGTAACACGTAAAAAAAAAACACAGTTGCTGTCTCGAAACATGTTTGTCTGTGTCGTTACCATGGAAACTGCGTGCATGAGTCTGGCAGTAAATGTACAGTACAGACTACAGTGTGTCAGTTAATAAACGCTGCAGCTTGTCAACACCATGAAAAGTCACGTCTGTTGTTTCTCCAACTGTTAGCAACAATGGGTTAGCCTAGCTTAGCGATGCTAAACTGATAAATAGAAAATGGAGAAATGTGTAGCTGCCTGCTAAAATGTACTAAAACGTTTTGACAGAGCGCCGCGTACCACACAAAATTGCCTTGAGGTCAGTAAACACAACCAGAATGAATCCGTCGTTTTTTCAGAAAATTAAAGGATTTTAAGTGCGCTTATAGTCCGGAAAATATGGTAATTTCTTTACTTCCTTCCTTCTTTGTTTCCCTCCTTCTTCCCTTCCTACAGTTCCTTCCTTCCTTCTTTACTTCCTTACTTCCACCTACAGAAATTCAAAGAGATGTCACAAACATGTTTTGCACGCTTTGATCGACCGGTGTTGTAGAAACACCACAGCAATAAGCATCCAAGTTATAACAGAAACAAGCTATCTGATTATCAATTAACATAAAAAGTGTTTAATTTCTTTCCTTCCTCCTTTCCTTGCATCCTTGTTTCCTTCTTTCACAACAGAAACAATCATTCTGGTGATTTTCAACCAACATGAAAAGCGTTTTTTTTTTTTTTTGTTTTTTTTAACTTCTGCACCGTCATGTCAGTGGAGGGAGACCCTCCGGTTACATCACTGTGACCTCTGACCTACATCCATCTCTCATGTAGGTCATATCGGAGCTAAAATAAGTCGTCTTGTATCTACGATCTAAAAACTACTGCTGACCTTTTGACTTGAATAGCACTTGACCCTCTCTAGCACGAGCCCCTCCCACCGCTGCATATGAAACCCAAGACCGCGCGGTCGTTCCCGGCGCCGGGGGACCAGCAGATGTGGGGTTCATTTCCTGCACATTTCTGTCTGAGAGCTGCAAGATTCTGCACAAGTCCAGTTTGAGCATTTTAGCTGGTTTGAGTTAGAAAAAATAATAATAAAAAAAAAAGAAAAAAAGAGGGTGAAGAGCTGATTCCAGGTGGGTCTTTGTTTGTCATCAGTAAACCGTCCAAGGCTGCATGCTCATGAGATTGTAGTGGTTTTACACATTCTTTCCTTGTTTCCTTCCTTGTTTCCTTTTTCTCTCCTTCCTTGTTTCCTTCTTTCTTTACTTTCTTTCCTTGTTTCCTCTTCCTTTCTTTCATTCCTTGCTTGTTTCCTTCCTCCTTCTCTTCCCTCTTTAATTATTTCCTTCCCTCCTGTCTTGTTTCCTATTTTAATCCCATCTTTACTTCATTGTTTCCTCATTTCCTTCCCTCTTTACTTCCTTCCTTGTTTCCTCCTTTCCTCCCTTCTTTCTTTCATTCCTTACTTGTTTCCTTCCTTCTTTCTTTACTCCCTTGTTTCCTCCTTCCCTTCCCCTCTTTACGTCCTTAATTATTTCCTTCCTTCAAGTCTTGTTTCCGATTTTAATCCCTTCTTTACATCCTTGTTTCCTCATTTCCTTCCTTCTTTGCCTCTTTACATCCTTCCTTGTTTCCTCCTTTCATTCCTTCAATTACATCCTTCCTTCTTTACTTCCCTCTTTTCATTCCTTCCTTCTTTCCTTCTTTTTTTACTTTCTCCTTCACTTCCTTCCATCCTTGTTTCCTTTTGTCTTTTTCTTTTGTTCCTCATTCGCTTCCTTCTTTACCTCTTTACTTCCTTCCTTGTTTCCTCCTTTCCTCCGTCTTTCCTTCCTTTTTTACTGTCTCCTTCACTTCCTTCCATCCTTGTTTCCTCATTTCCTTCCTTCTTTACCTCTTTACTTCCTTCCTTGTTTCCTCTTTTACTCGCTTCTTTCTTTAATTCCTTACTTGTTTCCTCCCTTCCTTCCTTCTTTACATCCTTGTTTTATTTCCTTCCTTCAAGTCTTGTTTCCTATTTTAATCCCATCTTTACATCCTTGTTTCCTCATTTTCTTCCTTCTTTGCCTCTTTACTTCCCTCCTTGTTTCCTCTGTTCATTCCTTCAATTACATCCTTCCTTCTTTACTTCCTTACTTCCTTCCTTTTTTACTTTCTCCTTCACTTCCTTCCATCCTTGTTTCCTTCCGTCTTTATTTCTTTTGTTCCTCATTTCCTTCCTTCAATCTTTACTTCCTTGTTTCCTCATTTCCTTCCTTCTTTACCTCTTCACTTCCTTCCTTGTTTCTTCTTTCTTCATTTCCTTCCTTCTTCACTTCCTTCCTTCTCTCTTTCTCCTGTCTTCGTTCTTTTCTTCTTTCTTTTGTACTCAGCTGATGTTTTGAAAAGGTTGAATGAGGAAGTATTCTTTAGAAATTACATTCTGTCCCTTTTTCTTCATCTTTACAGTAGAATAATCATATTATCATGTGTGTGTTCATGTGAGACGGAGAGAGACGACCATCCTCTATAGGAGGATGAATCAACAGTAGGCGGTTGTGACCTTTCCCCTACATCCTCCCTACAGACCGGGCTTATATAAGTGTGTGTTTAGGTCACGCTCGCACAACAAGGCAGCAGGAAATACAGCGTCTTGAATCAAAGACAGTCAGTCACACAAGAAACGGTTCAAGTCATGTTCTCGATTTTTCCAGAATTGCAGCGACTCTTTCTGCTGGATAAACACACACTAGCTGCGTGTTGAAATATCTCCAGTTCAGAAGTTCAGATGCTCTTCAACCCTTTATTTGCCTTCACTGGAAAAGAAAAATATGTCTTGATAAATTCAGGTCATAAAGTCTGTGACCTACATTGAAATATTCAAATGTTTTCTTTCCCAATACACAAATGTGGACATGCAAGTGCAACAAAAAAAAAAAGCAGAAGGCCTGAACTGTAGTTTGGATATAATATAGTGTTTGTTATTATTATTATTTGATATCAGTGTCAGAGTTAAAGTGTTTTTTGTTTCTGCTGCAGCACTGAGGTTGTTCGAAATAGTTTGCATCCATACTGAAAGCATAGCGTGTGTCTGTTTTCATTAATAATCCCTTCTATCATTAAAGGAGGAGTAGGAATAATCCAGTGGAAAGTTCTTGTTTGACGTCTTTTTACTGCTGAAAACCAGAATAAAAAGACAAAAAAGTCCCCAAACTGAAGGGAAGCAGGGAAGATATCGAGTGTCGGCTGATGTCTGCGGCTTCAGACACTCGTTTACTGCAGATTATTTGACACTAAAAATCCAAATTACGACTTTATTTGAAGAAATTTTGAACAAATTTGTGCTCCTTGGATTAGGGGGATTGTGTATAAATCAGTTGAAGTGCAGAGCGACACAAGAAAACTGCACTTCAGGTTAGATTCACAGATAATCTATCAGCTGTCTGCAGGGAATTCAATCATCCTCAGCGTGTGAAGAGTCGCCGCCTACGTATGAAATACCGCACAGACCCGACTGCGACGCGCTTATCTCGTCCCAGCGTCGCCAAACTAGAAGCAAAAAGGTGCAGCTGTGAGCCTCTTACATATCAGAAACCTGTTGTTTTTTTTTTTAAAAGGACGGTCAATGAGTTTGTGTTTATGCCCTCAAGGCAGGAAGGTAATCGGAGAACGAGTTTAAATGTGCGTTCAGTAGATCAGTAAACAGATTTCTCCCTTTATTTTGCATATGTGGTTTGCTTATTTTACATGTATTGACAGAAGAAGCTTCCTGACTTTTTTTTAACGTGTGTGCAGACAGAGAGAGATGAATTTATCTCAACATTTCGATGATAGAAACTGATTTATTCAGACTTCTACAAGCTACCTGCTCGTGTGTTTGCATTGCAGATCTTACTACATTATTTTTTATGAAGTAGTTTGAACTACTTTTTCCAAATAACTTCATTTAACCAACCCATATTTCTCCTGTCTATGAATATTCTCCTTCGTCCAGGTCATAGTTATGTCTACGTTTCACCTCCCCAGTCTGGTGAGGACTAGTCAGACCGATGCGTTACGAACTGACGAAGCAAATCTAGGTCCAGTTGCCTTCGAATCAATTGTTTGCCTACATATAACTTTGTTTTAAGGTTAAGTTTAGAGCTAGTTTTAGGTTAGATGTAGAGTTTGGCTGCGTTATGTCGATGAAGGTCCTCACAAGTGCATAAAATAAAACCAGTTTCTAAAACAAAGTCTAATATTCAAACCTGACTGGTGCCAGCTCTTTAAAAAAATCTGAATGCTCCAATAGTTTTTTTAAACAATCAATTAATTTAGTATTTTATTAAACTTTGCAGTGAAACAGATATAAGTCCAGTTACCTTTGGATCAACTGTTATTTCTCCTCAGCGTCGCTTCGCATTAGTTCAACTTGCTTTCATCGAAGCTTTCTCTAACACTGCATCCTTGTTACATGAAACCAGCGTTCTCCAGTTTATATCTATCTATCTGCTAAATCCTCCACCATGATGACCAGTTTACGTGACTGTTAACACACCTGCTTACTGGAGAAAGCTGACTGTAGCTGAAACACACTGACAGCAGCATCCATTAGGAAAGAAATAAACCCAACATCCAACACTATATTTAGATCTTATAGTTCCAGTTGTGGTTGCAACTTTCCTCACAAATGCATGAGATGAAATTTTAGACATTTAGTTTGCAGCACAAGCAAGAAAGATAAGTGGAAATCTCTCCAAACTAACCTTAACCGTAAATAAATAAATAAATAAAAAGACTAACTGCTTCCATGCAGCCGTCACCAGATCCTCCAGTTCAGTTTTAGATTTCAACACAAAAACAAATATTTTGAGAGTTCCTGTTTCCAGAAAAAGAAACTTTTATCTAAAGCTAACAGGGCTGAACTCGCGTCGTCATTCAAACAAAAACACAGCCGGCAGGTTGTTGACTTTGACTTCAGGACACGTCACGCTAACGGCTCGTCACCGGCGAACCTGCTCCGCTAAAGCCTGATCTGATCCAAACAAAAGATTAATATTATAAACGTATTAATCATAAATCAAACACCTTCTCTATAGATGAAGATCTGGTAGTTTGGTTTCCCTCCTCAAGGTTTATTTACATTTTTTTTTAGCTTAAGTTCCTTCTTGTAGGTTATAAAATCTCTTCATATTGCATTTTTCTATATTTCCAAGAACACTGAGCGCACTCTAAACTATTTATATTAATAATTTATATTATATAAACTGGTTTACTTTCACATATCAACCGACTCCCAAACCTAAACCTCTTCATTCTCCATGTGCTGAGAGCTTTAGCTCAAATGTTTCAGATTATTCTCTTTTTTTTTAAAAAAAAAAAGGTGTGACATCATTGTTCAAAACTTCTGGTTTTTCCAGAAACAGTCGTAGCGTTGCAGTTAGTTCAGACGTGTGCAGCTGGACTGAATGGACTGAACAGTGTCGACACTTCAAGACCACTTCAAGAGTTAAGTTTTAAAAAAAAAAAAAACATGACAGAAGATCAGAAGATTGTGTTGGATGAAGTTATGATAACATAAATACCTGCATGGCCATTGTGCTGTCCTTGAATGTGGAGCGTAAACATCAGGAACGAGCTTCACTGTCTCATAAACGCAGAGGAAAGGAACGCAGGATCAGAGGTGAGCAGGTCCATGTGTGATGTCATGACCTCGGCTCTCTATATATCGCAAAATAACGTCCTCTCAAAGAAGAAAATTGTGTCGAATATTATGTAAGATTTTAAAGATCCAGGTGCAAAAGTATCACATTATACAGAGAAAGAACATCTGAGACATTAGACTCAGCTGTTAAAACTAAACATGCACCATCAGAAACAAAGATATAGAAGAATAATGTGAATATTGTATAAAAATATTGATCTTTGGCAGCCAAGCTTCTCATAAGAAGATCAACACGTCACACTAAACACACTTAGATGAATCCACACATTAATAAAATATGTGATCTTCATTGCGATGGATGAACAAATATATACTGATATATATATGATGCATATGATTATATATATATATCCTACTGTGCATAACAAATATTCACAGCAACAAAACAGCTCTAAACATTCATGGAGATAAAATCAGAGTGCGTTCGTGTCCTTGTCTGGATTATTATTTATTTTTTTAACGGTATTTCTGTTGTTGCTCGAGGGAACAGCAAAACACACACAGACCGTCTAATAATAGCAGCGTCAGTGTTCCAGGTGACCGCCTGGACAAACTGTCCTCGCCTTCATTGGAATAAACAGTTTCCTCTGTTTGCTTTTAACTTGTTTGGACCGTCAGCTCTGTTCAGTATTTATCTTTCCCTCCTCATACATCTTTCCCTCCGTCCCTCCGTCCCTCCGTCCCTCGACTCCGTCTGTGGTGTCTTAAGTCTCTACAGGTGGAGCTCTTTTCCTTTGTTGAGTCGTGGTGGCGATGCGTGATCAAGCCAACTGACCCGAGCATCCTCTGTTGGAAATATAAAAACAGTTTTCTGTGTGGCAACAGCTCATTTCAACACACAAAATTACATATTGATTATATAATATATATATACAGACACACTAACTACTGTAAACTACTGTGTGTTGTTGCCATTTTGTATTAACATAAGTGACACTTGGCTTAAACATTCAGATCAATGAATCCATCAGCTGATCGACTGTAATCGATAAATGACATCAGTTATATTTCAAAGCTGCAGCTAACGATTAATCTGCAGATGATTCTCTTGGTTAATCTATTAAATGTTAAACTAACGATTCATTGATTATCAAAAAGATTCATTTTCTGTTGCAGCTCAACAAAAACATCAAAAACATGTTGCTTCCATCTTCTCGATGTGGAGATTTCCTGTTTTAGTTTGTCAATATGAGAGACTTGATTTTGAGCATCTTTAGGTTTTGAATTGTTGTTCAGACGTCATATTAAATATTTTCAGAAAGATTTTCTGACATTTTATAAATGAAATAATTAATTACATCATTGAAGTGTTCAGCAAATTAAATCCATAATAAAAAATGATCTTTAGCTGCCGTCCTACAACAGATGTTAAATCAAACTATTTCAAAATTAAAAAACGTCACAAAAATCTGGTAAAATCTATTTTCATTTGTTTGTTTTAAAATTAAAACAGAATTATTATATACTTGGGTGTTTGTGTCGAAAAATGTACAAGCTTCTCTGTTTCTTTCATTTTATTGACTCAGATCTATAAGAGCAACATCGACTCTGACTGCTGTCAAACTCAGAGTGACATCATCCAACAGCTTCTCTCTCTCTCTCCCTCTCTCTCTCTCTCTCTCTCTCTCTCTCTCTCTCTCTCTCTCTCTCTCTCTCTCTCTCTCTCCTCTCTCTCTCTCTCTCTCTCTCTCTCTCTCTCTCTCTCTCTCTCTCTCTCTCTCTCTCTCTCTCTCTCTCTCTCTAGGACGGTGACCCTGCAGGTCAGACACCCCCGTAGATCAAACACGCCATGACCAGCGTCAACTCTCCAGCCTGTCTGCTCGCCCGCAACCACTTCTACAGAAGTATGACCAAACACACACACACACACACACACACACAGACACAGACACACACACACACACACACACACACACACACACACACACAGGTTGTCATGACACCATTTATGCTTTGACACAAGTAGAAAATACGATATTTGACTTGATTTTTTGATACCACAGAAAAAACTTTACACACACAAACCTTAGCCACACAAAATAGGATCATTAATTGATTAATTAATTAATTATCTTTCTTTAATTAACTCTCGTTAGCAGCACGTGAGCGACCAGTCAGGTGGCGAGTTTGTTGCTGCAGAGAACGACGGTTGTTTCATCTGCAGCTTGAAAATCTGATCAGAGATGTGTTTTCTTTTTTTTTTACTTTTGATGCCATCAAATGTAAAATAAACGGAGATCAGATCGTTTTAAACATGTGGTGTCACACACACACACACACACACACACACACACACACACACACACACACACACACACACACACACAGTAAACTTTATTTTTGAAGTCTGACTTTAACTTTCTCCCCGAACATAAAGGTAAATATTTGAACAGGAGCAAAGTGTGTTTCACGCGTGTGCGCCTGCACGTGTTTCCTTCGTGTGTGTGTGTGAGTAAAACTCTTCCAAAAACTCCACGATCACGTGCGTTTTTTCTTTTTACAAGAATCAGCGCTGCCTTCTGGACATTTGACCTTTGACCTTACCGGTTGAACTCTGTGTGCAGAAAATAACATCCTGTTCGTCTTGTTTCAGTGCAACTAACCAGGAATGTTATCTCACTACTTGAAACTGTATCTGGGAAACAATAACAACAACAACAACAACACCACCGTCGACACCGACTTCAACACCGACATGACTCATCACAGTAACGAACCGTCACCAGAAACCTGGAGGAGAAATAGTCCCCATGAAAACAGCACGACGAGACTATTTCACTTCTTTCATCATGTAAATAAATAAATAAACAGCTGGAAAATGATCAGAAAATTAATCTGTTTTATTAAAGTAATCGTTCAAAACCTTTTAACCAGGAAGATTAAACAATTGGAAGACGTCGCCTTCTGATCTGTGAGACTTTTATAGGTGTTTTGTCATATTTTATAGAGTAAATAGTTAATTGGATAATTGAGAAAACAACCTACAGAACAAAAATAATCATTAGTTGCAGTTACGTTTTGTTCTGTTGGCGCAGTTTGAGGAAAGAGACGACCTTAAATGTCATTTTTAAGTGCTGTGAGCGCTAAACACACACACACACACACACACACACACACACCCAAAACAAATCCCTCATAACCTCAGCAGAAAAAAAAAAACTAAAGAGGATGAGTGAGACAAAGAAAAGAAACGACTCTTTGACGCATTAAATACAGAACTGAAAAGGAGAAACTGAAGTGCTCACACTGCAAAAAAAACACACACACACACACACGCATTAAACACATGCAAATACGCCTCCCTGCACACACACACACACACACACACACACACATAAACACTGAGTCAGCACTATCCCAGATCTACCTGCTGCAGATGTTGAACACCTTGTACGAATGGAAATCACCTCCGAGAGACGTCCTGGAAGTAAAAACATGCCAACACAAACACACAACCTTGACCTGAAAAACCACTTTGATAGATCTCAAACTTGAGGAGGAAGAAAAAAACAAAACAAAACAAAACATTCATCAGACTGAACAAACATGTTTTTGAAACGAACCAGTAGATTTGGATCGACGCCCAGAACATTCAGATCATATAAAAGAAAAACTTTTCTTCTTTTTTTTTTTCCAAGAAGGTCAAATACGGCACGAAGCTAAATAAAACCATGAATATTTCCACTGAGGTTAAAGTATGATAAGATAAATGAAGTTTGCACGCTGTAGCATAAATAAACAGATATTAAAAAGAGCAAACTCCTCCAAATAAAACAACCAAATATCTCCAGAATGACACATAAACATAAACAATCATGATGTTTTATGAAGTGAGAACACTGAGCTTCAGGCCTGGTTAGCTTTACGGAAAGATCAGCGTGGTGTCAACCTGAAAGCTAGGCCATCACTCGTTGTCATGGCTACAGTGAGAGCATAGAGCCAAGGTCAGGGGGGCGATCGTAGTTACATCGGGTTCGGGAAAGAGGATCGTGGTTTCGGGTTATAATTCCACTTTTGTTAAGGTTAGTGGATCTTTGTTATTATGCATCGACTGTGACGCTACGACGCTATGAGTCATGATCCCTGCAGTCACGAGAGGTCTTTGTCATCGGTGCTGATGCTTGTGTCCCTGTTTCTCAGTAAGGAATAATAATAATAATAGAGAAGTGGGTAGTTAGCGTGAGAGCAGCAGTGAGAGCTGAAGTGAAACCAAACACTTCCAGGTTCTGTGCCTGAAGTAAAAACAACAAAAATCTCTAAAATTGACATTTTCAGTGACGTAAATAACCAAAAAAAAACTTTACATCTACAGTCCATATGTTCAGACAAGGATGTAATTTAAAAAAAAAGATAGAATATAATCTAATATTGTTGTTTATTCCTTTCACCATCACAGGCCACAAACAGTGTGGATGTCTTAAAGATTACAGCTAAAACTTTGATATAACGACAGAAGAACGTGTCGCCAACTTATGAACGTGTATCATAATCATTTTTCATCACCAACTAAACACAAACCGACTCGTCTTCTTCATATAAAGACAGATGAAAGACACGCCGAGCGACAGATTACAGGCATAAACTAGCGGAAAACAGGAGCTGTGTGTGGCTTCACGACTTTCTATAGAAACTTACAACATCGTCGACATCCTGCAATGACAGGATGCGACCGTGAGTGACAGGTGGTCTCTAAGCAACAGAGACGGACGAAATGACACCACTTTCAAAATGTAGGTTAGTTTAACACCACAGAAACCAAACAGTACAGTGGTTATGCTCGCTTCCTCCTCTTCTTCTTCTTCTTCTTTATTTCCTGTCTTCAAGAAAGCAAACATAAAAAGTTTCTCTCTCTCTCTCTCTCTGTCAGATCTGCCCCCCATTGCGGAGCCGATGAAGCCCGACTTCAGCTGTCAGAACGACTCCGCCAGACACAAACAGAGACAAGTCACCCTCTGGGTCACCATGGCAACACCTACTGGTAAACATCACACACACAGTCGCACACAGGCACAGGAGTACATGCATAAATCCTTACTTATGCTACAAAGCATCTGCAGCTCTGGCGTGAAGGCTTTCAGCAACATAACGAGGTGGGAAACTGGTGTTGAGTGATGAGAACTGGCTCGCAGTCGGAGTTCCAGTTCATCCCAGTTGAGTTGGTCGGAGCTCTGTGCAGGCCAGTCGGGTTTTTCAATCCCGTCACTCATGTTTGAAACAGGACAGAAAACCTTTGGGAAGCAGTTTAGAGTTAACTTCATAGGAACTAATGAATCTGAGAACCTGCGTATTGAGCTCTAGTGACTCCGGTCAGGACTTTCTAAACATCACTAATGTTGTAAACGCGTTAGTTTACAGCAGCCGCCTGTTGCTGTCTGACAGGTGTTTAGTCATAACGTTGTTCCTCTCTGCTGCAGGTGTCTGTCAGTGATGAGGAGAAGCTGTGCAGACCGTCAGTCACTGTTACTGGTCTGTAACAGACCAGTATGACTGTTATTAGGTTGATTCATTTCTCTGCCTTAAACTGTTAACAGCAGGTCGCACTTATGAACTTTCAAAATAAAAGAGAGCTGAGTAGAGTGATTTCCTGTCAGCTGATTTCAACTTTGAGCAACCTGCTTTTATTTATTCAACATACTAACAGATTCAGTCACAGCATCAAGTCATTTAACTATATTTTAGCACTAATAGTAGGATTATCCTCATAAAACTGTTCACTGTGATATTTTTACCTACAATAATTGACAGTTTAATGCTGACACACCCATACACATGGCACACATGTTATGTACATATATATATATATAAAGACATGCCTGTATGCTCAGTAAGTAGGTCAACATACTGCACATAAACATTATGCAACCAATAGACAGGCAGGCAAGCACGGCAGTACCCTACACACACACACACACACACACACACACACACACAGTGAGTCAGACCACAGTGGTCTTTTAAGCCTGGTTAAGTCCAGCTAGTTTGATTTGGTCTTGTCCAGAATTAAAAGATTGTGGTCGACTTTATTCTACATTTTTCTTACTGTCAACACATTTAAAAACAAACACCACCTGTTTCCATCCCTGAATACTTTCTCAGCCCCGAGCTCATTGGCTTCTAACGTAAATCTTTCATAATGTCTTACAAATATATAGTTTCTTTCTTTTTTTTTATTAAATGAGAACAACAGCTGGACACGGAAGTTTTTAGCAAATGTTACTTAAACAAGAAAGTATTTCCAGACGTTTATGTGACCTTGAAAAAATGTGCATCGTAGGAGGACAACCTACCACTCGACCCCTGAAATGCTCCTTAGATATCATAAAATAAAATATTAGAACATAAGAACATTAATTGTTTTAATTTTTTATACACTGACTCATATATGACACTCTTTATCTTCCCAGGTATACCAGGAACCAAAGGATTATGGGTCAACATCGCCCTCGGTTCGTCTTCTTTTAACTTCCCCACCTCCAAACCGACCAGCCCCGCCGACCGGGGTGTCAAGTAGAAGGAAACAAAGCGCACCTTTGATTTTGGGTTCATAGACTGAAAGGAAGTTAATAAAAAAAAATCAGGATGGCTTAACTTCCCGATGATTCAGCCCCGTTGGCTGCTCAGGATTTGACCGCGTGTTTGGGTCGCAAACGGACAAGAACGGACGAAAGTGGACGAATTCCAAGTAAAGACACTTTAAGCAGCGTGACGGTCGACGTCGAATCCTGTCGGTCCTGTGCAGAATTCGGATTGCAATATGTAATCGGAGACATCAAGAGCAGTCAAAAAAAAAAAAAAAAAAAAAAGTTGTATTTTTTGTTAATGACGTCTCATATTTTCAACCACTTGCAGCCTTTTCATGGAGTAAAAGTCAGAAATGTGAATGTATTGTACAAACTGTGATTAAAACTGAAGTTAAATATAAAAAAAAAAAAAACTCCACGAAGGATGGTTTCAGTTGGGGTCAGTGCTGTTAAAATTTGTTGTTTGCAGTGAGCTGTTTTAGCTCCAATCTCAAGTTTGATCTAAATGTAAATGAGGATAATAATAAAATGATGATTTCACTGTCTTGCGTGTTAAAAATTGGACTCTTTCGGTGGGTGGTGTGTCTCCTAGCAACGAAAACACGACAACTCTGAGTCCGCTTGTTGGGTAAAAACTGTTGTAAAGTGACAAATCCGAGCTAAGAGAGAACAGCGACCGAGACGGAGATAGAGATAGAGAAGAGGGGAGAAACCAGCTCCTTCAACTCCCACTTTGATGACCCTCCGAGCACCCGGTGACCTGGAAAAACTGCAGCGTGGGATGACGAAAAAAAAAACCCCCGAGCCACAGAACAAATCCTCTTTTCAACCTTTCAACTCATGTCATGCAGAGAGGCCACTTTGCAGCAGCGTAGCCCATTGTTTGTCTTTCCTCTGTTTCATAGAGACAGACAGAGAGACTGAGAGGGGTGAATAGGGGACAGCGGTGGTTACACAAATCCATTTTACAGTCAACTGCGGGGAAAATCCTCGCGTCAGGGTTTGTGCTGCACTACTGTCAGCAGGGAGATTTTTCTCCGCATGTCAGGAGAACCTTTATAGGTCAAAAGATAAAAGAGGAGTGGGAGGTGGAGGGGAGGGGAGGGGGGGGGAGTTTTATGGAATTGTAATCTGGGGAACTGCAAAAAGGTTGAAAAGTTATGTGGTGTTTGCTTTCTCAATTGTCATCACCTCCCAGTGCGAGTGTGGAGGCTTCAGAGGGCAGCGGGCGCATTGACGGTCGACCTCCTGGATGGACTTGGATCTACATTTGGTCAGAAACTCCTCAGCATAACGTGAAGGGATGATAGTTTAGAGTACAAATGGATGTTTAGACTCTGTTCTATTGATTAAAGTTGTGTTAATCCCTGCAAAGGCAGCAGCTTATCACCCACCCAGGTCCACAGATTAGGGCTGCAAGTCATGATTATTTAACGTTTGGTCTATGAAAAAAGCAACCAACAGTCTAAAACCCAAAGATATTTAAATTACTATCAAAGAAAAGCATCAAATCTTCACAATTAAGAAGCTGATAACAGAAAAATGTCATGCTGGAAAGAAAAAATCTTAAATGATTATCAATTATCAAAATAGTTGCACATGAATTTTTGGTCGATTGACTGCTCGATTAATCAATCAATCAGTTCTTTCAGCTTACGACAGATAGCAGAAACAATGCTGCTAATCACAAAGCTAAACAAAAAACAATTAAAAAGGCTACAAGCTCAAAAACTACATGTAATAAATTCATATAAATATGCAGCCAGAGTAGCTGTAATATAATACTATGAACTATGAGGTGCAATGAGGTACAAGGTTAAACTGAAAAAACACACTGCTGCCGAGGTGAGTCATGTTAGTCTGATGCCAGTTAGCAGCACAGTCAGCTATCAAAAAGAGTGTAGCAATCATCTTTGTGATATGAGAGTTATGAACTTAGCGTGAGAACATAAAAGATGGCAACAGATGCAAGAAATCATGTGTCATAAATATATTTAATGCATTCATGTGAATGCAGAATATAGACAGAGTCAGTCCCTGCGAGCACACATCAAAGCTCAGCACAGCAGACACCATCATTAGATACAAGACAAACTATGTGATCGTGCATTTTTTTTGGTTGTCTTTTCAGTAGATACACCAACAGTATCTACGGCAACACCAAAGCAAAAAAACACATATCTGGTTTGTTTGTTGTGTGCGTGGGCTTCTGACACCGACAGCTTCGCTCGCATTTTGCTTGTTGTTTAGAAGGAAAGTTCCCACCAGGGATCCTTGAGAGGGCTGCAGGGGGTTCCCAGCAAAAAAGGATGAATAGATTAATCTCACTTTTATTACACTAACTTCCAAGGAATGCATCTTATTAGAGGAGATTCTCTCAGACGAAATCCTCTCAAACACAGGAGGAGATTGCCTGGTTAGGGTTAGTATATCTTTTGTACAGCACTTTGTAGGCGGAACGTTTTACTGGCGTCATTAAATAGGTCATTAAACCTATTATGCTCATTTCCAGCTCTGTATTTTTATTTTTGGACTTCACTGGAGGAGCTCTGCATGATTCACAGTTCAAAAACCTCCTTATTTATCTTATACTTGCCCTCTTGCAGCGCCTCAGTTCAGCCTCTGTCCCCAACAGGCAGTCTTACTTCCTGTCAGAGTCGTGTTAAGTTACCGCTGATGCAAACCCAACATTTCCTGCTTTACTGCTTCGAATTAAAAGCTTTTAAATGACTAATTAACAGGAGACTTTTATTGTGAAGAATTTACAGGAAATTAAACATGTTCCTCACCAAATTAGCGCCGCTAAAAACCCATCGACATGACAACATATGGAGATATTGGGAGCTCTTTGTTCAGCAGGTCAGTTAGAAATGACGCAGGGAGGAATATTACAAGCAGAAACAGCCACAGTACAGCACAACCAGCACACCTCCAACAGGTAAACTACTTATTTTACATAAGTAAGTTATGCATAATTAAGGGCGACCACTTTAAGTGACAGGTGGGTAATGTCACAGGTAAGTGCTACCATGGCAACAATGTTGATTAGGTAACGTAACCATGGCATAACCCCAGAGTCACAGAGTATAGCCATAGCTGTTGCTCTATCAGTGTCTTTCCAGTTCATGAAAGTTAACTGTCAGCGTTTGGTCGCTTAAAATAGTCTTGCTCAGTGGTTGTACTAACTCACCCTTTTAATTACATTTTAATGGTTTCAAGCCTGTTTTTCACTGGCAAAAGTTAGTATTAGCGCTAAGATTGTAAATGCACTGTGCTAACCAAGCTAGCAGCTAGCATTAGGGTCAGCGCCACCCTCTTGTCCATATATGGTCACTTATGGCTCCAAACATCCAAGATGGCAACGGTCAAAACTCGAACGCAAACCAACGGCTGATGTCGCCATGGTTACATCCATTATATTTTTACAGTTATGATATGTCCATGCAGCAGATGCCATAACATCAACCACAAATATCATATCTACCAACAGCATTAGATATCAAAAATTTTTCAGATATAAAACAGGCAAACAAACGTGGACCAGGCCAACACATCCACTCACACACAAACACAAATTAAAGTAGCACAAACCGCCCTTACCTTGGTAAAGTGAAGGAAGGGTCCTCCTCAGTGATGGTCCTCAAACGGAAACTCCTTATTAATGGCTTAAAATGGCGTTTTTGCGGCTGTTATGTAGTTGAATTGTCTAACGGTCGATAAGCTAGCTAAAATGGTAGCAGCAGTTAAAAGCGACACAAACAATATTCCTCTATAAAACAGCCGTGCTAGTAGCTTCACTTGTTTATATAATGCTACAGGAGCCATAGTGGTATTAAAAAGTGTTCACAGTAAACTCACAGTAGCTTTAATTAGCAAGTTAATATCAGCAACATGTAGCTGCAACACAGTGAGAGGGCGGAGAACTGACGGTTTAAACAACCCGCCTCATTATGACAAGTGTGTTTGATTGAGAGGGTAGCGGTTTAATACTGTCTGCCTGGTTTAACGTACTTCATTAATAAAGAAGAACAGCTGTTAAGTTTAAACCGACACACCATAAATGTAAGAACGCAGACATAAAGTGCTGATAAAATGGAAAACCCACATGACCAACCCTGCAGTTAGACAGAGTGCTTGATTTGCATTAAATGTATTTGGCTATCTCCCATCCAGGTTGGATACTGAACTGATATTTTTCTGTACTCTCTTCCAGAAACACCCTGCAGCAGCTGTGACCATTTTGTGAACCCTTTTTTTTTTTTTAAATCAATGGAGGCCAAATGTAAATGAATTATTGCTTCATTAATAGGCTTACATCATCTTTAGCCTTTCTTTCCTTTATGCCTGAACACTGCAGGGAGTAAAAGGAGCGCAGAGCAAAATGCTGCTGGACCCAAAAAACCTGAGGGACTGCAAGCAATTCACAAATTAATTTAACATTATGAACATTCAGCGATTCATTTTGCAAACTCAGGAAAGCTTCAACCTTTCGCCAGACAAATTAATTCTTGAAAGGAAGTTGAAGGAATGTGGAATTTGTGTTCATGTTGGAAGCAGAAACATCTAAAATTCAGTTGAAACCTTTAATTTAAAAAGAAAAAACAAAAGAAACAGATCGAAACCCTCTGGAGGTTAAGCCGAGTTAGAGCTAGAGTATTTTCTTTTTTTTTTTTTTTAAATACATATCCATGTGAAATGCTGGACTCAGTTTCCAGATGTGATGTGATGTGTGTTTAGAAACTGAGCCAAGAGTTACACAACTCCACATTCTGGGTTTAGCAGCCGTAGTTGGGAGGACGTGAAGTGCTGCTCTTTCTGTGTTTACTCTGTTCCTGGAATAGCGCTGTACAAAACCAGTCAACCACTCCCTGGCAAACACACGCTTTGTCCTCCAACGTCCTTATAAGGCTTTTTTCCAGCCAACAGCAAACGGACAAATCACTTAGTCATTAAAAAACAAAACTGGTAACCACCACACAGTTCTAATAAACCCCAGAGGAAGGTGTTTGTACAGTATTATATCCAAACTAAACTCTCTCTCTGCATTGGTAATGTTACATTTTGTATAAGAGGAACAAATAAGCCAACAGAGAACATTAGGCTGCAAGAGTCTACTTTATTGCATTTGCAATCACAGGGTGACAAAAGTGAAAAACATTTGACAAAAAGGCATGTGGATGTGAATGCACCACAATGTGTCAATGCACCAAAGTATTACAAACACAGAACAGTACAAATGTTAAAAAAAAGCAATAAAAGTAACAGAGGAACTTATCAGTTGCATCATCGTCTTTTTTTTTTTTTGTAAGTTTTTCAGTTCTTTTTTTTTTTTGGTTGTCAATAAAAAACAAAAACAAAAAAGGTAACAAAACAAAAAACAAGTAAGGCAGCCTATACTACAATGAATTAAAAAAAAAAAAAAAAAAAAAAAAAAAACACCTTAAAAAAAAAAAAAAAACTAAAAAAAGGTTGTAAACGGGACATCCTCCCGTCACCTAGCATTGGTCGCTGGTTGGACTCCCCCCGAGGTGCGGTGTGGATGGGCGCGAGACAGCAGGATCAGGAGGTGGGACTTCCCGCGTCGCTGCTCTCGCTCACCTGACGTCGCATCACCATCTCCCTGGCGACGCAGGTGATTTGACCATTCGTCACCGCACCTGGGATCCCCGCCCTGACGGAGATAAGAGAGAGAGAGAGAGATATATTTAGATGGAGAGAAATCTCTTGTTGATACTGTGCGGTACAGAAAAGGAGTGTTTTTGTGTGCAAAGGGTAAAGTTTTATTTACACGAGTACAGCTCATAGATAAATAAAGGCTTCGGTTGATAAAATGCACAAAGCTTGACGGGAACTTCTCTGCAGGTCAGAGACTAGAGAAGTGGAAAGAATAGTCATGTTTTTCCTGAACTGTGTTCCAGAGCGGTCTAAACTATCCATCATCCAACTTCTCATTGTTTGACTTTGACGATGAGAGATTATGACGATGAAGGATTAAAAGAAACTGCATTCAGTGGCGGTATTAGACGAGTCAGCAGTGTGTGTGTGTGTGTGTGTGTGTGTGCGCTTCTACTTACTTCTGCTGTGCCTCCTCAGTCAGTGGGGTCATCCCTGGCTGCTTCCCAAAGAAGAAACTGGACCACCAATGGCCAGAGTCCTGCTTGGGGAGTCCTATGGGGGCAGATAATGGAGACATGAGGCTTTTAATTATTTAACCTACTTTCTGGAGGTTTGAATCACGTAGGCAGCTCTCTCTTTTCTTCGTTCATGATATTTACTTCCACTGCCAGATGTGTTTTTTTTCCCCCCTCCTCGTGTTGAACGTTAAAACCTTCACTAACAGGAGTCACATGCACTAATTTGATATTTTAACACTCCAGGACAACATGGATTAAAAAGGTTTTTACATTCCTCATCAGATTACAGTGACGTTGATCTTCGTTACGAACTGAGGAAAGTACCAGAAACGGCAGACTGAACGTTGTGTGTGTGTGTATGAGTGTTTGAGTTGAGTTGAGTGTGTGTTTCATCAGACACACATACACACTCCGCGGGAGCCGTGACTCGGATTTCCCCTCTCAGGACTCAGGGTGCCGCGTGCTTGGCTCCATGTCAAAACAGGACTGTGACACCTCAATCGGCGACGGAGAGAGCAGCTGCATTTACATACAGGCGGTTATATTTACAGCACGGCATGCTGGGAGCCACAATTAGCTTCTAGGTCAAATTATTTTCAAATTGGTGTCAGCGAGGGACACGTATATATCTGGAGGAGTCCCCGCCCTTCCCAAAAAAAACTATTTGACAGTCATCCATGTGGTCTAGTCTCCTTCCCAGACTGAATGAAAACGTCTACAATATTACTCTTATGTCATTTTTTTTAATCATTTCCTGTTCATTTTCATTCAATTCACACAAAGAATATAAACAGTAATGAAAGGCATGTGCTCTGAGCAGTCTACACATTCTTCCCCTTTCACCTACTTTCCTGTACAGTACTATAACAGAGGGAGTGTGTGTGTGTGTGTGTGTGTGTGTGTGTGAGATAGTTTTAGCACTGCCACCATTAAAAAGCTGACCAAGTGGTTGAAGCAGGCATGACAACTCCACCCTGAGCCAGCACTTAACTGGCAGCACAGATGGTTGTTGTTTTTTTTTTTTTTTTTACATTAAGCTACACTGACACACTGATCCAGGATTACTGGTGAAGTCAGCAGATATTAACTGGTGCTGACAGTGATACTGGTGTACTGGGAGGGCTGAGCCGCACGTGTGCCAAAAGGGCTGGGGGGGGGGGATGCTTTTTACTGAGCGAGAGAGGCTGGTTACAAAAAAAAAAAAAAAAATTCCCCCTGATTCTGAGAGGTAAAGTGAAAAAAGACGACCGGAAATGACTTTCCCGCTGGATTAGAAAGAGCCAGATCAGACCAGAACAACCTGAGCTAGGTGTGTAAATCCGGGATGATGCAACCGTTTGCCACCGTGTGGTCTGAGGCAACAGCTGACTCAACCGCAGCAATCCTGAGGTTGCCGAAACCGACGCTCTGCCTACAATATTGCTAGATGAGTGTGCGAGCGGCGGTGTGACGTAGGTTGAGCAACGCTACAGTCTTATGAAATCTTTACCCCAACTGTACAAAGGAAGTGGGAGAGTCGAGAAAAAACAAACAAAACAAAAACAGTTAGAACACTTCGAGATATGCTTTGACAGACATCTGGCTGCGGTACAGACACGCCCTCTTGTTACTGCTGCTCAGCAGAACAAACTGTTCTGTCCAAAAACCACAAATGACTCTTTTTTTTCCCCCGCTGTAGTGGATCTGTTCTATCTTGACGCTGAGTGCTTTTATTTCTTGACCTGAAAAGCAGAAGTCAGAAAGTCTCTGACTGCATCTTTAATTCAGTTCATCTGAAGAACTTTATGAGTGTTTATCCAATAACTCAGCGAGTTAATACCTTTCCAGTACAGTAGTAGTTTTTTATTAAAATGCTTGTGAATATTGTTCTCTACAAACATGGTGAGGTAGTGTGGTCTTAACCGTTCAAATGAGGGTTTAACTTCTATCTCATTCCCTCACATATCTACAAACACTCACCTGGATGGTGAGGGATGACCTCTCCGCTGTACTCCGAACTGCCACAAGAGCTGCTGCTGGACGTAGAGCCGATGCGCCCTGCAGAGAGAGAGAGAGAGAGAGAGAACGAGCAGAAAAGGTTTAAACACCAAACTAAAGAAATGCAACAGGTAGAGAGAAGCTAACCGTCTTATTTGGATTCTTGATTCGTTTTGCATGGATCACACTGAAAGGTTTGTTTTTTGAAGCCTAACAGAACTTAATGTTCTTGCATTATTTGTTAAGATTCACCTAACGCGAGCAGAGGAAGGGCGCGTCGGTGGGCGCTAGGAAATTAAAAATCCATTTTCCTCTGGTTATGTAACCTTCGCCTGAGGGACAAGTCTGAAGCTGCAGTTCACGCTTCTCATTTGATTTACTGAAACAAGTGTATTTAACGCTCCGGGGAACATAAACGTACACAAATGCAACATAAACCTCCGTCAAAATGAAGAGATCAGTACCAAATATGGATTATATTTGGTAAAGCCAAAGATAGTTTAGTATGATGTTATGTCTGATAATGAGAACAAAAAGAGGACTAAAGGAAGGGTGTTGTCCTCATAAACTTCCTGTCATTTCCCCCTCATTGCACTTAAACAAGTCTGTCTGGAGGACGAGTTACTCCACCCATCACTGTCTGTTTACAGTGTTGGGCAGCACTACTGCATGTGTGACAATAAAAGGTATAAAAGCTCTTTAAACTTCAGCTTTTCAGACTCTGATAAACTGCCTCAAGTGATGTCACTTACCAGACAGACACACGAGTCATCTTATACTCTTAAAAAGCGCCTCTGTGACTCAGTACATGTTCATTTGAAGCACTTTAATCATGTTAAATGTTGCAGGAACAGAGTGTAAATCAGAAGGCAGAGTAATCATAAGTCACCCAGTGGGAGGAAGACGTTAATTTGACCCTGTGTACTGTTGTGATAAGGGACTGGAGGGAGAGGGACTCACTTCGGTAGTAGTCAGTGGTCGCCACAAGAGAACCGCCTGCTGGAATAGCTGCCATTCTTCTGTTGTTGGTGGCTCTGTGCTGTGCTTGATGGAAACCTTGAAAAGGGAAAAGGAAACAATATGAGCCAAAAACCAGACATATGAGTCATATTAATCATCAAAGCAGTGCAGAGATTTCTTCACAGTCCGGAAGCCAGAAATGATAATTTCACTCCAATAGAATCAACCAATAATTATTATAATATCTATAATTACCTTGATAAATCCTTTTGTCGTAATAGGATGTATATTAATTTATAATAAACCAATTACTGAAATAAGGGCTGCAACTAACAGTAATTTTCATTTTTAGACCAGCATCTCTCAATTGATCAAGTCATTTGGTCTATGAAATACCAGAAAAAGAGCGAAAAATTAATGTTGACATGTTCAAAAATCTATCATTTTGTCCAACCAATGTTCTTTAACTCAAAGATATTCAATTAACATATAGAAATCCATACATTTCGTTGTTTTTGTTGGTATTTTTGTTTAAAGAAAAACAATCCGTTATTAATATTTATGATGACAAATGTTCTGTCAACTGATCATTTCAGATCTAATTTAAATGTATACTAAATAATCAGTTGTTGCTTTTTAAACAGTGATTATTATCTAAAGCTGCAGCTAATTATATGTTCGTTTTATTATTATTAATTGATTATTACAACAAGCAGATTATTTTTACATGACTTTAACAATAAATCAGTTACCAAAATTACTGTTGATAGAAACACTAATCGTTTTAGCAATATTCATATGAAAGAAAAACAACAAAAACACAGTAAAAGACATCAGTGACTCCGGCTGTACGTAGCAGGAAAAAAACAACAAACTCGCTGCTTCGAACGTCACATATGACACAAACAAAACTGTGAATTAAATGCACATAAACTGGTCACTTCTCACGGCAAAAGTACTTCATTTACAGAATCAAAGAGATGATGAGTGTTTAGTCAGCAGCTAGATCTGGTAAAACACGTCCACTGCTTCAATATAATGGCGTCACCTCATGTTATGCAGGGGTCTTGTTTACATTAAGACTGTCACTGCACCAAACCGACATTTTGCTTGTTATTCAGCTTCATGAAAAAAGAAACGGTGTTAAAAACATATCTGAAAAGTGATGGTGGGTATAAATACGATCTGTCTTTAAAGAAAGGAGGATGGGGATAAAAAATAAACGTATAGCTGGTCTCTTCCTGTTTTACCGAGGACAAAAAGACAAAGACAGAAACTAAATCTATGCTGTTGAGTTGACGTTTACGTGTTGACACCACTGTTGATACGACGGTTGGTATTTTTTCAAATGAAAACCTGAATACAGGATGACTTACATACAAATCAAACGTTTTGTTTTTAACGGTTTGTTTTTAAACAAAAGTCACCCTAACGGTTGACGTTGTGCAACGGATGTCATTTAGCACTTTAGCATTGTTAGCTCGCCCCCCTTTAGCAGGAATCCCCAACCAAACAACCCTACCACCATTTTATAACTCCCACACCACATAGCACACTAAACGCCCTCTCACCTTTTAGGGACCCAGACGTGCTCGATGTTCAGTAGCACCCGATTCAACTCAGTCAGCGAGGCTGGGGGAGTAAACGCTAGGCGACGGGGCCCATTTGAAAATAAGTTTTGGGTAAATATAACCCTCCAACGTCCGAGCGGATATTAACGCTGTTTCTTTCTGAAGCCAACGGTCCGCGCGTGCTTTTTATACAGCAGGATGGTGACGTAGTATCAGTCGGGGGCGGGGCGAAGGCTGCTCACCCGCCCTTTTTTTTTTTTTTACATCTTTATTTTGTCAACAAATTAATCACTTTTTTTTTTTTTTTTTTTTAAGTTTAGCACCACAGCAGATAATAGTACAGACCAAACACTGAGCTTTTACAGCTTTTCATATTATAACACAAAATATAAAAAACAAAACTGTATCTTCCTTCACATGTTTCTCCAAATTATGCAAAAAATTAACTCATATTTTGTCACATTTCTTTAAACTATATATTTTGAAAAACATACTGGATACATTATTTGTTCTGTTCCACTATTTTTCTCCTCTTCTAACAGTGAGGATTTTTCTATTTTATTTCATTGTTAACTGTTGTATTCATGATATTTTCATATTTTATATTGGAGTGTACATAATTTAGTCTTTAATTAAATTTGTTTCTTTTGCCTTTAATGCCTCTTTGTTTTTGTATTTTGATTTATGTCAGCTGGCTGCTGTGGCATTTTAATTTCCCTTTGGAATAAATATTTGTGCATCTATCTATCAATCTTTAACTTTCTCCTCAAACAGTAAGTTTCCAAACTTTGACTCGTGAGTGGCTGAAACAAAGTCCTCATTGTAAATTCAACCAATCCCTGCAACATTAGGGTTAGATTTTTTTATCATTCACATTTCTGACTCTCACTGGTGTTGATTAATTTTGTTTCACCTGCTTTAACATTACCATATTTATCAAAATGTATCAATAACATGTGACATATATTGTTTTTCCTCATTGTTTATATATTGTTCAGTGTAAAATCCACAAGTGATTCACAGATAAGGGGTTGTTTTACTGTCTTATTACATTTTATGGGGGTCCCCCCCTTTTTTTACAATAATTTTTTCCAATTGTTAGTCTGGGTCAAACCTTTCGTCATCATATTTCTCTGTATTCTTCAGCCTACATGTCTCACAGTTAAAGGAAAAAAGGCTCAGTGGTTTTCACAGTGTCACACAGTATTCAGTCTGATCACTGTTCACTATATTTGACTGTGGAGAGCATGTTCCCAACCTGAACAACCCCTGTACGAGCAGCTCTCTCTGGTGGTGAAACTCAATAACTGCAGCCCTCAGTACACATCAGGGAAAACGACAGTTTAGTCGTTGGAAAAAGATGTTTTCGATTGATAAAAGAGGTATACGTTTGTTGTATGCCCTACAAGTTGAAAATGACACAGCCGTTAAAAAACAAAATAGATGGCGCAAAACGGGGAGACATTGTAGATAAAATCTGACTTTGAGGCGACACAAAAACAGTGCGTTGTCGGCAGGATTCGAACCTGCGCGGGGAGACCCCAATGGATTTCTAGTCCATCGCCTTAACCACTCGGCCACGACAACCTGCCAGATACACTCAAATCTCGCGATACTCATTGATGAAACCAATTGGTTCGTTGACTCCACTTTGCGATATTTTTTTTTGCGTTATTCTCGGTCTCTGATTGGTTTACCCTGATATTGTTACCCTAATAGTAACCAATCTCACTCATCATGTCTGAACCTCAACCAAAGAAGGCAAGGAGCCAATCACAGGCCGAGTAGGGCAGGTCATGAGTTCGCCATCCTGGGAAAAACAATTGGCCTCCTGTTTTGAACATGAATAATATAGAAGCGCTCGAGTTTGCGTTTTGACCGTCGCCATCTTGAATTTTTTTTGGAGCCAGAAGTGACCATATTTGGAGGGTGGCGCTGACCCTAACGCTAGCCGCCAAATTAGGAGTTAGGAAAAGACAACCGCGGTGCTAAGAGAATCCGACTACACTTACTATAAATGGTTAACTGTAATCATGCTAATGCTAATTTTCGCAACGAAAAACAGGCTTAAAAATATTAGAATAAAATGTGCTTACCGGACGAAACCGAGCATCCGACTGGACCAAAATGCTACAGTTAATTGACCTAATAAATATCGATAAATGACACTTTAAAAGTGTCACACACACTGTTACCTATACTCTGTGAATCTAGGGTTTAACAAGATATGTTACCTAACCAATGTTGTTACCATGGTAGCGACATGCACGTGAGTCACTCACCTGTCACTCAAAGCGTCTATCGTTATGCACAACTCTAAGCTTTAATACAATTTAAACGGATGTGTTAAAAATTCATCAGTAATAAAAAAAAAAAGTCACCCCCGGTACAGTTGTCACGAATGGGGATATTAGCTATACAGACCAAAACAGTTTTTTTGTACCGGGCTGTAAATGTTGGGCATTTTGGGATTGACTCACTTTTAGAGCCAGCCTCAAGTGGCCATACGAGGAACTGCAGTCTTTGGTACTTCCGAGTTGGCTCTATTTTTTAGCCACGGAGGTTGCTGCTTGGTAGAAGGCGAACACATTATGGGTTTAGCTTGAGTTTAGCAAAGGACAAGGACTGAAGAACAGTGGCCAGATGACATGTTACCGTGATATATGTTGTCTATTGTCTATTATATTTAAATACGTGGCTGAGGCCGCTATTTCTAACTGTCCCTGGTGGTCTAGTGGTTAGGATTCGGCGCTCTCACCGCCGCGGCCCGGGTTCGATTCCCGGTCAGGGAACACGTTCTTTTGCAGCTTGATTGAAAGTTTGTTGTTTTAAAATCCAGTCTACTTAGCAGATAAACACATAAATCTATGGCCACAACTTGCGTTAGGTGATTTATTTTACACTTGATTGATGGTAACTTTTAGTTAAATTATACTTTTTTACTAAACCTATATGAACAATACAGTTTTATTTTCTCTTACATGCGAGTGGAGAGGATCGATAAGGTGGATGGACGTTACTCATGTGAAACAGACTGAATAAATATGATATATAGTGCAGAATGTCGGTGCAATGAGGGATAGTTGAAAGATACAGGTGGAAAACGATGTTCTTTGCTGCCCTTCATGTTAAGAACAAACATGTAATATCTGAGATAAATAAATAACTTCCAAAATCATTAAATATAAATTTGCTCCAGTCATTTTGTAATATTTTTTTCACAAGTGTCTTTGGGGCCCATCAAATCCAGACCAGACCTGTATTGTTTTAACACCTCTGTGATGACCATTTTAATCACAGAAAAAAGCTAAAAATTTTAGTGAAAAAGGTCTTTAATCTTTTGTATTTTATTTTGAAATGGAGCTTTCAGGCACATAATTGGAGTTTTATTGGTACTTTTGACTGTTAAAAATGATTTGGGAGAAAAAAAAAACATTAATTTTATTATTTAGAGTTTTTAATTCAGAAGAAAAAAGATATTGTGTTAAATAAAGAAGACCACCAAAACCTGTTAACTGAAATGATAAATTCTGTATCAACTTTACCAGATTTGGAAAAAAAAGAGACCACAAACCACTTCTTCACTTAAAGGAATGCTTTATTGATATCCAAACATATACAACAAAACCAAAAAATGTTTTTTTTTTAACTCATTCACCATAATCTTCCAAATCTGATCCCTTTTAATATTCTACATCAGCTAGGCCCAGGACCTAAATAAAGCTATAAATACTCTACTGTCGTCCAGCCTCTGCAGCGGCTGGCTCTGAGCAGGCTCGTCATGTGCTGCAACTTCCTGGCACCCAAAACTAAAGTACATCATCCTTTTCTATCCGTCACATCTCCCAAAACCGATGCAGCTTTAAACAGGCGACAGATAACACTGCAAAAAAAAAAAAAAAAAAAAAAGTCCATCTGAAGTCGTTTAATTAAGAATTCAGTCTTAAAAATCTTAAGTTTTCTTTGATAACTAGACGTACAGGGTGAAATAATTTCCCCTAACATGGCATCATGAACGAGAGAAATGTCCTCACCCTTTTTAAAATTGTCCACTTTGTGTCAGAAAAATATGATTTCATGAGTTAAATTCTCACATAAATGACTTCAGATTTACATTTTTTTGTAGCGTGCATCTGCGTTTCTGTCTTGGCAAAGCAGAAAGTGAAGAGACTCCATGAAGTTCAGAGGCAGAAAGAGAGATTTCTTGTAACAGATATTCAAATATTGGCAACTTCTTGTTGTTGTTGTTGTTTTTTTTTTGTTTAATGATGGCAAATTAATTGAACAAAACAATAAATCATCTCTAAAGTCCACCTCTCATCGACAGAAGGAAAGCCAAAAAGAAAAAAACAAAACATAATCATTCACCTAAACAGGAATATATTAACTACCAAAAAAAAAAAGATGAACACAAACAAACAAACAAACAAACCAAGAACAAACATTTACTTTATGACACACTGGAAACAGTGTTGAAGCAGTTTGATGATGATGAAGGTGTTTTTTTTTATTTCCTGTTTGTTCATATTAGCCCAACAGTCTGGTTCATCCGGCCACAGCGGTTTAAATATTCTGCTCTTTTGCAGATCTACAAGGCAAGTTTTTTTTTTTAAAACCTTTTTAAGTTTAGTTTAAATCACTTAATGATCCAAAAATGTTCAGACATGTATGTAGCCTTTTATATAAAACGCCTAGATAAGCGACTGTAAGTTGTTGACACTCTGACAGCAGCATTTTTTGGAGGGAGAAATGAGAAATATGTGGCTGTAAAAGATTTTTGGCAACACTTCCACTGCCTCAAAAAGAAAAAAACAAACCCTCTACCACGATCAGATGACTCAAAGTTCAGCAACATTTTGAGACAATTTTGGCAAAAGTTCCCCAGAGCAGTGACGCAGGGCGACATCTGGTAGCAGTTTAACCTCCCTACCACCAGAGGCAGTGTTGCCCCTTTTATCAATTAATATATATATAAAAAAAAAACTAGAATACAACTTTCTTCTTTCTCAGGAGAAAAGTGGCGGTGCTACACAGCTCTATGTGTGTGTGTGTTTTCAGTTTCTGAGGCCGTTTAGTGTGTAAGAGCTTCTGTTACATCACCGCATGCGTGTGTGTCGAGGCGGCGATCGATCATTAAAAGCAGTGATCTTAGTTTGGCCTCATGCAGCATGTGTGTGTGTGTGTGTGTGTGTGTGTGTGTGTGACATTAGGGCAAGTAGCAATTAGTGTGTGTGTTAAAACAGGAGTGCATTTGTGTGCATTAAAGGATCAGGCTGGTGATTTTTCTTTCTTTTCTTTTCTTCCTGTCAACAAATCTCTCATGTTTGGATCCAAACTAACAATGAACTGATCTACTAACAAGTGTTGCGTGTGTATAAAAGTCTGATATATCTTCTTCCTCTGTGCTGTAGACCTCTTTTATCGTCTAAAAACTATAAAAAAAAAAACATCAGTGAGCAACATGGCTGCACTGGGTGACGTGCTGCTTCATTATAAAGAGTTAGTTTGTTTAGAAACGGCTCCAAAGACTAATAACAGCGATCATGTTTTCAGTCTGTAGAGTAGTTCTGTGTAAGGCAGACGCTACTGAGCATGTGCAGCTTTACACAGAACTACTCTACACACAGACTGATTGCTGTTATTAGTCTTTGGAGCCGTTTCTAATCAATTTAACTCTTTATAATGAAGCAACATGTCACCCAGTGCAGCGATGTTGCTCACTGACGTGTTTTTTTAATAGTTTTTAGACGATAACAGAGGTCTACAGCACATAGTAAGAAGATATATCAGACTTTTATACACTCAGAATACTTGTAAGTAGATTAATTCATTTTTATTTTGGCTCCAAACATGAGATTTGTTGACAATAAGTAAAAATATAGAGAACCAGCAGCCGTATCCTTTAAGGAGTTGCTGGAGTTTCTGCTTTGGCAGCGTGTTTTCATGACACATTTTGTGGCCCATCAGACTCTAAATATCTTACGCTAACCCCCCCCCCCCCCCCCCCCCCCCCCCCTTTTCCTTCAATCAAACCGGTCTGTACAACTTTCAAAAAAAAAAAAAAACAAACAAACAAAAAAAAAAATCCTAGTTGTTTTCTATCAGCTAAATTATAATAAACAGGTGAACCATTTTAAAGTGAGTAAGGCCGATAGAGAAGCGTTGACATTCACCAGGTAGTGTACACAGCAAAGCGTCGTCTCACATCGAGTTCTGTGTGTGTGTGTGTGTGTGTGTGTGTGCACGAGGAAGCCGAGCGCAGTCCAACCAGAGTAACGAGAAACACAGTCAGAGTGTTTTCCATCTTTGAGAAGCGCTTTTGTTTTGTTTTTTTGTTTTTTTTTTTAGTTTGACTTGCAGATGGCGGAGTTACCACGTCGTACATCAAACGCACCTCCAGTTGGTCAAATGAAAATCAGTCCAGCTGTGTTCCTTCTTGCTCTGGTCTGATTAGTTCTTAAAAAAAAAAACCCACTGCAGCTCATTATGAGTCAGTTTCAAAAACATTGACTAAAACATTTTTGTTCTGTTTTTTGTTTTTTTTAGACCACAAATTTAAACAGAAAAACCTCGACGATAATGCGTCATATCTGTGAAACTGAGTCTTTGTTTTCCTCGTGTTTGAAGTGCGTTTAGCCTCTCTTGCTTTTTTTTTTTTTTTGTTTGTTTTGTTGTTGTTGTTTTTTTTTAACCTCCCAAGCTGATGACCACCGTTCAGCAGCATCAGTGACTATAATTATTCATATATATTTATACATATTGATAAAAGTTATGTAAAAACATTATGCAAAGCAGTGTAAAATAGTTTATAATACAAAATGGTTTAAGGTTTTTTTTTTCTGTTTTTACATCCTGGGGTGTTTTTTTTTTTGTTTTGTTTTGTTTTGTTTTTAAGGGTGTTACACGAGACCTCGGTCGTCTTTGCATGGTCGGTTTGGTACGACTGAGATGAGATATGCACATGCATGTAGCAGTAGTAGGTCTAAGGAGGGTGAGATGAGCTGGATCCTCCCCCCCTCTTGCCCTCCCTCCCTCCCTCCCCCCTTCCTTTCTCCTAGTTAACCCTCTAAACCTGCGAGTGTAAAGTCTGCGTTCACCCTGCAGAGCCGAGTTTGAGAAAGAGGTGGGTGACGTTAGCTAGCTTGTGATCACATGATTAAAGTAGCTGATAATAATAATAATAATAATGATAATAGTGGGAGAGAAAAGGAGACAGGAGTAGCAGGTTTGTTTTTTTTTAGTAGCGTATAAACCACCGTTTCGCTTATGCCCCGGAAAAAAAAAATCCTCCTCCGCCGTCAGTCTGGTTCCTAAACATGTAAATTCACAGCAGGGTTTCTTTAGTTTGAGAACCTGACGTCCTATAATGCCTTATTTTTTTTAGCCAGGTGAGAGATGAACACGAAAAAAAAAGAAGAAGAAGAAAAAGGCGTCTTAAGAGAGTCGACTTGTTCAGACTAACGGATCTAACGAGAAGGAGGAGGGGGGGGAGGAGGAGGAGGAGGCGCTGATGTAACAAAGCAAATGATTCGGGTTTAGACATCAACAAAACATTTTTTTTTTCCTCAACTGTGAGTGAGGCAGAGGAGCGAAGGCCTCGTCCCACCTCGACCCCACACGAGCCCGGTCCACCTCCGCCTGCCGCCTGCCGCCTTTTACAGACCTCGAGGGAGAGAGAGGAGGGGAGCGAAGGAAGTGAGTGGTGGTGGCGAGTCGGTGAGGTGAGGTGGAGGGTCTCGAAGGTCAGGATTGACTCTGCGATGTGAGGTGATAACAGTACAGTCTCGGGTTGTGAGGGAGGTGGCAGCGAGGAGGAGGAGGAGGAGGAGGAAGAGGAGGAGGGAGGGGGGAGGAGGAGGTGGTGGTGGTGGTGGAGTTTGGGTGTGTTCAGAATGGCGGGTTCTCCTGAGTCGGGGTGGTGTCAGTGGGGGAGCTGACGGCGTCTCCGTTCCCTCTTGGGCCCACGACCTTGTACTTGAGGAAGAGGAAGAGAGAGAGGAAGGAGAGATGAGGAGAGGAAGGAGGGATGAGGAGAGAGAGAGAGAGAGAGGAAGGAGGGATGAGGAGAGGAAGGAGGGATGAGGAGAGAGAGGAAGGAGGGATGAGGAGAGGAAGGAGGGATGAGGAGGGAGAGGAAGGAGGGATGAAGGAGGGATGAGGAGAGGAAGGAGGGATGAGGAGAGAGAGGAAGGAGGGATGAAGGAGGGATGAGGAGAGGAAGGAGGGATGAGGAGAGAGAGGAAGGAGGGATGAGGAGAGAGAGGAAGGAGGGATGAGGAGAGGAAGGAGAACAGAGTTAGTGATTGTGAGTTTTAACACTGACTCATCAGTTTCTGTTTCCTGTTTCCAGACAAGATAAAAACACTTTGACTACGTTTTAAATCCTCGTCTTTGTTTCTTTCTTTCACTGAAATGGAAACAAGGACGGATATAATGTGTTTTAGTTCATCGTTATAAATCAAAACATTTCACCAGCGTTTCTTTTTATGTAAATACAAATGAAAAAATGTTTGTTTTTTATACCATATAAAGTAACATCTGTGTTTACTGGTGAAGTGAAATGATTCAATCTGTTTTTTCCAAATAAACCGCTTCTTTAAGCCTTTAAGTGCTCAGAAAAAAAAAAGTGGAAATCTGAGCATCTACATCTCCATGACGACTGGAAACTAACTGCTGAGGAAGATCATGTTTTACAATCGAAAGCTACTAAAAAGACCTTGTGTTTAGATCGTTTTGTCTAAAGATGTAATTGAGTTAATTAACAGCGAGTGTTTGTTATTTATGCAGCTTTTTGTAAAAACTGAGTCAGTGCCTCACAGTGACTGAACGAATGAAACACTGATCATTTAAGACGACAGTGAAGAAGAAGCAGCTGTATTGTCATGTGGTCGATCGTTGCGTCTGCTCACCTTCAGGTTCCCCATTTTATCTTCAAATGACTTGAAGGTCGCAGAGTTCCTGCAGAAAAGAGACTCAATGTTACATTCACACTAAAAAAAACAACATTAATATAACCTAGTGAATAAAAAGGCTGGTTAACTGTAACTTCAAATAAAACAGGCTTAAAAAAAGTTCCATTACATTTTCAGGATTGTACATTTATGTTATTAAATTATGTTTTTACAGTCAAACTTACAAAAGCACATATTTATATATCAACTTCAGTCTCTCTAATACTGACACACGTTGTAGAAAATGTTCCAAAACGACTTCAGCTCACGATAAAAACATGTTAATGTGACAAAGACACTGAACACAACCTAATTATAATTATCTCATTATAATAAAGATACAGAGGACGAGATAAAAAGTTCCTGTAAGTTCAACATGTTCAACACATCACAAGCAAATAATGAAACAAACAAACAAAAATGAATTTTCATGCCTTTCATCAGTTAAAAAACCTGAGACTTTCCTGTCATTAAGTGTTTCAGCCATTAATTATTATTATTTTTATATATTAAGATATTGAAAAAACAAAGAGAACATATTGCTGCACAATGCGAGGACGGAGATTCAAATATTCTGTCCTTTACTTTAATTTAATCTTAACTTAAAAGATCAGTCAACAAGTAACAAGCGCAGACATCAACAGGAAAACAAAAGCAAACGTAGAGTGGTTCAGTGCTGCAGATACAAATATATAGATATAGATATATTAATAAATAAAGTGAAGCAGATAAAGTGCAGTGAGAAGGTCGGTGTGTTACTTTACCTCATGGCCGGCATACTTATCGAGTGGCGAATGGAATAGTTGCTACTTTGTAAGCGTTAAAAGAGGAGAGAGAAGAGAAGTGCAAGTGTTATAAAGCAAGCAAGCAGTAACACACACACACACACACACACACACACACACACACACACAGTACAGCAGCTGAAGAACGATGGTTATTATTAATAATTAGCTCTTAACACATCATGTCATTCACTCCAGGTAAACGCTACACAGTAACACAGTTAAATAGTAATTAAATATAACGATGGGTGCGTCTCAGCTGATCGAAGTTTCTCATCTTTTATTCTCTTACATAAATAGGAAAGTTTGAGAGGAAACAATCTTGGTAACGCTTTATTTTTACGGGTCCGACGGTTTCCTATAACTTCCTATAAAAAAAGGATGATGTCATCGGTCGGTTATTTTAGAGAAACAGAACAAAGTTAGTGATTGTGGGTTTTAACACACTGACTCATCAGTTTCTGTTTCCTGTAGATGTTTACGGGCCAGTTAAAGCACTCTGACTACATTTAAAACCCTCGTCTCCTTTACTTCAGCACAAAATATACTAACTGGAACAAAATATATTATAATATTATACACAGTATACACAGTCAGCAACAATACTCAGGTAGACTGTGGTGTTTAAATGATGTTCAGTTGGTATTAAAGGGCTCAAAGTGCCAAGAAATGATCCCCCAAACCATCAAACCACTACAATCACTAGTCTGAAGCTGTTGATATGAGTCAGGATTTGATCGACGCTTTCATGTTTACACTAAAACATTTCGACTCTACCGTCTGAATGTCGCAGCTGAAATGGAGACTCGGACCAGGCGACATTTTTTCAGTCTTCTATTGTCTGATTTTGGTGAACGTGTGTGAACTGTAGCCTCAGTTTCCTGCTCTCAGCTGACAGCAGTGACACCTGCTGTGGTCAAACGCTGCTGCAGCTCATCTGCTTCAAGGCTTGTTGACGTGTTGTGCGTTCAGAGATGCTCCTCTGTAACGAGTGTTTATTTGAGTCGCAGGTTGACTTTCTATCAGCTCGACCCAGTCTGACCATTCTCCTCTGACCTCTGGATATTTTCTCTTTGTTTCAGACCGTTCTCTGTAAACCAGAGACGGTTATATGTGAAAATCCCCAGTAGATCAGCTGTTTCTGAAATACTACACCATGTTCAAAGTCACTCTGATGCTCAGTCTGAACTTTAGCAGATGGTCTTGCCCGTGTGTACGCGCCTAAATGCATCGAGTTGCTGCCACGTGATTGGCTGGTTAGATATTAGCGTTAACGAGCAGTTGAACAGGTGTACCTATAATAATTCAACATGAAGAAGAGGAATAAAACTTCCTATAATAAACAATTTGTGAGTCTTTGGTTTAAATAAAGCAGCTCTTTTAAACAAAGTTCCTATAAGAACACAAATAACTAAACTTAAACACCCAGATTTATCACATATCAGATGAAATAGTGCCGTTAGGAAATGAAGGATCCATAAAATAAAGCGTTACTGTTCCCTCTTTTTGTTTTGAGACATAAAGCAGTTCAGCACATGAACTGAACTTAAAATGAATATATTGATCATTAATGATGTCATAATGATGCTAAACTGTCGTGTACACACAGCTACCAGCATATAATAGGAAATTATCACTTCTTTTGTACAGTATTATCAAATTAAAAACTAAAAAAAGAGATTTAAGGGATTAAAATAACAGGATTAAAAGCAGCAAAAGTAAAGCAGAGATCAGGTATCAGTAATAAAAACAGCAGAGCTAAACCTCTATGATGAGTTAATAAGCTTTATATTTTCTTTTATCACACGTTTCAGGTCACATGACACCCGGTTGTTGTAACAGGACGTGTTAGTCTTACCTAAAGGAATTAGAGAAAGGTAGAGCTCTGCAGATCAAACCAAGGCAGCGTTAAAAAAAACAGAGAGAGAGAGAGAGAGAGAGAGAGAGAGGAGAGGAGAGAGAGAGGAGAGAGAGAGAGAGAGAGAGAGAGAGAGAGAGAGAGAGAGGAGAGAGAGAGAGAGAGAGAGAGAGAGAGAGAGAGAGAGAGAGAGAGAGAGAGAGAGAGAGAGCATGAGCCAAAAGCAGCAGCAGCACAAAAACAAACCAGACAGAGACGACGCACACAGCTGACGTACAGCTCCGTTATCAGATGGGGAAGAAGGGAAGCAGCGCGGGATTTCCACTGAGCAGCGACGTCGTTTAACCAGAAAAGGCACCAGGACATCTGATTAAAAGCCTGATTTTCATGTTTCAGTGAGTGAACTGACGGAGGCGTAACGAGCTGAAAAAGAGTCTGAACGCTTCCTCGTCCTGCTAAATTGAAATTTAATCAGACCTGTTAATATTTTGGTGATGACAGATTTGGTTTGGAGTTAAATAAAAACAGGAAATAAGCTAAATAGAATACAGGGTTCCCACATCTTCTTAAACATCAAATTCAAGGACTTTTCAAGGACTTTCCAGGCCCTAATTCCCTCAGTTTCAAGGACTCAACGCAGCATAGTTTGAGATCAAGTCGCAGCAAAAAAATATTCTGTTCTTATACATAAATATATAAATTCAAGCACTTTCAATGACTCTTATCTATTTATGTTCGCTTTAAAAAAACTTTCAAGGCCTTGATTTTTTTTGTGTGTTCTTCTCAAATTCACAAACTTTCAAGGATTTCAAGGCCCAGCAGGAACCCAGTAAACAGGAGAATTAAACTGCAGTGTGAGATATAAATATTCAGCAGATAAACACATTTTCTATTATTACATCTGTGTTTTACTATATAGTCATATATCTAATCTGCTAACAACTACATTATAATGTGTTATAAACCATTTATTACGTGTTAATAATCTGCTTATTGATGATAAACAGAAGGACTAGAAGTTTTATCGAAGCATATAAACATTTATGTGAATTAATATCTCAAAAACTGATGCTTGGAAAAGGTTGACCTTTCACCTCACAGCTGAGTTTAGATCTCTGAATCTATTGAAGTGATTCTATCAAGCGCAAATGTTTAATTTTATAGTTTCTTTTTAATTAATGCTAACTGGCTGTCGTTCGTTAACACCTGAACAGCTGCTGAAATCAGAGCTTCATGTGAATTCTGTCTGAATGAAAAAAAGGGACAATTCAATCTAATTAATCTCATATTAATGTGCGTGTTCACTCCTTCTCACCTCTACAACAAATACGTGTTTCAGTTCTTATAGTTAAGGCTTTTTTTTGGTAGGATTTTATTACAGACAGTGAAGAAAAAGGGACACAAACAGGCTCACAACCTCTGAGCCAAAGAGTTAAAGTTTACTACAAAGTTTTAGAATCACAACCTGCAGAAGAAACATATATATGTGTATGTATGTATGGGAGTAAATGAGGGACAAACAGAACAAGAAGCAAAAGTCATATCAGTTGAGCTGCAGAAGAAACACTTTAAATGAACTGAAAGGAAAAACATGCAGGACGGACGAGCATGAAGAGAAACACGCTTCAAAACTGATGAAACATGATTTCATAAGAATCTAATGAACAGTGGTTATGCACATCTGTCAGCACACTGCACTTCCACACACACACACACACACACACACACACACACACTTGCATGAAGAGCAAATATTAACTGTGGGCGACTGAATGGAAATGTTTATAAAATGTCGGAGGGGTTGTGTTAGAAGATGCAGGCGGTGATGAGACGAGTTAGACGTGAGATGATGAATGTTTAGTTTAGAGTTTGTTATTCTAGATCTAAATGACGTCTCGCCCTCAATCACACCCGACCAACTGTTTCTGGTTTTGCAATAAGAGACTTTAACCGTGTCTCGGTGAGTCTGAACTATGAGATTCTTGTGAGGTGTGATTTCAGGGCGAGTATCGATCTACATCAGAGGTCTTGACAGGTCTGGATTCTGATCCCTGAGAGGATCCAAGCGGACTCTCATCTTAAACGCCGCCTGAGATGAATCTGTTTTAACAGCAGCTGCTCATAAATGTGTCGAGCTTCCTGCTGCTGTCACTGTTCTTCTTCTTCTCTCAGCTGTGTTTTTTCATTAAATATAATCATTCTTCAGCGTGTTTCAGACCAGGTGGGACTCTCCTCGGGTCACTTTGACTTAAATTCAGGTGAGTTTCCTGCGTGTTGGTTTGGGATTGGATCAAATATTTTGGACCTGTGAAGACCTCCAGACTACATCACATGAATGGTTCGACTATCCAAACACACAAAACATTACGGCTGGAATTGACAATCCTTTTCACTATTGATTGATCTACTGATTATTCTCTCAATAAATCAATTAATCATTTGGTTTACACAATGTCGGCAAATAGTTTTCTTTAGTCCAACAGTCTAAAACCCAAAAATATTCTGTTTAGTATCACAGAGGAGAAAGAAACACAGAAAATATTCACTTTTAAATGGACATTTTTTGCCATTTTTTGTTTTTAAAAGTCAACTAATCGATTAATCAGTTAATTGTTTGAGCTTTCTCAAACAATTAATCTACTTTTAAACACATAGAGGACTTTTACTTTGAAAATAAAAGCCTCTATCTTTACTTCCTACGGACGGGAAAACAAATGAAATCCTGTTGAAGCGAACTAAGTTAGTAAAAGACGTTCTACAGCACTACTGGACGAGGTTAGACGAAGAAGAAGAAGAGACGAGTTCGACGCTGCAAGAAAAAAAAAGAGCGGTGGACGGTTGACACAGCAAACCGATGATGAGGATGTTTTGGATGCTTCACATCAGCGTGATGAAGATGTTCACATGGGAGCTTCCTGCAGGGCTGCAACTAACGATTATCTTCATTATAGATTCATCCGTCAGTTATTTCCTGGATTAAACTGATTAGTTGTTTGTCGAGTCAATTGTGTTTATATATAAACGCCAAATAACCACAGAGCATTTCACATACAGCAGGTCTATGTCATACTCTTAAAATTCTTCTTCTTTGGTCTATAAAATGTCAGAAAATGGTGAAAAATGTTGATCAAAAACTGAAGATACAACCTGAAATGTCTTTTTTGCCTTAACAGTCCAGGAAATATTCATATTTAAGAAGCTTGAACCAGAGAAATTTGCCATTTTTTTCATTAAAAAACAATTAATCGATTATCAAAATAGTTGCCAATAAACTTTTCTGTTGATTAACTGATCAATTAATCAGTTCTAGGGCTTCAACTAACAATTATTTTCATTATGGATTATTATCAGGATCATTATTTGGTTTATAAAATACAAAAACATGAGAAAAAAAATGGCCGTAACATTTTTCCTGAAGCCCATCTTTCCACCAAACACCCAAAATATTGAATTTATTATGATGGAAGATCAACAAATGCAGCAAAATCTTACATTTTAGTACATTTGAGAGGCTTAAACCATCAAATATTTGGCATTGTTGCTTAAAATTTACTTAAAATATTATCAATTTTCAAAATAATTGTTAAAATTGTGATTTCTAACCAGTGCAGCTTTAAATGTGACACTTTTTTCAAAGTCTCCCTGCTTCACTCTGCTGTCCCGGAATAAACATGAATCTGATGTACGACACCGACACCCTCGGTTTGTGTTTCAACTCCGCTCATTCTTCGCTCTTGCAGCTTCGCCAGAGCTTCGGCCATTTTGGCTCGGCGGCATCCTACCTCATGTCTCCCAGTCTCCTGGTGATGGCCGTGCCCACTGTGGTGAGAGCTGCGCTGGTCTTCTGTCCCGCCTGGGAGAGAGTCTCCTGAGTCTTTTTGTATCTGCAGGGAGGAGAAGAAGAAAAAAAAGGAAAGGGGGGGGGAAGGAGGGATGGAGGGACAATAGAGAAGAGAACAATGGAGAAAAAAAAGAGGACAGATGGTAGGAGGGGGATAAAAAGGGAGATGTTGGACGGTGAAAAGAGAGGCAGAGAGGAGAGGAAAGGATGGAGAGACGGAGACAGGAAATGGATGAAGTGTAGAGAAAAAGCAGACGGACAGGAGGAAGGAAGGAGGGAAGGAAGGAGGGAAAAAAAGAAAAGTAAATTAGACCATTTGACCACAGCAAACACAAAAGACAAAAATAAACAGTGATTTAAAATTGCTGCTCAACTTTGACACAGAAACCCATTCAGACGTTACAGGAATCTAAAAACCACCAAAACCCCAAAAAAACGCCAAGAGGCTGCTGTCATTTAAAAAAAAAGAGCAGCCACTAAACCTCTACTCTTCTCTTTTTAAAAATACACCATAATATCATTATGTGTCTGAGAATAAAAAGAGTTCATATTAGCATCAGTGGAAACAGAGAGCGGGGATGATTCAGCACGTCCTGCTGCAGCCGGAGGCGGAGGAGAGACGCTGAGTGACAGTTTGTTTGTTTCAGTGTAACAGGAGAAGGTTCATAATGGTAAAAAAAATCAATAGTAAACATAAACCTCATCCATTAGCCGGTGGCATCATAGAGATTCACATCATGAGAAGGAAACGATCGCTGTGATGCATCTGTGGGTTCGTTTGCAGACCAGAGTTTGGGGCGTTGAGCTCGTTACTTTACGTTCGTTTGGTGCCGAATTTCACGGAGAGCGATCGCAGCTCTGAAATAAGCTTGATAAGCACACATTTACCTCTTTTATTTTCAACAAATTATGATATTAAACAACCTGTTTTTGGTCTTTAACTGCGGCTTTTCCTACTTTTGTCAAGTCCAACTTTGTGGTGTTGCTACGACAACAGGTTCAGGATGGTTTTATCCCCCCAAGAAAGGCACCGTTAAGGGTTCAATGAGCCTCAAACTAATGCCGCATTTCCATCACATGGTACCGCCTCAACTCAACTCGCCTTTTTTCGGTTTTCCATTACGAAAAAGGAGCTGGTACCAAAATGTGACGTCAGAACGCTGCAGACCACTGATTGGTCAGAGAGGATCGTCACTGTGTCATTAATGTGCAGCAAAAACCAAACCCGCCATTTTTAAAATAGCCAAGCTCCGGCCGCAATTGTTTAATCATTCAAACACACATCTACTATTAACGTGACGGTCACTATGGCGACCCGCAATTCCCAACGCCGTGGTCAGTTGACGAGGTGCAGACGTTCCTCTGTTTGGTTGGGAGCTCGATGGAGCGACGCTGACGCACTGAAGATGACGTCATGGAAGATTCATGAGCCGTTGCTAATGACGACCAGGTGCTTGTAACGGACACTCAGAAAAGCACCTGGTACCAGAGGCGAGTTGAGCCGGTACCATGTGATGGAAAAGCACCATAAGGCTACAACTAACAGTTATCGTCTTTATTGATTAATCTGTTGACTTTTTTCTCGATTAATTGATCGTTTGATGAACAATGACAATCGGTGTGTCACCTTCTTCGATGTCTCTTGTCCCAAACAACAGCCCATAAACCCAAAGACGAGCTGTTTTCTATCATAGAAGACTAAACAAACCAGAAGCCGAGGAGCTTTTTTTCTTCAAAGTAAACATTCGACCCGATTAATCGTTGCAGCTCTGCTTAAAATAAAGATGGATGTGATTAACGCACGTCCAAAAAAAAAAAAAAAGGCAAAAGTGTTGCTGATGGTGAGAGAAAAGCTGTCAGAGAGGAGAAAGAGTGACGTCACACTTGTGGACACAGTCTCTCCTCCTCAAAAGGCGGTGACGATGTAGCCGAGGTGGGAAATTAACCGTTTAAAATGTGAACATCTACCAGCACGCTGACGGATAAATGTTCAAATTCACCAGCCAGGAGAGAGTGAAACGTTATTTTGTGTCTGAAATTGGTGGCGGCTGGCGTTAATTTCCCACCCTGCCTGGTTGTTGTAGCTCTGTCATAAGTGTTAAAAGGGAAGGAAGTAGTGATGTTAGGATGAGAGGAAAGAAGACCTTTTTTTAAAACCTCCATACATGTAGCCAAACGCCAAAGAGATTGTTGGATGTGTTAGTTTTGGAAAGAAAAAAAAAAAAAAACCCAGCAGACGTTGGAAAAAGGACGATTTGCAGCACAGCGAGTGAATCTGTCAACACAACACTGTTATTCTCTGTTAAAGCTAAAAACGGCTCCAGATGACCTTCAATGTTCTGACACACAGAGGAAACATTTAATTTTCAGGGTGAAGAGAAGGACAAGTGGGTGAAACGATCCACCTTAAACAACAAAATGTTCAAACTGAAACGCAGCGAACGAGCTCAGAAAAGTCAACTTGAAAGAGCGACTGGGAGTTTCTCTGCAGCGGTTTGACTAACGCGGCGTTTCATGTACCGGTCTGGGTGTGGTGTGGACTCCAGTTTGCTCAGCCAGTACGCTGTTGTAAAACACTTGTTGAGATAAAAATCTAGACACTCACCATGTAGGTATTCAGGTCTTATTCATGTATTAATGATTACTGATCAGTTTAAAAAAAAAGGGGAAGATAGATGTTTATTGTTTGAATCTGATGTTCAGCTAAACAAATGTAAAAACTGTTAAAGGCGTTGTTTAGCAAAACTGACTGAAGCAGATGTTCCTCAGGTTATAATCAAGACAGGAAACAGGTTTTTCTTATTTTTTCGTTCTCAACTGCCAACAAACGTCCATTCAAGCTGAAACTCTGTATAATCAGTGTTGAACTGCTACAGACCGTCTTTGCTTTTTGTTTTTTTATTACATTCCTGAAGAGTTTCTGTTTCCAAGTGTTTCATACCAACTAATAAAAAAAGATTTTAGGCCCTGAAGCTCCTTGCAGTCCGACATAAAACAAATGAGGTTGAGATTAATGCAAATAACATTAAAGAGTGATTTTACTACCAGCTGAAAATCCAACCTGTGGTGCTGAAGCTGCAACAGACTCTAAAGGTTGTGTCCCCATTTCTAGATTTATTGTCCGCCATAATACTCCATATAGTTCCCCTCATAAAATCCACATTGGAACAAATAAATAAATAAAAGTCACATCCATGTTATGTACCAGTGTTTCCCCCCTCAGATGTTTTTTTTTATTAATATTCTGGCAGTGAAAGCAGATGAAAACAGCTGTTTCGATCAACTCGCAAAGCTTTTACAGCGCTTCCATTGGCGAATTGTCGTCGACTCGGCTAAAACGTTATCTTTCGCTTCATCTGTGTCACGGATACGTGATGTCGACGGCGTCGTCATAGTAACATACAGTGAGGCGGTTCGGTTGTGTGGCTCTATTTCTCTACACTGAGCTGAAAAGGGAAACAGGTGCACTTAAGTTTAGATAAATAAATATTAGCGTCAGGTTTCAGTGGAAGCTTATCACGCTCCTGATATCCTGCTGGAAGAGTTGTGTTTGTTTTTATTTGTGTATTTCAGGTGTGTGTGTGTGTGTGTGTAGATGAGAAAATGGCTGCTGTGCGACTCTGCAGCTGTCAGCGTTGATTCAAAACTAGCGAGTACAACTATGTATTATTAAATAGGATGATGATGAGCGGATGAAGGAGTGATTTTGGACACAAAGATAAACTTTCAACCAGAGGAAAAGCTGTAAAAATATAGTTTTCAACTTGGTGTTAAACTTTAAATCCAAACTGAGTTGAAGGGACGAGTTCATTAAAACAATAATCAGGTTCATAAAAACATGAAAAGAGGTTTTAGTGGCTCTAATAACTCCCCCTGTTCACACTGAACACTGACAGATCCATTTTAATGTGTTTTGTGAGTGACAAACCTCATTTTGTGCAAAAATAATAAATCTTAAAAAGTTGATTTTAAGCTTCCAAATGAGTAAAGTCATGTGGAGAGCTTCATATAAGCTTCAGATATGTTCAGTATGAACAGGAGGACTGAGTGACTACAGCTAGAAATCACTTATATTAATCTTCATATGGACATGTGACTATTATTTTGATACAGACTTGGAAAAAATAGTTCAAATTATACTATTTATAGATTTCAAAGCCCAAGCTGAAACCTGTTAACATTTTAAGTAATACAATTATTTGCTTTTTCCAAAGAGTTACATAATCCAGAGTTAAATAAATACACTTTTTAAAGCTGAGAGTGTTTAGCTTTCTCTCTCTGCTCCTTATGCTAAGTGATGCTAACTGCCTCCCAGCATCAGAGTGGCATCCACCTTCTCCACACTCTCTAGCAAAGAAAGTCAACAAGCACGTTTCCCAAAATCCTGACTGATCCTTTCAGGAGAGTGGACAGAAGGGAAGTTGAGGCTGTCGACAGGAAACCACTCGAGCGACCGGTGTGGTCGAACTACACCTGCTAACACGTGCAAAAAAAAAAAATACACAAATACACACAAAATACATCCAAAAGCAGCCGACAGCCAGAAATAAACACACACTGACTGGCTTATTCTTATTATAATATGCACACACACACACACACACACACCTCTTGGGTAAATGCCAACATCCTGATCAGCTGAGACACTCAAACACAAGGCAGCAGATGGTTCACAGAAGCTGAGCAAATACAATTTTGGATGTAAGCTGGTGTGGTGAGAACCAGCTCACGCACAGCTGTGTCCGTCAAAATGGCCGACCCCCCCCCCCCCCCTGCCGCCGCCGCAGCTGGAGTTAAAACCGTCTCATCAGAAAATCTGAACCATCTGCTGGATCCAGACGGTAGTGAGAATCTCTATTGTTATTTAAAGATTAATAACGAACATGTGCTGACAGCTAAATGTTAAAAAGAAAATGTCCTGTGACGTGTTTTTGTGCTGAGAGAGAACTGACGAAGCAAATGTGTAGTTTATCATCGCAAAGCATGTAAAGTAGAAACTCAGCCGTTGACAGACCCCACAAAGAAACATCTCCACTGCGACACCCTCATCACCACAGCAGCAAATGAAAAAAAAACCGAAAAAGAAAGGTAAAGCTCGGACAGTCAAAGCTCCCAAAAAACAAACTTAAAAAAAAAAAAATTAAAAAACTTAGCTCATCTACAAAACAAAACAAAAACAAAAACAAGAACACAAAAGAGAAAGGGGTCAACTCACGCTTCAGAGTGGGTAATGTCATCCAAAGTGGCTGAGGCAGACAGATATCTGAAGACACAACAGCAGGATAATGACACAGGGAAGAAGACACACACTCACAATACAGTAACAGCAGAGTAGAGTTTCTACAACAACTTCCAACAACAATAACAACAACAACAGCAGCTTCCATAAACAACTCCTAACATTTAAGGTGAAATGACAGGCGTTAAACAACACAATGTGACGTTAAATCATAGCAGTGATGAGACTAAACATTTCAGTAGGGCTGTAGTCAACCAAAGAAAATCTTAGTCAACTAAAAATTGTACATAATCTTCGACTAATCAGCTACACATTTCTCTGTTTTGCGTCTTCAGGTTAGGCTAACTCATTGTTGCTAACTTTGGAGCTAACTCGCAATGCCGTATTACTTAACAGAGTTAGGCTCGTTTCCCAGGCAACGGCACAGCGGTTCACTCGCACAGACTCCCAAGCGCTAAATATTTCCGAATGAGTGGATATTTGGCGTTTCTTCTGGCATTAAAACATATTTTTTTTTGGCCTGGCGGGGGTTCTCGTCGATATAATTGTAGGAGAAACACTGATTCAATAAAAGTACGTTTAGCAACCAACCGTTAGACGCTTCCGTTACTTTGGGCGAGACCAAAGTTGTGAAAACAGCGGGGGTGTTCTGAATACACCCCCGCTGTTTTCATAGGTAGTTTGTTAGTCTGTCCCACCCGCTGCAGGAAATAATGGTTTAATCCGGGAAAGCTGCTGATGTAGCACTTTTGAAAATTAACGGAGAGTAACAGGAGGATTATTCAACCAATGAGAATTTAGTCAAATGAGGGCATATCGACCAACTAACCGACTAGTCGACCAGCAGACTACAGCCCTACTTTTCAGTCTCCTTCATGTTTCAAAAACATTTTTTTAAAGTTTATTAAATCCTACAAATAATAATAATTTGTCATCTGATATTTTTTCCAGGATTTCAGAACAAAAGTGGAGCATAAACCGTCTCTGGATCGTTTTTCAATGGCAAGAACAAAATTAATATAAGAGGATAGTTAAAGAAAATTAATATGAAATTAGATTTTGTACTGCAGAATACTGAATATATGACCCACATTAAATGCAGTCAACAGGATGGGAAACTGTTTAACGCTCTTCTGGAATAAAATAAAAATGAACAACAACATCAAAAGAGAATCAAACCAGTTTATGAATACAAGTTTGAGTTTATGTTAACATTTTATAAACTAATATTGCATTGAAATGGAAAAAGTGTCGAGCCAGACATCCTCTAACTACTTGTATCAGCTGTAAATTAAACTAAACATCAGGATTTGGTAAACTTGTAAGACTTAAACCTGCATTAATTGATTTTTTTGTCCATTTTGAGGGCAGAAGAAACAAGCAGTGAACACAACACTGACACATCATCAGCTTTTAAGCCGATATGTTGAACTTGTTAGCAACATTATCATTAATGTGGAGTCATGTTTCTGTCCATGTAGTGAATATAAGTCCAATATTCTCTCTCTGTTAGCTTCTGTTTCTGCTCTCTACCAACTCCTGAGGGAAATATCTGGCTCTTTAGCTGCTAAATGCTCCACTATGTTCACCAGCTAGCTTACAGCTAACTGTTTGCTGTTTTGGTGCTGAGCAGGTAGCGTACAGCGGCTTTTTTTTACAGCTTTTACTCTGAAAACATCTGCCTGCTGCGGATGAAAATGGTCATTTGTTATATTATTGTGAAAAATATCCATTATAGCCGCTTTGAGTCTTTTATTTTAGCACTTAAAATCATGATTTAATCATATCTGGCAGCTCTTTCCCCTCTGAAGACATGAGCCAGATGTTAGTGGGTGTTAGTGGGGCTCATGTTTACGTTAAAATGGAGGGAAATAAACCTGCTCTAGGAGCAGATAACGGCGATAACGAAGAGACACTTTGTTGTGAAGGAAATGCTGCCCATGTCTACAGTTGAATAAACATATTATAAACAAGAGGTAAAGAGTGACGTGGCTTCTTTCTTTATAAAGTAACAAGTCAACAGTCTCAAGTGTTTCCTGACTGACCTGATCCAGAAACAAACCCGCCCATCACAACATAAATATCAGTGTTGGCTGATAACACACATTGATTTTCTTCGGACAAAGCGCTACGAGTGACTACCGAGGCTATGGTGTTGTCTACTTCAGCGTGATAAAGAGCGGACCGGTTCAATCACACAGGAAGCTGTGAGGGCAAAAAGGGGGGACTGTTAGTGGAAATGCTGGAGGTGGGAGCAAAGTCCCATAATGATCTCTCAAAAAACAGGTTAATAAATCAAACACGGCCTATTCAGGATTAGCAACAAAGCAAGCTTTTACACACACACACACACACACACACAAACACAGTCCTGCCTGTATGGTTACTAGAGAGAAAAAAAAGGGGAGGAAGTGTGATTGTGCTGAGGAAGCAAACACAACACAAGAATGACAGGAGGTCTGACTTAACAGCCATCTGGTGGAGGCTTTCATCCATCAGAGAGAGAGGGAGAGAGAGAGAGAGAGAGAGTGTGTGTTTTTGAATACTGGCGGTCATAAGACTCCACAACCAAAACACTACAAATGTCTCTCAACACAGCGAGCAGTGGAAACAGCTTCCAGTCGCCCTCCAGTCAAAAATGTGTTGGTTGTTTTTTGTTTTTGTTTTTTTGCAACCTCACTGTGAGGTTTGAGCTTCACCACGCAGCTCAAACGCTGCTCCTTTAATTTCCACGTCTTCTACATGGATCATCAGCTGGTAACGATGCTGATTTTATGCCAGCTTCATGTCGCTTTAGCACGATGTCGTGTACGTAAGCTTCAGTTTCAGCTTTAGCTCATTTAGCTAATGATAATCAGCCGACTAGTTATGATAGAAATCAGTCAGCAAAAATCGACTTTTGCCAAACAGAATTGAGGCGTTTGCTTTCGTTGAATTTCAGGTGTTCAATCCGCCAGCGTGATTTTTACAAAAGCTATGTAGATGAAAAAAAAATGCTACCTACAAACATTCAAACTTCATCAGTAGAAAAAGTCAGACTCACAGATGATCTACTGTAGACACAGAGCACTCAGGTCCATTCACTAGCATGAAACGGTTAGCATTAGCATTGCTATTCAAAACTTTTAAGCTTGTTATCAACTATCCCAATAGTCTACGAGTTATCTTGACTAATCAGCTAAACTAGCAGACTACAGTATTGAACTTTACCCCCCAGACCACAAAGCTGAGTGTTTTAGTATCTTTCATTCACTTAAACAGTTAGCACTTTCAAGCTACTTATCCGCTCTGTGATTAATACAGATTCAGATGGTGAACCCAGGTCTGCTAGTTAGCTTAGCGCCGTGTCAGGCTAATTTGAAATCTTAATCTAGCTAAAAAGCAAAGATGCATGGTTTTCTCATGAGGGAGAGTCAGCTTGGCCAATATGAGTAATATGAATATCTCCTAAATATGATTGGGCAGGTATTGATTATGTAATGAATTCCCATGTTTAGCTCCACCCAGTAACAAGGGAGGGGAGAGACACCTTCTAAAAAGGTCTATATGGGTTTTTAGATGTTTATTAAATGCACATTAGATCCTAAAATGACATAATTAACAGCCAATCATGGATTCTGGGGCTTTAAGACGACCTTGCAGATATCAGGTGTAGATTATGTATCCAGATAGATTGTATATATATTTACATAAGTTTCTTTGTGTACAGTAAGAGTGAGAGGAGACGGCTCTCCTTGTGTGTACTCTCTCTCTGCTTGCAGACAAGGCCGTTCTCTATATCCTGACCGAAACGTCGGGCACAATGCTGCTTACTGTACAGCACAGTGACTTCATACAGAGCAGCCCTGTCACACTACACCCCGTCTGTCCGTACACACTGGATTTGTTTCACACACACACACACACACACACACACATATCAGAGTAGAAACAGGCATTTTTCTGGCTTCTTTAAGTGTTTTATTTTTTTAAGAAAGAGAAGCAAAGAACAACCAGCTGATCCGACGATGTAGGAAAAGAAAGAAGAGAGCGGGATGAGGCGGGGAGCGTTGTTAGTCGACACCTTATGAACACACATTCGGATTCAATTTAATGACACGCTGCTGCTAACGGTGTTTGATTTTCTGTCATGCTAATAAAGTAGATAAACTGAAGTGAGAGTCGGGCTCATCTGCTGACTGATTCTCTCTCCCTCTCTCTCTCTCTCTCTCCTCCAGTTTTCATAGCAACCCTCTCCGAGTCTTTGTGCCTCTCGACATATTCATAATTCATAACCCATTTATTTCTTTGTTTAGTTCGGTCCATCTCTCTTTCCCTTTCTATCTCTCCCTCTCTCCCTCCCGACATCACGTGTCATGTGACTTAGCAAAACACCGTCTCTCTCCCCCCTCCCTCCCTCCCTCTCTCTCTCTCTCACATTCCTTTCCTTTCCTCCCACTTGTTCCTGCAGCAGCAAGTCTGAGCCGCCCGTCTGGTCGCCAGGCACGACCGGAGCGCATGCCTCTGTGTGTGTGTGTGTGTGTGTGTTTCTGTGTGTGTGTGTGTGTGCACATGGGTAAGAGATAGAAAAACACTTTTCCTGTGCTGTGCTTAGGATTGTGTGAGTGTGTGTGTGTGGGGGGGAGGCAGCGGGGGAATGAACCAGGAAGGATGTGCCAACTTGTGTTCCTGCATTTTTCTAAGACAAACGTGTGTGTGTTTTATAATCCTACGTTTATTCTCGCTGTGTGGGCGAAAGCATATAACTGGAAACCGAGACCGACGAGTGTGAGGAAGTGAAACAAAAACGCCACTGCACCTGCCGCTTTACGTGCGTGTTTTGGGTGTGTATAAGTCAAGAGACGGTCTCAAAAGGTGGCGGTGGTGGCGGTAGTGGCGGCGGCGAAGGCTGTGGCGCTGTGTGTGTCAACCCTGTCAGGTTAGACTAACTAGCTGAGTGAGTTTTGCCAATCCAGTTCGTTTCAGAAGCAGCCAAATGGAAAATTCCATTAGCTTCAGACCTCACAGCAACCAGCAGCCTGCTGGAAAACGAGAGGAAGACTCAACGCTTTCATGTTTTTTTTTCTTGACACCTACAAGAGGATCCCGACTCCCACGGATTCTTTCAGCAGCAACGCAGAAACATCTTCAGCGTTTTCTTACCTCAAAAAATCAACTCCTGAAAAAAACTTCACTGACTCAAAACTTCACTTCCTGTTAAGAGTCTGTCTGGTTGTGAAGATAATTTGGTTTTGGCCCAGTTGTGACTGACTCATGTGTGACCTGCAGGTGTTTTTATCTCACTGAGTCGACCAATATCAACAAAAAAAAAAGTTTTCTGTCAACTGTGACTTTTCTTCTCTTCTTTTTAGCTTCTTTTTTTATTCTTATTTCCAAATTTAACACTTTTTAATTGTTTTTAAATGTCTTTTTTTACTTGTCTTGCTTTTATATTCTGTTTTAAAGCCGTTTTGAATCGCCTTCTTGCTGAAATCTGCCGTACAAATAACTGGATCTGAAGTTCTAGTTCTAGTTAAGCTGCGAAATATCACTGAAAACAATCAACGACGAGTCCAATAAGTCGCTGCTTCCTTTTACTAGTCGGATCCGACATCTCTCATCTCAAATCTGGTGATTATGTCATTACGTGGTGTCTGTTTTCTTCCATTGTGTGCTAATTGATTTCTTTTCGCTTCAGGCTGAAATCATTATGTGTGTGTGGGAAACCATTACCGGTGTGTGTGTGTGTGTGTGTGTGGTTTAATGGACTTGACGTACAAATGGTTTAGTGTCATCAAGAGTGCAACAGTCTCTTGATAAAAAGGTGTTGACCTGCTTTAAAACTTAAGACTAAATGTTTTATTATAATCATACAAATAAAACCTTCTTATGATCTGTTTTGTTTTTTTTTTTGGTGAAATGCAGGATCAGAAAACAACAACAACAACAACAGTAGTGTCTGTTTTGTTTTCAGCGTGTCCGTTGTGAATAATAAAAAAGCACGGGAGGAAGTGTCTGAGTAAGCTAAAAGGCTAAAAATATGGAAGAATGTCGATTTTGGAAAAGGAAGCAGAGAAGAGGACGTGTGTCATCGTTTCTGGATGGACGGATGGAAGAAGAGAAGGACGCCTGACCTCTGGGAGAGGAAGTAAAACGAAAACAGAAACAGAAAGACGATACTGAGAAAAGAGAAAAGAGAGAGAGAGAGAGAGACCGACAACTGAGGAGAGAGACACAGAAACTTCCAGATAAAAGGACGTGAATAGAGAACAATGTGTGTGTGTGTATATATGATAAAAGAAAAAGTGACAGACGGGGTAAAGGTCAGCCTCAAGAAAAGCTGCCACGTCTCAAACACTAAAAGAAGGCGAGCGAGAGGCCGCAGAGATTCAGGTGAGACTGCGGTTAGGACACACACACACACTCCAAATCCCACTTCAGTGCTACAAGTCTAACCACATATGCAATATCTGGAGATACAGGAGAGAAAAGCTCCTAAAGAGGATTAAAAAACGGCCTGGAAACGTTCTCGCAGTTACAAGAAACGCTGGTGATTGTGGACACCGAGTTTAAACAGCGACTGTTGAGATGTAAGTGTTATCAAACATGGTTAGGAGGTGAGAGGAGGACGAGGAGGGAGACGGACACACAGAGAGTGTTTGAGTGAGTAAAAGTCAGGAGCGTGAGAGAGCAAACAGACAGACAGCAGCAAGCGGCGAGCAGCAGCAAACAGTGCATGGACTCACAGATCCGAACTGGTAACTCTTTCACTCCACTCGCCCAGTTTCTCAGTGGTTCTCACATAGCTAGAAACAGAGACATGAGGGTGTTACGCTGTAGAGGAGGGTTCAGCAGCAGCTCAGGCCGGCTCGAAGGCGACGCCGAGGATCAGGTTAAATGATCTCAATAATGATGGAAATAATAGAAAAAGAACTTTCGTCTCGCTCTTATTAGTAAGAAGAAAAAAAGGTCAAAGTGCAGGTTGTTTCATGTAAACATTCAGCAAAGTCACACTGCGAGGGGAAAATCTGAGGAGAAATTAGTATAGAAATCACAGTGATGAGCGAACGAGCGGCTCCGTTAATCAATAATTCAGCTCTTCACATTTCAGGATGATTCAGCGAAGACGACACACAAACTAAAATCTGATCTGACGCTTAAGGATTTAAAATTCTCTCCTTCTGTTTGTCTTGACTTGCTGGAACAATAAAATATATATAAATACATGATAATAAAAAGGTAAATAACAGTTTCATGATGATAGAAAGGTTATTAAAAAGGAGCTTTTACAGGCCGGTTAATGTTCTGATTATATTTAAGATGCATTTTAGACGCATCAGTTGATGTTTAAAAGTGTTTCTGTCACTTTTAAAAAATGTAATTTACAAGTTTTTGTATATTTACACTGAAATATTTGTAACTGGGATATGACAGAGTACATTTTTCCTTTATTAACTTATGAAAACATCTCATGTGTTCACCTTAAAAATGACTCAACACACTGAAGATGTCCGATCTATGAGTGATGAATCTAAGAAATCTGATCATTTATTATTTAATTTTCCTTAAATGAATATGATTGTTTAGTCAGAAGTTTATAATGAATTAAAATATATATAAAGACTATTGAATCCTTAGAAAACCCACTGAATAGTTTGGATAACCACTGAATGAAATGTAAAATATGTAGAACTATGTTCCCCCAAACAAGACAAATGAAAATGTGAAGACAGATAAAATATGACGGATATTAACTCCTGTGGATAAAAACAGGCTGATATTCTCCAAACAACCTCCAGCTGAGGTTATTAAACAAATCAACTGGCAAAAATCTGATTACGTTTAAAGCCTTAACGTTCATTTCAAACTGTGAGCGGCTCCGTTATGATCTCAGATAATATAAAAACCTCTGCAGAGGATAATCTAAAGACTTCAGGAGTCGTCAGGACGCGTCGGCGCAGGATGAGTCACTGTTTGACTGCTTCTCTCAGATAACGCTGTTACTGTCAAGAGGACGTCTGCAGGCGCCCTAACGCCCTAACGCACTAATGTGGTCAAAAATCATCTGTGGGGGGGGGGGGGGGTCATGTTGTTTATAAAAACGTCTGTGATGTATTTTAGGAGGGTTGTGATTTCTACACGTCTAATCTGAATCAGCTGCTTCACCAAAACTGACCTGAAAGACTAAAAAAATCCTCGTTTCTTCTTGCTAAAATATCTTGAATTGAAGTTTTTTTTCCCCCCTCATAACCTAAAGTGACATATACGACTGTCCTGCCTCATTAAATTTAAGCAACTTCACTGAAAAAAACACTAAATCTAGCGGAACAGAAGTGAAGCCAGAAAGTTGCAAACGGGGGTCATTTTAAAAGATAAGCTGAACTTTTTCAAGATCGATGGCGACAAGAAAAAAAAAAAAAAAAAGAGAACCGATACTGCAAACAGTAGTTTAAAGTGGATTTCTGTCTGTCTCGTGTGTTTTGAACCGATACGTACGCGTTGGAGGTCTGTACGTCTTGCCAGCTCTTGGTGATGTTCTGCCTGAGTTCGTTGAGCGGGCTGAGGCCGAGCTTCCTCTTCAGCTCGGCGGCGTGTCTCTCTTTAGCCGACAGGACCTGACGCAGGGTGTTGATCTCCTCCTCCACCTGAAAAACGCAACAACACACCCGAGAGTTCAGACTTTTTTCTTTTCATCCGTTAAAATAGCTACATGTAGGGTGATTTTTCGGGGACGTCTAGGCCTCACCTTTGTGAGCTCAGTGCGGAGCTCCTCGGCCTCCTCCTCCGTCAGGCCCGGCGGAAGAGGGTTGGCCGAGTTCCCCACGGCTCCTTCCACCGGCACGTCGGCCAGGCTGTCCGAATGATCCACGCCGAGACCCTTGTTGGGAGAGTTCAGGTTGATATCTGGAGAGGAGAGGAACAGAGAGAGAAGGTGTGGTGTTAAAAAGCCGAAGGAGCGGTTTACACAGATGACCACTTTCGGTATCTGTTTCACACACACACACACACACACACGCGCTTAAAGAGGCTTTGAGATCCGACAGGAAGAGAAAGTGGCAATTAGCAGAGCCGGGAGTCCGACTGCACTCTGGGAGAGTAACCTAAGATCCCGTCTGTCTGAGATAAACAACAGCTTTCAACCTTCTGAAATACAGGAACGACCACCACAATCTGCACCAAAGCAGAAAGAGTACAAAACAAAAGCAGGAAGAAACTATTCACACACACACACACATCCAGCTCTGAGGATTTATTCTGCGGCCTTGTGTAAACTTTTCTTCTTTACTCAGGAGGTTGTTTACGGCGCACAGAGAGGCTGAAATATGTGCTGTCAGCGTTTCAATATTGCGTCATTCAACTGAGGGTACCGTCGTCGTCTTTTTTTTGGCAGCTGCAGACGCTTTGGGCACAGCCGGAGCTGGCATCACGAAGGACGACGGGAGAGACAACAAGGAAAGGGTGGGGGGGGGGGGGGGAGAAAAAGACAAACCTGAGTCACCGCCTGCTGAAAGACGGCAGGTAAAAATAGACTTTAAGCATTTAAAGAGCAACGTCTAAACATTATTTACACAGCAGGAGAGGCTCTTCCCCAAAGCTAACCTCATACTTCAAGTTGCTTAGAGGCACCGGGGTTATCCGAGTTCACTTCTAGCATCTTGTAGTGAAATCTCCACGTGTTTAACGCATGAAAGAAGCTCTGATTGTTCACCATTATTCCCCCCCTGATACACAACACAACAAAACACAGCAGACGACGATGACATTCTGCGACTTTACAAAAAAACACACATCAGGAGATAACATCCGCGTAGAAAAAAAAGAAACGCCGGCTCCTCCACCCTCAAGGTGTATTGATTCAAGTCGAGGAATGATTCAGACCGGCCCACAAAGATAAACAAGGTTGTGGTGAGGTTGTAAACAAACAACAGCGAGAAGCAGAGGGTTTATAAAAATCATTTTGTTCCTGGAGTTGAGATTCAGAGGGAAACGTCTACTTTAAAAAAGCCGCTGAAGTTGTAAATAAAAAAAAGGTCAGAGTTCACTTGGTGTCACTCAAGCTGTCAGACTAGTCGGTAAGGCTCGAATGAAATCACAGCCACACCTCGGACGTTAAAAACCAAACCCTGCTGCTCCTGCTGCTGTAATGCATTCTGGTTTATTTGCTGCTGATACTCATGTAGAAGCTGCTCTCTGTGGCTCTGCTACAAAAAATGATAACTGCACAAAATTAACAAAAACGACAACAACAAAAGTCTGACTTGCATCAAACCTGACGCTTCACATGAATGAAGATTTCTTTTTTTTTTTTTAGCTGATTATTCACAGGAAACACTAAATAATTTATCACTACAGCAAAAAAGCAAAGTCATATCACAGATGAGTGCATCAGTGAGTCCCCCGTTCTCAGGTTTAAAAAAAAACATTAATAGCAGGATGTTAATTGGGCAGACGCGTCCTACTTTTTACTCCAGTTTGTCACACTTGGAAGTCAGACGAATGGAGGAAAGCTTAATCACTTCCTGACAGCGACGGTCCTGAGGCGGAGGAAGCGTGATACGCTACGACACGTCTATCATGTTCACTCACTATAATGAACTCTGTGAGTCTCATCAGGACGTCCCCGCAGGGAATTCACTGTTATAATGTCTGGCAGACACATAATGAGAGGTAAATATTGTGATATTTGCTCCAGTTATTATTATCAAAATATTGTGACATAGCTTTAAAGCTGTAGTATGTATTCCTCATTAAAATGTGTAAAAACAACTAGACTTATGTTCTATGTTGTCGAGTTGTACGTACATTTCTCTGGCCTCAGCTCTGAAGTCCAACCCCTCCCATCTGAGAGAGCTGCATCTGATTAATAGTTTTCGCTTTTCAAACCCAGAGAAATCTGTCATTTTAATCAAAGTAACGGACCGTTTCATTTGGTGGCCTGTCAATGGCGTCATACCTCCTCTACCAAAGAGTATAGTGCACAAGATGCATGCGTCGGCGCCGTGTTTGTCCGCTACAATGGCGTCTAGCAAAGAGTAACTTACACACATACAAGATAATACATGGGCTTTGTTGTGCTTGTCCCACACAAACTGTTAGAAATGGACTTTTATTCAGTTTGAAGCCACATTTTCATGATAAATTTAGCTGGTTTTTAACTTGATCTTTTAGCCGCAAGAAGGATTTTAGTCATTGGACGTCTGGATCTTAAGTTATCAGAGAAATAAACTGGGCACACAGTTGCTTCACACAGTCATCACACTCCGTCCTTCGTGTGTTTAACGCTGCCGTTCCTGCTATTTAAACTGCAGTTCAGTTAAATTAATAAGTTTCCAGATGGTTATATCTCAGCAACTGAACATAAATATAGACGACCTGCATGTTATGAAAGCATTGAACTATATTATCAATGATAAATCACATTATCATTGATAAGGCTTTAACCACAAAGCCTTTCTATAGATAAGATTCTAGTGATAAACGCATTAAATATATATAAAAGCAATAAAAATCTATCTATTATTTTTCTGCCATATTGTTTGTTCTGAGGTGTTTTTGCCTTCTGCAACGATTAGTCAATTAATCGATTAGTTACCAACTATGAAATTAATCACGAACTATTTTGATAATCGTCATTTTTTGAGGAAAAAAGTCCAAATTCTCTGATTAAATCTTCTAAAAATGTGAGTATTTTGACAGTAAACTGAATATCTTTATGTTATGAACCAAACAAAACATTTGAAGAGTTTTGGGAAACAGTGATTGACATTTTTCACCATTTTCAGATATTTTATAGACAAAATCATAGCCTTAACTAATTTGAGTATTTCTATCTATCTATCTATCTATCTATCTATCTATCTATCTATCTATCTTCTTCTTTATCTGTTAACACCTTTTCAATTGAATGTCTTGTATCAAGTATCATATTAGGATATATGACAGAAGATTTCAGCATCACTACCAACCTTTAGTTTGCTCTGTTTCTCTCAGCCTGTTATGTTTCTGCCTTCAGCACAAAGTATCAGAACAAACAAAAAAAAGGCCAATTTGAAAGAAGAAAAACAGTAAATAAGGTCAGCTGTGGTTAAACGATGATAAAGAGCAAGAAGAAGTTTATGTTTGAGGAAGTCTCTTCCAGCTTAAACCGCCTCGATTCACCTTGTTAAAGAGAGTTTTCTTGCTCAGCTGTGGACGGCAGTGAAGATCTGTCAAAACAGATCAATGGAGACATTGATGGAGCAGCAGCTAGCATGCTAGCATGCTGCTAGCAGCAAGGCTGTCATCACTGCTCAGTTAGTCAGCATATCTGGCTGCTGTTAATGAATAATGTGGGATAAAGATCGACTGCAGCAACACGTTTATATTCAGCTCAATGAGAGGCAAAAAGCAACCGAAACAAACTGTTAACCAGACACTGTATTTAAGCACAACTCTGAGGCATTTACACTTCAATTTGATGCTACTTCCTACATTTTTAGAGGGAAATATTGTACTTTCTACTCCACTACATTTATTTAAACAGCTTTAGTTACTTTTCAGATGAAGATTTGACACAATGGATAATATAACAAGCTTTTAAAATACAACACATTGTTAGTCGGGGTCACATTTCACATGTCTATGAGTTGTTAACAGCTCCACCAAATAGTGATTTTTAATCATCTCACGACCCCTCAGATTTATCTGCTGACCCTTTGAAGGGGGGCCCCGACCCCTAGGTTGGGAACCAGTGGACTAAACTAGCTAACTGTATATAAAGTAGTGTAAACTAGCTCCACCTCCAGCAGCTACAACAGTAACATGCTGCTCTAACACTGATGCTTCAGTATTAATAATCTAATGATGTCATATATAATAATATATCAGTCAGAGGGACCAAACCACTACTTTTACTGCAATACTTAAACTACATGCAGGACTTTCCCTTGTAATGGAGTATTTCTACATTGCTGAATGCTTCTTCCACTGCTGCTGTTAACACTTGATTAGTCTTTTTGTTTACAAGCATTCAGCTCGACTCTCGGGGTTTTTTGTTTTTTTTTTTTTAAGAGGGGTGGAAAGTGGCGGGAGCACTGACAGAGAAGATAAGTGTGTCTGTTCACTTCTTGGCTGACCCACTGCCTTCAGTCATATCAGGTTAAATTGTATGTCGGGGAAGTTACTGGTAACATTAGTAACACGATCCGCCTTCCTCTCCTCTGTCCCTGTCACTTACCAGCGGGCCCGTCCTGCCCCTCAGGGCTGCACTGCTACGACTTATAACCTCCAAACAAATCACACATACAAGCTAAATAATAAAAGCTACAGGCTACGTGGCTACAAATTAATTTATTACAACGGTTCGCTGTCTGGTTGGCAAACAGTTGACGTATCGCTGACTCTAAGCTAAGCTACAAGCTAGCTAACAATTACCTTGACTGGCGGGGTCCATGGCGTCGATTTTTGGAAGAGCTGGGACTCCTTTTCAGTTGGACCGTTAAACCAGACTGGTGTTGAACTGGGATAGTAGACTGGTACGGTGCAGTGTGTGTGTGCGTGTGTGTGTGTGCGGAGATCTTCCTGGTTTTAGTGAGTGCTCCCACTCGGAGAAAGTCGTCGACAGGAACAACCCAAACAGCCCAACAGCCAGCTCAGCTTTAAGAGCTTCTGTGAAGCTAACGGTCGCAGCGCAGGAGCTTCCGGTCAGGAGTTTCAAAATAAAGATTACGAGGCTCTCCTTCTTCTTCTTCTTCTTCTTCTTCTTCTTCTTCTTCTTCTTCTTCTTCTTCATTCATACCGCCACCGACTGGATTTAAACTTAATTCTCCATTGATTAAATAAAATAGCATTAGGGTAGCTGGTTGTAAAGTTGTATATATGATAAATATTGAGTTAATTGTTTGAGTTATGAAGAGGAATTTATTTATGTTGTTTATGAGAATTTGTTTATTGACACAACACACAACATTTAGGAGGATCAACTCTTCTTCTACTACTGATGGACACAGTTTGCAGTGTTCCTTTTATTTGTTATTCTTGTTTTGTTTGTTTACTTATTTGTTCAAAATAAATCTAAACATAAGAATAACGCGACTAGTTCCCGCTCTAACGTCTCTATTTTTCATGTGTGTGAGAGAAACTAAAAGCTTCCCTCAACAGCTGCAACAACACCCATCAGTCTCCTTGTCGTATATGCAGTTATGTTAATATTCTCAGATTGTATCTCTACTCCAGCAGTACAGTTAATTACCAAAAAGGTCAAACACTAAAGCTGATCCTTACAAAAGCCAAACTCTGCACGCTGCCTGACTGATTCGTCCTCTTTAGCCTCTTGTCCCACATTTACCACATGTGGCATAATATAACAGACAGCTTTACAATGAAGAGGTTTGACAAAGTAGTCAATGAAAAGAAGGAAAGTCATTCCGTCAACCCTTTAAATTCTTTAAATCTCTTTACATCCACTATGCGTGAGACTCTTCCTCATGATGATGATGAATTGCTTTATTCATCATATATATCTGCACAGTGGTGGAAGAAGTACTCAGATCCTCCACTCATAAATGTGTTCCTCTTCCTGTTGCTACAGTGGGATGTTTGAGCTTCACTGTGCAGAGTGATGTATAGTAGATTGATTGATTTATTGACCGGGACAGTGTGCATATTTAAACATTAAAGGTGCACTGCACCAGAGTTAGCTCGACGCTAATTTGCACATATAGTCCTCGACAAAAAACACACAACAGCACAACAACAAACTAAAAAACCTCACACAGAACACACCGTACAAAATACAAAATAAAGCCACACACGGCACGTCACACACACCCTCTAATGTCAATCAGAAATCAACAATGGAAACTTTTCAAATTAAAAGCATGACTACCTGCGCTAATGAGAAAACCATAGATGGAGTTTAGACTCAGTGGTCTCACAGCTGATTGGTTAATTGTGCAGCAGAGTTTGACACAGGAAGACTGTGTTTTCACATTCATCTGCTGGAAGTGGACAGTTTCTCTGTGGGCCGCCCCCCGGGGCGGGGAGGTCTCCTACCGGTCCGACCAGCCTGGAGAAACCTCCAGAGGGAAGAAGTCCAGGAGGCGCCCGGTCCTAACCAGCCGCCCAGACCGCCTCAGCTGGATCCTTTCACTGCAAATCTGTAGTGGTATGTAGTAATATAGCAGTAGTATGTAGTGTGTAGTAACATGAAGCACTGTGTAACCTGGATTTTGAAAAGCGTCAGTAATGAATATATCTTTATGGATCAGTCTCAGATAGTTTCACTTATTTTATTTATTTAAGCTGTTGGTAAAAACTCTGCCTTTCTCATAAACTGTTTATTTAAAAACATTCACACTCATTATTAAATGTTCTGTAATCTGACCGTTCAGTTTATTCACTCGTGCTTTTATTTGGAAGGCGAGTCCTCCAAACAGGAAGTTGCGTTCCTCATTCAGCGCGCACACACGCTGACTTTTCCCTCAGGGCTCCGTTTTTTTTCCGGCGTGGTCAAATGACGTCACAGAGACAGCTGTTGCCAAAAAAACAAACAAAAAAAAAAAAAACGCTGGAAACATTTTGGTTTGAGATCAGATTTATTTCATCTGTAAATTTATCCAACAACAACAACAACAACAACAAGAAAAAAAACCCGACATGCCCAGTCTGTCGTCAGCTCACGTGACACTCAAACACGCAAACATGCAGAGAAATCTGCTGCAGTGACCTTTCACCTCTTCAAAAAAAAAAAAAAATGACATTCATCAACATTTTTTTTTTCTGTACCAAAGTGGAGATTATAATTCACATGACAAGGACGGATCAAACCAACTCAAAATAAATCTCCAGAGTTTTAAAATGTTCCTATTCAAGAAAAAAAAACAAAAACAAGCTCTTCTATTTCTGCGACTACTATTATTATACTAAACTATTTCATCCTCTATTTTTATTTTTATTTATCTCCTGTACCTGCACTGGTACTTATGATTCTTCTGTTACATGAAGAACTTCTATTTTCCTCAATAATTTGTATCTTTGACCAATAAAAACAACAACAAAATATAACTTTAAGTACGTTCTGCTGAAACAAAACTCTATTTTTTACTACTGTGCGACTTTTAAAAGCTTAAAACCAAACATTGTTTTGCAAATTATCAGATTTTTTTCTGGTACAGCTTTGAAAAAATGACTCAAAAATGTTTTATTTCATTTTATGGTTGAAACACAGTGAGAATGAAAGTATCACTAAACAAATAACCACGACTGCTTCTTTCTTTCTTCTTCTTCTTTTTATTCTTCTTCTTCTCCAAAACTTTTATGTAGTTATTCTTACCCTGTTGCTACTACTGTTGCTACTCCTACCAGTTTTTGTGAAACGCCTCCACTTTTCTTTAACAAAAAAAAAAAAAAAGACTTCTAAATATAGTTTTTTTTTCATAATAAAACACAAAGAGAGCGAGTGTTTTTCTCTCTCACTCAAATCCGGAGCAGATCATTTCCTGTTTTTGTCCCCGAAAGCACAAAAGTTCTAGTACGTGTTAAAACTCGATGGACGTTTGGAACAAAGCGGAGTTACTTCCTGGTTCGTTTGTGCTTTAAGTTCAGGACACCTTCCTCTGGATCTGACTCTGTGAAGAGTGAAGAGCATCCTTCCTTCCCTTCATCTCCAAACGCTTCGCCGTCTCCGTCCTCTACTTCTTCTTGTGGAGGGGGTTCAGCCAGGAGAAGCAGAAACTGGGTCGACGGGGAGCCTCGCTGAGGGCGGAGGATGAGGGGGATGAGGAGGAAGAGGAGGAAGAGGAGGAGGAGGAGGAGGAAGGGCTGGTCTGAGCTGGACTCCTAGTCTCAGTCTCCGTCTGGAGCGAAGAGGAACAACAGATGATTTCACAGACAAATGCACGGCTGTGGATTTTCTATTGATTATGAATGAGGATCAGTGTCACCGAGCTGCTCATTTAAGAGAATAAAAGCTCTGGTTCTGACTTAAAAGAGCTGCTGGTTAGATGAGAATAATAATAATAATAATTAAATATCTTTATTATGAAAATCCCTGTAAGACTTTTAATAGATTTCGATAAAAACCGAAGAGCATAAAGTATCTGTAACATGACATTTATTACTTTTACCTGATGTTCTCTTTTATCCTGATAAAACGACTGAAACTGTCATTAATCTGTTATCAATTGATTAATCATTTAGTCTATAAAATGTCAGAAAATAGTGAAAATGTATCATAATTTCCCATCAAATGCAACATCTTTAGATATCTGATTTAGTCCAGAAGTGTTCAGTTTCAGTGCTTTAAAATATTATTGAAACAATTTGATTCTGACGATCGACTAATCGATCAATCGACTAATCGTTGCAGCTCTAATTGTGCCTGTTTCAGTGTGACACAGTTTGAATGGATGATACAGATCGTACTGTTTACGGTCTTTATATAGTCTTTTAATAGTCATTTATATAGTCTAAATGAAAACATATTACATCGTGAGCAGATTAAATAAAACCAAATAATGTGTGTTGTTTGTATGTATGACATGTTTATATTAAGCCTTCACATCATGCATGCAATAACAGAGGCTGAAACTGAATCCCATGAATGTTTATGAACATGCAAACGGAGCAGCGACCGTCATCATCGTCATCATCATGCAGCAGTGAGAGACTGATGTTAGTGTGACTGAAACACAAACAGTAAAAGTAAACAGATTCATTATTTATTGAAAGTTATTCCTGGTTAGTTTGTTTGATAAACTTTCAGCTGCCTTTTCTGTCTGATGCTGAACTGTAATTACAAAGTTTCACCAGCAGGTGTCAGAAGAGGCAAAGAGACGTAAACTAAACTATATGAGACAAATTATTTATGATTTTGGGTTTTTGTATCTAAATAAATAGACTGTAAATAAACTGTAAATAAATATATATGTAAAAGAAAAAATAAAAATATAATAAAAAAATATATTTTTTAAATAGAAAACAGTTCTCAGTGGTATTTCAACTACTGTACTTTTTCTGCTTGTTGCCTTTATTATTATTATCATTATTATTATTATTATTATTATTATTATTATTATTATCATATTGTAGTAAACATTTTTAAATATTTTTTATTTTATTTCTATTTTTTATTTCACTTTTTATTTTAACTACTGTACTTTTATTTGACATTATATTATTTTTTATTTCTGCTTGTTGTCTTTATTATTATTATTATTATTATTATTATTATTATATTGTAGTAAAACATTTTTTAAATACTTTTTTATTTTTATTTTATTTTGTGACTACTGTACTTTCATCTGTATTTTTATTTACTGTATTTCTGCTATTCATATAGTTTACTATATTTCTTATTTCTCCTCATAGTTTTTTTTTTGTAAATGTCTTTTTTAAATTATTATCATTTTTAAGAGCACAGTATCGACAGTATTTTGTAGAAAGTTGCTGATGAAATTTGATTCCATCCAACAAAATCCAGATGAAACCATTTCCATAACAAGGTTAAATCATTAACGACACGCCGACCATTAATCAGCGTCACTTTCATGCCAGCATACAGCTCCTCTGAATCTGAAGCTCGACTACTTCCTGTGCGGACTTCCTGTGCGAAGTCCCAGCAGCAGCAGCTTTGTGTACCTGAGCGGTGCAACAGTGAGGATGGATGTGTCTCCTGCTGGTGTTATGTGCAAATGAAGCAGCCGATGTAAGCCCACACCCTCTGCAGGATGACCAGGAAGGCCAGCAGGTAGAAGAGCAGAGTGACAGCCTGGAGAGAGATGGAGGTGGAGGAAGAGGAGGAGGGTGGATGAGAGGATGAGGATAAGAGGTAGAAATGGGAAAGAAAAAATGGAGAAGAAGGATTTTGAGTTTATGGAAACAGTTAAAAGAAAACAGGGTGAAAGAGAGGAAGGGATTTCATAGAATAAGGAGAAAAAGGGAAGTAGAGAGAGAAGAATGAAGGAAGTGATGGATGGAAGAAGAGGAGGGAAAGAAGAGAGATGGAATGATGATGCATCAACAAAAAAATGACTAACACAGGAAACTGCGGAGCGGAGCGGAGGAAGGAAGGAAGGAAGGATGACTCACAGAGGTTTCCTGTTAGTTTGATCAGACCCTGACGGCCTTGTAATTAAAGCTCCATCTGTCTCTCCTCTCGTTTCCTCCCATCTCGCTGCTATAAAGGCGTAAAATTCTCCAAAATAATGATAATAAAGATTAAAAAAGAGATGACATGAACTCAGGTGGAAGGACGTTTGATGGTCAAACACGAGTTCATTTGCTCTTCACTGATATCTGATTACTTTTAATGAGCCTTCATCCTCTCCTCCTCCTCCTCCTCCTCTCTATTCCCTCTTTATTTCCCAACACGACAACATCACAGCGACCAAAGTGAAAGTGCTGAAAGCATCCAAGGTGCAAAAGTGACTCATCATCAACAGCAACAACAAAGAAGAAGAAGAAGAAGAAGACGATGTGGAGGTGTGGCCACGTCAGCAGGAGTGTGGACGGAGAAAGAGCCTGGTCGAGGATGATGATGGTGATGATGATGATGATGATGGTAAAACACTGACCTGGAGAGAGACACAGGAGGTTACTCTGCCCTCATTTTCAGCAACACTCGTTTCCATTTTGGGGTTAAAATCTCCGAGCTGCTCGCCGTTCTTCGTCGCGTCGTCCTGTTTGTTCTCAAATGCAAATTCTGACTCGCTGACCTCAAACTCTTCATCCCCGTCTGTCCGATTTAAGCTGTTTGTCGTCTCCCCGCCGTCGTTTTTCTGTTCGCAGGTATCCGCCTTCGTAGCTGAATGATTCTCCAGCGCTCCACTTCCTTGTTCGAGACGTTCGTTCATCGTCTCAGCTTCAAAGTCATCTTTTCCCAGACCTAAAATATCTTCTTCAGGTTGCTCTTTCTGACTCCAACGGAGCTCAGAGTCGTCTTCGTTCATCCCTAAACTACGTCTCTCCGGCACAGGATGAGTCTCCACTGGTAGACTGTCGTTATCATCGTCAGGAAAACTGTCTAAACTACCGTCTCCAAGCTCAAAACTACCCTCCTCCTCCTCTTCCTCATTTTCCTCCTCTATTATACCAGCTTCTCCTGGCGAGGGTGTAGTTTCAGGGGGGTGTGGGGGTCGAGGGAGGTGCGGCTGAGGGTGAAGCAGCTGAGCGGAAAGCGGGAGCTGTTGTTGCTGCAGGAGGGTTGAAAGGTCATGTGGATGAGCTTCAGACGTCAGCTGGGAGTCCTGGATTCGGGCCTCAGGAGGGGAATCATCAGCTGGTTGTGGTGATGAGCTCAACATCTCCTCTGCGTCTGCAGGTTCTGGGTTAACCCCGAACCAGCCGGGGTAAAACATAGCACCGGTTCCCTCTGACATCTGCACTTCTTCTTCTTCTTCTTCTTCTTCTTCTTCTTCTTCTTCTTCTTCTTCTTCTTCTTCTCCTTCAGTGTCTCTCTCTGCCGTCTGATCGCCCCCATCGCTCTCTGACTCTCCGCCCTCACACTGATACGTGAAGGAAAACAGTTAAACACGCAGAAGAGTCTTTATATTTACTACGACTCACCGTTTTCAGATTGATTTCCAGCCATTTAGTTTCACTGCAGAGACTTAAAAACAGTTGTTGCTGCTTAACATTCAGATTTAAAGGTGTTCAGTTTGTGTATGAACAAATATTTAACACTGAATCTTCAAACTGACCAAATCTGCAGCTTTTAGCAGCGGAGCTTCACTTTTACTGCTGACTGAGAGTGCAAAGCAGTCGCCAGAAGAAAGCGTTTTCTGCAAACCACAGAAAGGTTGACTATGTACATTTCAACACGTGAAATACGTAGCGTATCAACATGTCTACCTGTTGAATGATGATGTTTTATGGTGTGACAACGCTGTGGTTCAGGTCTGGTTAGGTTTAGGCCACTTGGTTAAGGTTTAGGGGAAAGATCATTGTTTGGGTTAAAATAAAAATAAAACATAAAATAATAAAAATGGCTGACATCTCACTAAAAACACCCGGCTTTCTCGCCAGAAAAACGGCTGCAAACGTCCCGACGTCTCGCTAAAAACACTCGCTTTTGTCGGTTGAAATGAAACAGGAAGTGGACGCTGGTTTCGAACCGTGTTCTCTGCTGACTTCCAACAAACTTACGAGCCATCCAACGACCCCTCCTCCTCCTGAGAAGAAGGTCAGCTCATATAGTATAGTAACTTTTACAAATGTTGACACGATACATTTTGTTGAAATGTTAATTTGCTGCGTATTTCACATGTGTTGAAATGTACATATTCGACGTCTCTGTGTCTCTAGGCAACAATGATTCAAAGGCAACTGGACCGGTCTGACCTCTCAGTGATAAGTCCGTGTATACTCTCATTTGTCCAGGTCATACTGATCTCTAGGCAACAATGTCCTCAGACTGGTGAGGACTAGTCAGACCGATGCGTTACGAACTGATGGAGCCGCTTGGATAAAACGTCTTCATGAGACAAATCTAAGTCCAGTTGCCTTCGAATCATTGTTGCCTAGAGATAACTATGACCTGGACAAATGAGAATACGCACAGACCAACGTCTCTGTGGTTTGCAGAAACGTTTTATCCTGGCGACCAGGCTGGACAGTGCTTTAATCAGCTCTGTGTAACGTACACATCACGTTACCTCGTTAATAAAAGACCACAAAACAATCAGGATGTGAAAACTGTCGCCCATATTTGGCTGCGGAGTTATTAACATTATATTCTGAGACAGACTCAGCTCCCCTCGGTGCATTCAAGACATCTCTGTCGGCCACAGTGTCTTTTTTAATGCCGCCACTAGGGGGCATCAAAGTGGGGAATCCTCTACACATAGTGGCTTTAAAGTTATTTTCATGGTTCAGTGGGAAGGATTGGTTTTGATGTCTATAACCTGGACACAGACAATCAATCCTCGGAAGTCTTTGAACGCACCACCGCGGCTCCCTGCGATGGATTACTTTCAATAGAGCTGATTTTTTTAAAGTGCACTTGGACCTAAAATCACAATTTGTTTTGGGAGATGGTTTTGCAATAATGTAAAGAGCTGTGAGAGACTGAAGGACGGGGGAGCTGTAAGTGTCTAGACATGTGCTGAAAGTCACATTTTTCCATTTTCACACGTTTAACGGTTGATCTATCAGCTGAAACTGATTCCCAATCAACACTTCGACGTCTCGAAAATAGCTGTTAGACAATTTACACTTAGAAATGAACAGTTTGAATGGATTGAACTCTCCGGTGTCTTATAAAGATGTTTTTTTTATAAGCTCATAGAGGTGATTTTTCCTCACAGCAGGGGGCGCTAACGTACCTGTTGCGTGCTCATCCCCTCGTCGTCTTCGCAGATGTTTCCTTCTTTAACGGGTTCGGCTGCATATCCCTCCGCTTCTCTTCCAACTTCCTCCACCTCCTCTTTCTCCTCCTCCTGCTCCTTCACCTGACCCGATCCTTCATCGTTCAAATCCGGGTCGTCAGGCTCCACATAGTCCCTCACCAGAGCTGGACCTGCTGGTTCCGGTGCAGCTGCCTGTACCGGTTCCACCACCGGTGAGGTCGGCTCTTTGACGGAGTCCTGGTTCTGGGTGGAGGTTTCCTGAAGGCGTGTCGGTTCTGTGTCCTGCGGAGGGAGTTCTGTGGGCTCTTCTGGTTCTGGTTCAGACTCTTCAGGTTCTTCAGGAACATCTTCTTCATCTGATGAGAGAGAGAGAGACGATGAAAACCTGATGAAGCTGTGTAACAGTTAACGACATTTCAGGGCTAAACTCAGGTTTTGCAGTGTTTTTGTGTTTTTAGACACTTAGTTTAAAGTCTATTAGATAATAAGATCTTCATCAAACTTTATTTATACACTTTATGAGTGACAGGGATGAACAATGTTGACTTGTGATCGACTTTAAATGAGTCAGAGTTATCCTAGATATGCAGAGGTTGAAGAGATTTCAGTATATTATGTTTAGAAAGATGAGTTTTCTGCTTTTGTTGATCTTTTTTCTTTTTTTTTTTTTTACTCATTTCCTTCTCAATTAATTATTAAAAACGCAGAGTCGGTGGAAAGTTTTATTCATTTTGATGTCGTGTGATGTTTATTTTTATTTTTATCTTCATTTTTACCTTTTATCTTTATTGTATTTTTTATTTCTCACTTGTTTTATTTGCATCGTACAGCTATTGCACCTTGTAACTCGTTGGTTTTGAAAGGCGCTTTATAAATAACGTTTACTTACTTCCTTACAATTCGTCCTCGAAGGAACCACGAGAATATGAACCAGATTTTACAGCAATCAACCCGATAGTTGTATCTAAACAGTATCCTGACTGGACTTTTACACATACCAGTCTGCCATAATCCAGCAACATATGTTCCTCTCATCTCAACTACAGTTAAGATAATTCATTATTTCATAGTCAGGATTCTGCTTTGAAACCATTTCCATTTTTTATGATGACAGCACATAATCAGGAGGGTTACGTCAAGGAAAAGTCAGAGGATCATTAAAAATGGTCAGACTGTTTCCTCCTTTTATAAATTTCATTGCAATCCATCCTAAAAAATTGTTGAGATATTTCACTTTGAACAACAAACATCAACCTCATGGTGGCGCTAAAGGGAAAGTCAGACGATCAGCAAAGTCAGTAGGTTGAATCAATCTGGAGATCAGGAACGTTTATACATAAATTCATTTAAATCTATCCACTAGCATGGCTACAATGGCTAAAAAAAAAAAAGATAATACTGTTGTTTTATATGTGAAGCATTTACGGTGATATACAGATCGAAGTCATGTGACTGTACATGTAAAGGAAATGACTTCAGATCCCACGTTGATGAAGGCCAGATATGGAGATTATTCCCTATCTTTATTCAAGAGCGTAGTATATAAATTTGAGAGCAAACTTTATTGATTTTACGTTCAAATTTTGTAATTTGTCCCTCAAAAACCCTCCCCTCGCACTCAAACATCCTCTGCTTGCGCTCAGATTTGCTCCGCTTGTGCTCAAACTGTGTGCTCGCACTCCGATACAATGTTGCTCGCGCTCAAACTTCAACTCTTCTCCTCGCACTCAGGTTTCTTCTGCACCCTCGCTAAGTTTCTGCTCACGGATTTCTCCACTGCGCTCGGATTTTTTTGTGTAGCAACAAGCATAGCAACCGCCCTGTCAGAATCATCCAATCAATAGAAGGCTCGGTTTTGGGTTGACCAATGAAACGTTGCCTGCCTCCTTGCGTTAGTCAAAGTCAAGGATCTCAAGTAAGTTTTTTTTTTTTTAACATTTTTTTATGCTGCTATTACTTCCTTCAGAGCAGAAACTTAGCGAGCGTGCAGAAGAAACTTGAGTGCGAGGAGAAGAGTTGAAGTTGTATCCGAGTGCGAGCACACAGTTTGAGCACAAGCGGAGCAAATCTGAGCGCAAGCAGAGGCTGTTTGAGTGCGAGGGGAGGGGTTTTGAGGGACAAATTACAAAATTTGAACGTAAAATCAATAAAGTTTGCTCTCAAATTTATATACTACGCTCTTGAATAAAGATAGGGAATAATCTCCATAGCCAGAGAGCTGAAAATAAACGTTTGCTGAATAAAAAAAAACGTGGCGTTGCTGCAGGACAGTTATGTAATCATTTAAGTTTAATGGACTTCCAGTGAAGGTCACGCTGCGTGTGTCCGTTCATAACGTTAAAAACATTTTTGACATTTTTTTCTTTTTAAAATCAAAGCAGTGGGACAAATCAGAGCATGTGACCATCGTTCACCGATCAGTTAATCTGTCAGTTATGTCGTATTTCGATCATTTTGTTTATCTGAGCAGGAACCGGCTCAGTCGTTTGGCTCTTTACTCGCTGCGGCCACCAACTATTTTTGGATTGGACTCAGACCTTCAATCCCCAAACAGATACTGTTACTTAGTTTTTATTGCATCCACTCTCTTGTTTCTGGCAGGCAGCGTTACAGTTCAGGCTGCTGTGAATAATTCAACTTCTTTCCTTCACAAAGTGGAAATTCAGCTGCTTTTTTTTTCATCTCTAAAAAGGTAAAATTGCATTTTTATTTTTATTTTCCTGCAGCTAAATTTCCTCCAATGCAAATTAATTAGAAAATTACAGTTTTCCAGCAGTGATGTCTGTCTTTTCCTCACCTTTGATGAAGTCTACGTTCTTCAGAGCTCTCTCCTGTCTGCTGAAGTCAAACGTGTAGTGGCTCATATCCTCGAAACCCGGTCTAAGCGTCTCCGCTGGACAGGAGCTGGTCGCCGTTATCACCCTGAGAAGAGAAAGGAAAGGGTCAGAGGAAGAGGAAGAGGAAGAGGAGAGGAAGAAAGAGGAAAGAATTGTTTAAATAAAGAAGAGAAAAGAAGGGAGACAGAGAAGAAAATCCCAAACTACGTCATAAAAGTTTAGCACATGTATCTTATCTTGTCATAATACTCACTTGGTGATCAGCTCCCTTGAATTCTGAGGTGAGGATGAAGGTGGAGAAAACAGAAAGATCATTTTAGTGACTGAAGGCTACAACATACTGTATCAGTTTTAAATTATTCTGCATTATCTCTGCGTTAAAACCTTAAAAACACACATATATGACAAACTGAAAAAGGACAAAACAGAAACAGACATACAACAAAAAGAAGAGAAACACTTTAAAAACTCAAAAGTAGTCTGAACTACAGCGGTGCGATATATATCGATATCGTCATATGAGACTAGATATCGTCTTAGATTTTGGATATCGTAATAAGTGTTTTAAAGGCTGCATTTACAGTAAAATTATATAATTTTCTGAAATTATCAGACTGTTCTAGCTGTTTTATTATTGACCTTTACCCATTTAATCATTATTTATAATAAATCTCATTGTGTAAATATTTTTTTAAAAGCACCAATAGTCCTCCATACAATACTGTCGCCATATCGATATCGAGGAATTTGGTCAAAAACATGGCGATATTTGATTTCGTCCGTATCGTCTGAACCTCTGCTGATGCTTCTCCAACTTCCTGTTTCATCCAAAGACATTTCACTTAAGATTATATCAGCAGTTGCTCGCTCTAACTTAAACAGGGAACATTTTACACATCATCAAGGTGTTTTTTTTCGAGTTGTCGGGGGGAGAACCGCTGCGTAGAAGAAGAAGAAGAAGGTGGTATGAAGTGTTTAGTGGCTCCAGAGGAAGCAGATCTGGAGGTGTGGAGTCAGACAGAAGTGAAGTTATCAGGTCCTTAACTATGAATTATCTTTAAATATTGCAGGTTAATTATATCTTTTTAGAGAAACTGATGGTTTCTTCTGTGATTTGAATGTGTGTTAATACACGAGCGACGCATCGAAGATGACTAAATTAAAATAAATCGAAAAGTTAAATAAAGTGAGACTGATGATGTTTTTCCCTTTTTTATGTATGAATTTACTGCCATAATGAAATGAATTAATGAAATAAAATTAAATGCTCTGGACAGTCAACAAAAAAAGCAAACTGGAGATCTATGGAAGATCGAAGATGACTAAATAAAAAAAATATTGAACAGTGAAATAAAGTGAGACTAATAATGTTTTTCCTTTTTTTTATGTATGAATTTACCGTCATAATTAAATGATTGAATGAAATAAAATGCTCATTTTGGTATGAGCAGTGCCTCCTGATCTCAGAAAAGAAAAAGCTCCTCGTGAAAACAAACATCAGCGTTTTGTATTTATTATTTTATGTATTTATTTTGTTTGATTTTAATGCAACATAGAAAGTTCATCTCACGATTTAAAAAAATATTCTTCAATTTTCTCCATGATAAAAAGCGAAATAATGACAGTAACTTCAACGACAACGTGTATTGTGTTTCACTTTATTCTGTTGTTTGTTTTGTTATAATTTAGGCGTTTTAGCGTTTAGCCTAAAGGTCGCTGTGTTACATATAATATTGTTTCCTCGACAACGTCATTTAATAAACCGAACAACCACCTGAACAAACGCAGCCATGTCCGGCTCCTCCATGCTGCTCATGGCGCTCTCCACCAGCTTGTTGTTGGCCTCCACGCTGTCTCCATAGCAACGGGCCAGCGCCTGGGCGTGGTTCGTCTTCTCTTCCTCCTCGGAGCTGATCTGCTGCGACATCGCCTTCAGGGAGACGATGCAAAGATGATGATGATGATGATGATAATACTTTAGTTAGTTTTGCACAACATCTTTATATATAATCTCATATTTTTGCCATTTTTATGTCACAAGATGTTTGTTTTCTCTCACTTGCCGTTGCTATGACAACCGCTGTATGTCAACTTAACTGGTTTATGTGTGCTACAGGCTGTATATGTGTATTATCAGTGATATAATACGGTGTCTGTCTACTACAAGCTGAAGGTAGTTTGAGTGTCTGACCTTGCGTTTCTCCTCCAGGACGGAAAACATGTGGCTGAACTTGTCACACACACTCTGTTTCTGAGTCTTACAGTTTTCCTGCAGAGAGAGCAGAGGAGAGATTAATGAACACAAAACACAATTTATGATTCAATGTTGAATAGTTTCACACTTTATAGGAATTAAATGACACTACAGCGCACTAAAAACAGTGTTATTACTTCACAGGCAGATTAATTGATAAGCCATGATCACAAAAAGGCGATTTATGATTTAAAAAAGTGTTTTGCATGTCTGTTTCTTCACTCGGATGTTGTTGTCATGTCTTCTCTTCATCGTATATCTGATTTAAAGGCGTCTATATATATTTGTGACACACGTCTGACGCACCTCTATGTTCCTGCAACTCTCCTCCAGCTCGTCGATCACAGCCTGGACTTTGTCGTTGACCGTCACCAGAGAGCTGATTCCTTCGTTCAGCTCGTCCTGAGAAACAAATAAACTTGCAGTTGCAGTTAATTCATTAAAGTTGTCCAGTTTTTACATCACAATCTCGATAAATCATCAACACAACAGTTTTAAGACAGCGTCACTTCTCTATCAGTTACTCGTTAGCAATTTTGAGATGTTTATTAATAATCATCTTGTTTCGTTACTGTTAAAGGGAGTAGCGTTGCATCAGTGTAAAGAAGGTAAACTATATCGCACCTAGGATTGATTTAAGAAGCTAGCATTATTAGATCTTTACTGAAACTACAGGGAAGGAATACAATGTATATAAAAATGGGAAAAGGAATTTAATATCGTCATGTCTGGGAGTGATTGGCGGTCCATGTGTAAGACCTAACTTACACGTTTCTTTATTACATCAAAAATTAAGTACAAACAACAAGGTCAACACCAAGACTGCTGGAGACCATGTGGGCGACTGAACGTCAGCCGCTTCCATATATTCCGGTCCTGCAAGAAAATACAGGCATTTTGGGACGGTGGTGCCGGGAATTATGGGGGAAATTCTTGACGAGGGGCTTCAACAGAGAGTCACGCCCCTCCACTTCGTTCACTGATCCCCCTTCACTGGTATAAAATCAAATGTTTTCTCCCATCAGTGTAATTATAGTGATGACTGAAATCCATCATAACTGGCTGAAACTCAAGCCTTACATCGCTGTGGCCGAACGCTGTGACACATTTGTACGTTTTACGTCTTCAGTTGAGCAGGAAATTCAAATTTTGAAAACTAAAAAATTTGTTATCACCGGGGGAGATTAGCTTAGGTTAGATATGGATTTAAGAAAGTTATTGATGATGATTATTATTATTATTACCTTTGAGTCAAACATTTCCAGGCCTTTTATTTACACCAAAGTGTTTTCTCATTATTAGATTATTAGGAAAGTGAAAGTGACAGTGCACTGTTTGTGTGATTTGGTTTAACTTTCACTTTGCACAACTACGTTGACACTTGCCAGTAATTTGGTGCCCTCCTGCTGTAAGCCTCTTTGCCCCCCCCTGGATATTTGTTCTAGCTCCGCCACTGGCTACAATATTCCTTTTGAACCCCAATATATCTATCTTGGACTTATACCAAATGATTTAATCAGTAAAGAGGATGAATCCCTGTTTAAGATCCTTTCTCTGGTGGCAAAGAAAGCCATTACAAGAAGTTGGCTAAAAACTGGCCCACCTGGACTGAACCACTGGCTGGACATTGTGGAAGAAATACGATTAATGGAACAACTGATTTACAGTCTGAGGATTAAATCAAAGATAAAATGGATAAAATGGTTCATATATGTAACAAAGTCGTGTTCTTGTCCCCCTGTACCTTTGTGCTTAAGTACATGTTCTTGTTTTTATTGCTAATTTAAGTTTTTTTTTAAAAAAAAGCTTGCATTATTACATACAATCACCATCATGACTAAAATAAAAGAACGAGCACTGACGGACTAGGAAGGAAAAATACATCTAAAAATAATAATACATGAATATTTAGAGTGAAATATGTGTAAAATAAGAGCATTAGAACATGAAAACAACACCGGTATCAATCTAGTTATATAAACAGTGTTAGCAAAATGTTCCATAAGAGGTAAAGTTTGACTCTGAATCAGCACTTTTAATTCTTGGTAGAACAAACCACACGGAAACTTTGCATCTATTAAGGATTTTTGAATTGCATAGCTAAAAAAAAATGATGCCAGTCTGCGGGCCAAGCTGCAGGCTTATATCTCTATATGTGATACAGCGGAGAGAGAAAAGATTAAGTTGGTTTATTTCATGGAGAAAAATCACTGCAGAGCTGAACAGAACATGCAGGAATTATGTAATTAAGAGTAAAATGCATTTATTTCTACTTGTCAGCAAGACAGTCTCCGATCTATCTGTCATATGTTCAACAAGTGCAATAAAAAATAAAGTAAAAAAACACTGGTGTGATTCTTTAGAGGTCTATTTCCGCTCGCAGCACACCGTTCTAGTGTTCATACCTTCTGCTGCTGGTAGATGTCTGTCAGCGGAGCCACCCGACACGACTGATGAGCCCCGAACACTTTACAGAGGGAGCATGTGGGAACCTGACAGGTCAGACAGTAGATGTTCATCTTCTCGCCTTCGTGGTCTGGACACTTGACCTTAGCAGGAAGTGGAGAAGGAGGGAGAGGGCTGGAGGGAGACGGAGAAGAAACAGCAGGTCTTTAAATACATGCATGTGATGATTTTTAAATGTTATTTGCAATCATTGTTCTCCTGTTCCTCTTCACCTCGGTGCTTTGTTGTTGTTGCTGACTTCCTGCTTGTAGACGTCGATGATGTTCTCCACCAGCAGGTTTCGTTGCAGGCCGTAGACGCCGTGGCGATCCAGCACCACCTCGTGTCTGCAGGACGGACACCGGAAACGGCCGCTGTTCACCTGCATGGTGGTGCGAGCCTGGAACAGGGACGGCTGCACAGAGAGAGAGATCCGTGACGATAGAAAAAATGCTGTAAATATAAATACAACAGCGATAGTTTCTCAGCTGTGCTCTGCAGGATAACCTTTGACCTTCTGCCTTTCAACACCCAACAGTTGGGGAGTTGCATGCTGGGATTTCAATAATTAGCAACAGTGTTGATCAGTCGGTAAAGAGTCAGCGGTGAAGAATGTGTAAAATCTTCTAAATGTCTCCCCGGGTGAAGTCAGAGCCGGTTCAGGACGGGTTACTGGGAGATCCCCTGTTCACCGCCCAGCGTGTAAACACCCTGACGAAGCTCACCGGGCTGCGAACACTCACCCGGCACCCAAACGCCTACTCTCCTTGTCTCTGTATCAAGTAAAAATAACCCAGCAGCCTCTGTCGCCCTCACTCACACGGCTGTCGGTGTGTGTACATCAAAGTGAAGGCGATCTAATCACAAAGAGACAAAAACAAGATCTGATCACGTTTTGCTCAGTGAGCACGAATCCTGAAACATCAAATAGATGCAGTGAAGTTTAACTCATTTAAAACTGCATGAATCAGTTTAAAAAAGTCCAAACATACATATACATATACATATATATATTGTATATGATGTAAGGTCCTGATAAGAAGTCTAATCAGGGAAGATAAGTGAAAATCCACAGCTGTATTGTGGCTATAAATTCTTCTGTTTCAGATACTCTCCATCATATTTTCTCTATGCTGACCTGCTGTATGCGTCTAATGTAAACTTCCTGCTGTTGGAAATCATATTTCTGTAATTTGACCATAAAATAATAATAAAATAAAACAATTATTTTATGTTCTACACCAGAAATCATTTAAAAATGCACAGAGAAAGCTTCACATTTAATTATATTTGGCTCTCACAACAGCTAGCTTGAATTCAAGCAACGATATTTACTGCTAGCATGATTGCTAATCAGTTTAAAAACTCTTTTTTTTTGCTATATCCGAAGTTCAAACTTAAATAAATAGTTAAACATTTTCAGAAATAATTTTATTTGCTTTCTTTACGAGAGCAGACACTCACATGTCATGTTAGCTTAGCTTAGCATGAAGCAGGCGGAGACAGCTAGGGAGACATCTTTGAATTATCTTGTTTGTTTACATACATAGTTTTAAAAATGGCTCCATAAGAATGAGGTCAAATAAATATCCAAGACCTTCAGCAGTAAGCTGGTGCTTTAGACAAGGAGATAGAAATATGGAGGGATAATTCGACAGATAAAGAGAAGAGGTCACAGGAGAAAACAGGAAGGAGAGAAGTGGAAACAGATTAGAGGAGTGAGAGTCGAGGAACGGAGGAGCAGAGAAGCAGAGGGACAGAAGAGGACAGATGAGTGGAGAGACTGATGGAGGGTTAGAGGGCTAAAGCGTCCTGAAATAGTGGCTTTTAATCAGCGTCAGCTGCTGCTGGGCCTTACTGAGGGATCACAGCCGGTCAGGCACTGAGGCCTGGAGGCTCAAAGAGAAGACCTGCTTTCAACTAGAATCTGTGTCGGTTTATTAAGTGGAAAAGAAAAAGAAAAGAGGTATGAAAACATCTATAAAAGCTGCTCCAGCCATCACTGGACCAGCTGTACACTCACTGTGTTACAGAAAATATACTAAATTAAAGGAGCGCTCCACCTGTTTTACATATGAAAGTCATTCTACTAGTTTTAGAGAGCACTAGTCAGCCTGGTTAATGTTGTCTGTGGCTCTGGAGGTGTTCACATTTGAACGAGGCTGCTCAGAGCTACGCAGAGGACTCCAGCAAAACAAGAAATGGCGAGGTGCTGTGTTGGCCAATCACATACTTATAACAGTCTATTCCTACTGTTTACTTCATGCAGTTGCCTCAAAAAAAGATGAGAAATAATCCTTAAGTCAAAATAAAACCCTGTCTCTTAGTGTTTTTAAAGCACTCTGCAGTGTTTGGATCCGTTGCCGCGGCTGCAGCTTGTCGCCTCCTCAACACTTCTCGACGTAAGAAAAATAACTCCCGATCATGTCGTGGTGATGTCATGGAGATGACATCCGTCTGGGTTCGGAGACTGCAAATTTATAGCAGAAAGCCTCGGTAACAAAACGGAGGAGCGGAGCTGGAAGAGACGAAGACGTTACGGGTTTGTGACAGCTGGCTATTTTGCGGCATTACGTCAGGTTAAAATAACGTTCCTGAGCGCTTATGAACAGATGTACAGAATACATCAGGAGTTTATTTTATGTCAGACTAGCAACAGCAACAATTCTTCTTCTACGCTTTTATAGCCAGGGTCAATGTTACAGAGAAAATGTACAAAATCATTTCCCATTTACTGTTTGACTCAGGAATAGTTGGATCCAGTGTTTTGGGAGTTTTGGGACACACAGATCTGGATATTTTGGCCTCTGCTGCTTTGATTTTGACCACTCTTTTTGACAAAAGTCCTCCAAACTTCATGGACTGTATGGAAGTCCAACACGAAATCACTGGAGTACCCTTTCAATCCTGATCCTGTGCACTTTAAATCTGTAAATCTGCATCTATTATTTGCTCAACATCAACCGACAATAAGACAGTTTGACTGGGAATCTGTAAAAATCTCCTTTAATATTAATCTGTGGTTTATTGAGTCGAGTGAAGAGGGAAGTCTGAAACGTTATGAGATGGAAAAACTGTTTAAACTCAGGTGGGAGGGGAAGAGGATTTGCTGGGGATCAGTGTCAAAGGTCATAACACCGAGCATGACAGCAGGGAGCAGCGTCTCTTAGGTTTCCTCCTCACATACCGCGCACATGCAAATGCACACACACGAACATGTACAAAACACACGTGTAAAACGTGCTCTGCTCGGTGTTGACGGGTTTCTTCTCGCTGGAAGACTCGGGTGAAAAAGTTAGCGGATCAATATGTGTGTGTGTGTGTGTGTGCGTTTGTTGATCTAGCAGGGAAATCCTGGTTTGGGGGGACGTGAGGTTCAGAAGGATCGCAGGTTTGGAAATAACTGCAGTAAAGCTTCACATGTCACAGATGCCAAAGAGTGCAGGAAGATAAGAGCAGGGTCGGTTTTCTAAGAAACAGACTCCACATGAACGAGGCGTTCAAGTGTCGTACAGTTAGAGCTGAATCTTTACTCTCACAGGTAGAAAAGTCACGTGCAGGTCAAGACTAGGAAGCTTAGATTCAGAGAAGAAGCTTCACTGATGTACGAGACCAACATGAAGACACGTAGCCGTAGCCGCTGCTCTCTTGGTCCAGACTGAAATATCTCAATAAGTATCTAATGGATGGCCATGACATTACTAAAGAAACAACTTTGTTTGCCTTTATTTGATACTCAAACGTGCAGGAAAGAGAGGAAACATCAGTAGACAGAGGAGTATGAGAGCTAGAGTCAAACTGTACGAGTCTTAACCAGACGACTAACAGGGTTCACCTCAATATGAAATGTTATACACACATGTTCACGTTCATGCTCCTGCTGACTTTTCCTCTCACGCCGCCATGAGATTAACATGTTTTTTTTTATTTTTATGTACCATTTACACATTTACATTCTGCTTCCAACTGGTTCTCTATTCCCAATATTATATATATATAATATCTTCCTTAGTCTTTTACTCTGGATCTAGACAGAGAATAACTGCCTACTCGTACATATCAAGAGGAAAAGTAGAATAAAATAAAAATATAATATATTATTCATATACATATAGCTATACATACCTAAATATATACACATGGATACATTTACACATGTCCAGTTAATCAAGTGAAAAGTCAACAACTATCTTGAGCACATGTGTTGATCTCCCGGCTTTTCTTCTAGCACCACAAATAAGATCAAAAATGATTTAGTCCAATAATTAAAACATTTGAATAACCAACAACAGTCTCATTAGTGTTAATTAGCCAATGTTAGCATGCTAACTAAGATGGTGAACACGGCAAACATGCTCGACGTCAGCAGGTTAGCATTGTGAGCATGTTCTCATTAGCTCATTTAGCTCGTTTACAGAGCCAGCAGCGCGGCTCCCGACCTTCAGTGCTTATGTATGAGTAGTTAATGCTCTCTGGCCTCTGCCTGCCAGCACATTGTTCCCACTTTTACTGTGTCGCTCACCGCAGATACCAACATAGTTTCCTGGCAGAGCTGGTGAACACCTGCCTTTGATGATTAAAGCATCACGTAGAGGGATCATTGATCGGAACAGCGGGGAGGGGTGTGACTGAGCATTGGAGGTCGTCATTGTGTACAGTAGGTTTACAGTGTGTTTGATATTATTGGATTATTACTGACGTGTCTCATATAAACTGCATTTTAAATCTGCAGCTGGTGGAAGATAATCTGATATATTTCATATATTTTTGGGCAAAGTCATCAATTAAAAGTGAATCATACTGTGTTTACAAGCTCGCTGTGCGTTTTATATGCAAAATATTAAAAGTTAAAACAGCCTAAATATTGATATGAAGATGGTCACGTATGTTCCTGACCCCCCCCCCCCCCCCACACACACACACACACACACACAAACACACACACAGTGAACAATAGCAGCAAATGTAGGTCACGGCAGGTGTTTTCACATGTACATGAGCAAACCAGTTAAACATCCACACGTCCCAGTTTAGACCCTGATAATCCACTGCGCTCACATGCACACACACACACACACACACACACACACACACACACACACACACACACACACACACACTTTGTTGTGCACAACGGAGTCCGGTCCAGTGTGTGTTGAGAGACGAGTGTATTCTTGTATAAACAGTTCATACATGTGCACAAGTGTGTGTGTGTGTGTGTGTGTGTGTACAAACAGGGATTATATGTGCGCAGACACACTGGACGTACATGTCATCGTCCCACAGACCTGATAGAGCTCGTTGGCACATTTCCTGCACAGGTTGTGCTGGCAGGGCAGGATCACCACCGGTTTGTTGAAGAGCTCCCGGCAGATGGGGCAGATCAGCTGCTTCTCCAGCGTCTCCAGGGCCGCCTCGCGCTCCGCTCCCCTGCTGCCCTGCAGGCAGCTGAGGTCCGCGGTCAGTGACATGGTCGCTCCGCCAAACTTCACCTCCTCCTGTTGACAACAACACCGAGTAAATGACTGCAACTGATCTGCTGTAGATCCCTCTGTTCTTATGGGACCCGCACGGCTAAAAAAAATACTCGAGTCAGTGCTGAACTTTTTCCAAAACAAACTCTTTAGTTCAGTTCTGTGAAAATGAAGTGCTGAGATGTGGAATCACTGGAAGGAAACTCAAATATATGAGCTAAAATAATCACCAAATCACCTTTAACATCCTTTGGTTTACATTTAAGTGGCTTTAAATGCAGAAAAATATAACTTATTACAGTTTTTTTGTGTCTGTATCATCTTCTTGCACCTCATCATGGAAGCTATCATCATGTAACTCCATGATTCATCCAATATAAATATTCTAGATGTCTTCTGCATCATTTTATACTGATTTCTGGGGATCTTTGGTAACTTTGGGGTTTATAATAGCATATGAAATAAGCGTACACACATCATAATACTTTTAGAAAACTGAAAATTCAGCTCACAGGTGTTACAGTTTCTTGAAATACGTCACCATTACAGTGTCTGCTTGCAATGTGCCGTCATGTAAACATGATAAAAAAAAGTCAGGATGTTTTTTAAAAATAGATAAACTAATAACTGCAACATAATTTACTTATAAATAACTTACTGAAAAAAAATGCAGCTTTTAGTTTAGAATGACAAAATAAAAATACAGAATAAGACAAAAAATGTTAACACTTTACTTTAAGGCACCATATTTAGCATTCATAAGCAGCATACAGCCATTTAATAAAGAGATAATAACACACTGTAATGTAATTGTTAGCTGATTATGAATAACAATATAAACTTATTGTAATAGTATAAGAAAAGGAATAGTGGCTGAAAAATATTGTACATTAAGAAACACTTAAAATGTCTTCAAATCTTCTCACAACTCTATTATAATATGTTGTTTACTGTTTATTAAATGTTTGTTTACTGCTTATAAATGCTAAATAAGGGGGTTTAAAGTAAAGTGTTCTCCATCAGGTCAAACAGGACGAGAGATGAAGAAAAAAACACGATAAAAGCAAAAAGAAAGCATAAAAAAAATGAAATCTGAAATGTGTTTACTTACTTTTCTCTGCATGTGCTGATTGTGTTCGTTGAAAGTTGAGTCTTGTTGCTTATTTTACTTCCTCTTTCATGTCCGTCTGGTCTCTACATTCACTCGTACGTTCCTTTTTTCTTTCAGATTGTCTTTGTGTCGAGGCAGCAGATCCAGATGAGTTGTTGGAGATGCTGAAAAGCAGCGAGACAGGCAGGAAGAGAAGGACTGAAGTGGATCTCTGCTGATCTGCAGGAGGGGGGGGGGGGGTCACTGTGTCCAGTTTTAATCAAGAAAATGACTAATTATTTCTGATGTTACGAGCCTCCTCCAGATGGACTTCAATGAGCTACGGTTTCATGTCATATTCCCCGGGATTTACGACCACGGAGCGTCTGTATCAGGTCTGGAAATACCCGACTCAGTCACTCAGTCACTCAGTCAGTCACTGAGAAGAACTGAGAGTTTATCTTCAGCCTTTCAGATGTAAGAAAAAAAAAGAAAAAAGAGAAAATCACAGATGCCACCAGTTGAAACACACCCAAAAATCAAGGTCAAAAAGTCACATCGAGGTCAATCAGTTCAAGGAATTAAGTTTCACGTCTTTGAAAGAGAAGTGACGCCAAACTATGACAGTAAAAAATCTGTCTCAGCCTCCCGTCTGCGTCCAAACCCCGTCCTCCTCTTCCTCACTCACACACACACACACACACACACAGATACACACCCTCCCTCGCCCCATACAACACTCACTCCATTCCTGTTTTTCTGCCCAAGTAGCGGACAGCTGTGTGAGTGTGTTCACAGCTTCCTCGCCATCCGACACACCAGCGAATGTGTGTGTGTGTGTGAGAGAGAGAGAGAGAGAGAGAGAGAGGAGGACACAGGGTGGGTGGAGGTGGATTGGAGTTAGGAGGGCATCAGGTTTCAAGTCCAGTCCCTCTGAAATGATCCTAACACACACACACACACACACACACACACACACACACACACACACACACACACACACACACACACACCATATCAGGCAGTGGCTGGTATGTGGACAGATTAAGACTATGCCAAGCTGTGCTCTTTCTACTGTTACACACACACACACACACACACACACACACACACCCCTCGTCCTGTCCTATTAACTAGCAGCTACCTGTAAGGTTTTAATATCTACTATCATGACAACACACACTCCTAATGAAACACTTTAATTACTGCGAGCTGCCGTTAAAACGTCACAATATGTGCAAAAACACAATATCAGATGTTTCCTGCGTCTGACTACATGAACAGTTGGAGTGTTTTCTTGTGATATGTTGCAAAAATATGCTGCTTTTCTGATGTTTTTAACAGCATGACCTTATGTTTATCATATCTGAACGTGCTGATAATTAATGTGTAGTTATAAATTTCTTTGGCAACCCTCACAGTCAAGCCTCCTTATATTAATATCAATAGACACATAACATTATTCATCACAGCTATTCACATCCGACTCTATGTTTCATTTGATAAAAGAATAGTTTATGGACACATCTATGGTCTAATTATTTATGGATTTATGGAGGTGTGGATTGAGCACCACTTCCTGCAGATCATATTAATAAATGAATTCCTTAATAACTTGGTTTTAATTACATCCAGTTGGTAGTTTTCATGAAGTTTGATGAGTGTTTTTATGGCTTAGAAGTAACAAAATAACAATGGATCTGTGCATATGATGTACTAAATTATAGTTGGGATATTTAGACAGGAATTGGTGCACAGTTGTTTTTGTTTTGATTTTTTACATCAATTTTCTATGATTATGCTTCGTATGAGATAGATAGAGATAAAGAGATATTTCACATTAATTACCCTGAGATTACTTTTGTTGTGATTTGGTGTTAAATAAATAAAATTGAAAAAATCAAATCAAATAAATTTCATTATCAGTCTCTATCTGATGACACTCAGCTCTACGCTATTATTATTATTATTATTATTATTAGTTTATTTGTCAGGGACGATGCAAAAAACATTATTACATTAAAACAACATGACACAGATGCATAAAGGATTTCTAGCCGAGGCTAATTTGCAACCCTTGTCCCTGGTTTGGCTTTTCTACTGAAAATAGGCATAAAATATCAACACCAGAAATACATTAATTAAATAAAACTCATAATAAATAGTGACATTCTCAATAACAACAGTATTTACATCACATAACCATCAATTTACACGTGTTGCATATGTGTGCACATGTGTCCGTGTACATATCCATGACAGATATACATACATGCATAATTTGTATTAATGCATGTATGTACCTATTTGTCTATCTATGTGTACATGCACATGGACATGATCGCAGGTTTGGTTTTGTTTCAGCCAGTGTTTCACCTTTCCGGATAAGATTGTATTTTTATTTCTGTTGTTAGGACGTTCCAAAGACGTATCCCCATGAAATGCAGAAGTTGTAAATATGGTACACAAAACTACTCAATCAGGACAATTTTAAAAGCTGAATGGACGTCTGGATCGAATATGTGATACCTGGTATGGAAATTTCCCCAAGTAAAGGATGACATATGTTAAAGAGGTCAAGCTGTGCCTCCGTTTTCTCAGACAGAACAAAGCTGTATGGCTTGTTGTGGGCCTGACAGCCTAACCAAGACCCTACCACACAATGTAACCTGGATAGAGGTCACAGATTCATGTTTTGAAACTAATGAACCACTAATATCTCTGCCTGGGTTAAAGGACTCAGACCAGGAAGAGACAGCATCCGGGTCAGACGAACCCAGGCGCTCTCTGTTTACGGTTCTCCTTGATCAAAGTTATGCTAATTAAAAGATTCTCAGCCTTTTTCAAAGAACTTCTCTTCTCCTGTCTGTTCATCCCCTTCAACAGAAACTGCCAACACCAGCTCAGAAAATCCACAACATTACCGATTATTGTGGTTCACATTTAAAGTTAACTGTTATGTAAATTAATTCCCCTGATGGTTATCTGCTAAATAATGTTGGTAGTTTTGCTGGAGTTCATTTGTTTTCTGAGTTTGAAATTATAGCAGGGATGTTTTTTTTCTCCATATTTGTGTGATACAGACATTGGTTTCCACATAAATGTATTTTTCTATGCAGTTTTATGTACTGAAAGTCATTTAATCAGCTCCTTTATAACCAAACTGTTACCTTGTGGCGTCCCACAGGGCAGCTGTCTCGGTCCTCTTCTTTTTCTTATTATAAAAGCTTCTTTTTCCAGCGATATCACTTAATAATATCACAGCTATGCTTATTACACTCAAATATACATCTCATGGGATCAAATCAGAGTCATAATGAAGACACTCACAGTGGGAAAAGAGCTTTTGAAGCATCATAAACATTTATTTTACAACAGTACATCAGATACTTCATTTACCCACACGTCTGCCTGACAGACGCAAACATTATCAAGTCCATGCTAAATACAGAAAACCTCTATGACTCTATGTACTGTGCCACTGCGTGTATATACAGCAGGTCTGCCATTTCGCCACGTCGTCAAAATGGCTCACATCTAAAATTCTATACATCCCCTTTTGACATACCAGCTATTCGTTAATCAATTATTAAAAAGATAAGAAAAATAAAATAAATAAAATAATGCTTCAATATTATTATCTGGTCGCTATATATTCACACTTGCATCAGTTCTTGTTATTTATGTCATTGTCATTTTTAGATTTTTAGATCTAAAAAAACGATGGAAGTTTTCTTGACTCCAGGTTCATGTGTTTCAGGCTTCACTCAGACGCTGCTGCATGTTTGGTCGATACAAGAAAAAAAAAAAAAAAAAAAAAAAAAAGAAAAAGGGAGGGATTTTGGGTTCAATGATGTGGGCGTTTCAGTGGCCGGTGATCACATGACATGAAGCGTAAGAACTAATGAAGAAAAGAGAAATTTGGTTAAAAAACGGAGAACCTGCAAGATCTAATAAAAACAGCAGAATAACAAACTTTACAAACTGAGTCAAGTTGTTTTCTTCTTCTTCGTTAACAGCAATGACGTTAACTCAGCTGTGAATTGATGGTATTTGAAGGACGCAGCTTAAGATTTAAAAAAAAAAAAAGGTTTTTAAGAACCCTGCAGATTCTCTGAAACAACCGTTTTAAAAATCACGATCGGGACTTCGGGAGCGGAAGAGACTTAATTAGCGCTTCTATATCTATTAGCACTTATTGCACTTTCTCATGATATGCATAAATACATGAGCGTGTGTTTGATTGAGCAAATCAAAGAAATCGAGTGTGAATAAATTAACCTCTTTGATTGAATGTAGAAACAAACAAAACAAATCAAACCTTTGACACAAACAACCGCTATGTTTCTGTATTTTCTACTCTAGCAGAGCCGGAGCGCTACTTGTGTGTGACGACTAACTGAAAAAAAAACAAAAAAACGATGCACTACTGACTAACTTAATCAGTCTGATTGTTTTTTTTGCTCTTCATTTGCTATGAAGATTGTTTCATCTACAAAAAAAAATGCTGCCACAGAAACAAGTAAGACTTTGGATATCAATATCCTCCCTTCATGAACAACATAAATAAGAAAAACCGAAACAATGAAAAGCAAAAAATAATCTACAGACGAATAGAAACGAGTGTTCAAATGTTCCGACTGACTCGAAAGAAATACAGTGACGTCAAAATCTAAACGTACAGCTTACACGACATGTACAGCATTTTTTTTTTTTTTTTTTTTTTAAAACTTTCTCACAAAACAAAAAACTAAAAACAAACAAACAAACAAACAAAAAAAAGGAGGGGGGGTGGAGGGTGGATGAGGGTGGAGAGGGGGCTCAATCAGTGTTTATGTTAAGCTCTTCCTGGTGGTGCTAATAACACTGGACTCTGCAAGCACACAGCACAGCTTTCAATGTGAAACAGGGAGCTCGATCCTTCATATGTGGAAGAAAAAAAAGAGGATTGAGGTTAAAAATAAAGAAGGAAGAAGAGAGAAGGAGTGTTATTACTTAATATTTAATAGGAGTCATTGATTAGAAGACTCAGGATGTTGTTCTGTGATGGTCACAGTGAACGTTCGGCAGTATTCAAATCTGCTGGCTGGTGTTGATTTACAGCTATATTTTGTCGGGTCATGATCACGTGTTCGCCTTAAAGCTGCTTAAAGATTCAATCCCAGCAGCTGCATGGATTTCCAGCGTTTCCTTATGGAAGACAGCGGGAACGACGTCGCTGTTGCTGTTGTTGTTAAATCGTGGATCGCAGACGTGCCACATTTATCGACTGTAATTAGTCCTGATAGGTTTGTAACTTGCCGTCTTTGTAATGTATAAAGCTTTTAATAACTTCAGAGGAGAGAGAGAGAGAGAGAGAGAGGGAGAGGCAGCATCGATCCTGTTAAAACCAGATCGGAGTGAGAAGACTACTTCAGCATTTTGGTTTAAGGGAAAGGGGAAGCGATGCCAGTTCCACCTGTTCCAGCGTGGTAACGGCTTTCCACACGGAGAGGATCTCCCTCGGCGATGTTCAGGAGGGTATCGAGGACGAATAAACACCACCTGCCCCCCCCCGGCTCCTCCGGTTCCCCCCGTTAACCCATCCCTGAACTTCCAGGCGGGATCGCTGACCTACTTCCAGCTGTTGTCGAGTGTTTTCCAGCAAGGCTAAAAGCAGACGAGCGAACCGTTTCTGACTTAATAACATCATCGAGAAACTTTTCATTGTTTAAAAATAGCGAACGGTGGCTCTTCTCCTCTCTTCAGCATGTGTGTGTGTACATTTCACATGTGTGTCTGAGCTGACTGATGAGGAGTTAAAGATCCTCGAGGGCCAGATAGCGTGCAGAACGGACACCGACAGCTGGCAGGAGATGCGTCTGACGGTCCGGCGTGCATGTGGGGAGTTTGGACAGCGGTCTCCGTCAGGACTGAGCCGGCGGTGGTGTGCACGGAAACACGACACTCACAATAAAAAGATAATTGAGAGTTGCGGAGCAGGAGGAGCTGATCTGGATCCAGAGAGGAATGAAACTTCAGGGTAGAAGTTAACTACACTTCCCAGGGTTCATTTGGGCATGAAACAGCCAATCACAGAGCAGCAGGCAGGAGCTGCGGCGCGAGTCGGTTCGGTTTTTGGTTTCTGGGTCAAATGTTTTGTTTACAACCGCGACAACAAATTCCCGCCTCTGACTGGCTTCGTCTCCATAGCAACAGTCAAAGCTCATGGGGTTTTTAGATGTCGGCCAAAAAAAAATAATTTTTTCTCGGATATGAAGGTGAAATAATGTCAACTTGCGGCGAGAATATGAACCTAAAGGATCGTTTCATTATCCAGGAGAGTCATGTGTTTCTACGTTAAGTCATATTGAGGAAGCAGTAGCCTCCTCTCACGCTTCACAACTCCGTTTAACTCGCCGTGACGACGTAGATGAGGAAAAAGCAGAACTGCAGAATGAAAAAAAAAAAAAATCTAAATTTGTGTTTGAATTCCTTCTGCTGTTCAAACCGTCCTGTAGTCGTGTTTCTACGTGTCTGCGGGGTCGTTTCTGTTACTCGGTCGCTCTGTCCTCACATCACTAATAAAGACTCTTTGCATCTACATTTTTAAAAGTTTTGTTCATCAGTGTTTGTTTTTTCTCTCTTCCTCCTCCTCCTCCTCCTCCTCACTCCTTCTCTCCTCGTTCCGGGTTAAATATGAAATTTAAGAAAAGGTTTGGAGTCGGGCCGGTGAGCCCGACGGGTGACTGTATGTACGTAGAGTGATGATGCTATGTCGTATTTGCTGGTGTGTGTCTGCTGTGGATGAAGAAGGAGGGGGGGGGGGACACTGTGTGTGTGTGTGTGTGTGTGTGTGTGTGTGTGTGTGTGTGTGTGTGTGTGTGTGTCTAGTATGCTTCGGTCCTGTAGCTTTGGTGGGCATCGGAGGTGAGCTGAGTGGTTTCTGTGGCGGAGGACGGCTGCATCACGATGGGCTCGCTGCCATCTGAGAGGAAACACACACACACACACACACACACACACACACACACACATTAGAAAACATGCAAAACTAAACCCTACAAAACAGACAGAAATATAAAACCAAAGAAATAAATTCATGGTAAATAAGCTTTCGCACAGTTAACTGTTATAATTATACTATTATAACTATCATTAGACCTAAGGGTTAAGGGTTATTTTACGCTGCACTGTCGCTTTTATTCTCTTCTTTTATCTGTCTTATGTCCTTTTTAGCTTCTTTTTTTATTTCCAAATGTAACACTTTCTACTTGTCTTGCTTTTATATTCTGTTTTAAAGCCTTTTATGACCTTTGTAAAGCACTTTGAATCACCTTGTTGTTGAAATGTGCCGTACATGTGCCTTAATCTTCCTTTACTTTTTATCTAATTTGTATTTGTACTAATGTATTTTACTGTTTTATCAACTTTATTTGCCTCTTTTAGTCTTGTTTTTCTTTGAATTGTTCTTATTCTTTAGCATTTTGTAAAGCACTTTGAATTTCCTGGTGAATGAAATGCTCTCTCTCTCTCTCTCTCTCTCTAATAACAGTTTATTAACATTAACATATAATTCACTCATAAAACAGACAAGAAAATGACATCAGCGATTATATAAATGTATAATTTTGTATAATTCATCCTTACAAAGGGGAGGATGTGCAGCTTTTTTCTGATTTATATGATTATGAATGTAATATTTTTGAGTTCAGACTGTTCAGAACAAAAGAAAATAATGTGAGGATGTCAACTTAGACTCTTATTATTGGGTTTATTATTAAAAAAAAGAAAGAAATATTGACTAATTGATTATTTAAATATGAAAATAACAGCTGAAGTGTGATATAAAGAGAAGAAAACCTACATATTAACATGCTAGTGTGTTAAGATACGTGTAGTTTGATGTTGTTGGATCACAGAGGACTGAAGTTAATACTGATTATAACTCATCTTTAAAGGCTTTTTAGGGATTCTGTGAACTCTACGTGCGTTTTTTAGTAAACATACGACGTGTTTTAAAAAGGTTTAACAGCAGCAGCCTTCTTTTCAAACAGCGACCGTGTTTCATCCGGTCCCGTGGAGGCGCCGGCGCGCTCTCCCGCTCCCTCACCTCTCTCGTCGGCGGTCATCTGGGCCTCCAGGTCCTCGGGGGAAACGTAGAACTCGGGCTCCTGGTCCATGGGCGGCCGGGGTTTACATTTACCGCAGCAACAGTTACAGCAGCAGCACAGGCAACAGCAGAAATAGCAGCCTGTGGACAGACAGCAGAAGACGAACAGAGCCTGCGGGGACGAAGAGGAGAGAGAGATTAACGGTTAACCAGCGAGAAACTTCATCTGGAATAACGGTTTTCACCCTTTGACCCCCGTTCTGTCCGTCGTACCTTCGCCCACCAGCTGGACAGAACAAAGTAGGTGTTGACGTTCTCCTCCCCGAACTGTTCGGCGACGTAGAGCCCCAGCGAGCCGTATTTGTCGTAGATGTTCTTCTTGGTGGCGTCGACCAGGATGGAGTGGGCGTTGTTGATTTCCTTGAACTTTTCGGCCGCGTCCGGGTTGTCCGGGTTCTTGTCCGGGTGGAACTTCAACGCCAGTTTCCTGTAAAAAGACGGCGGGGAAGGAAGGGATTCAGACAAACCTCAAAGAAAGAAAACACTATGACGCTGCTGTGCTGACGCAGACACACATGCAGTTCAGAGCAGAGCTGAAACAAACAGCTGATTAATTGATTAATTGACCAACAGAAAAATAATCAACTAGTGCAACTAGTTTGGCGATTTGTTAAGCAAAGATAGTGAAAAAATGTCAAATATTCTTCTGCTCAGGACACTAAAATGTAAAGATTTGCTCCTTTTTTGTCACTTTAGGGTTTTAGAGAAGAAGAAACTGACATTTTCAACTATTCTTTATTATTATTTCAACTATTTTTTAACATTTAATAGACTAACAATTAGTTAAAAACATCATCTGCAGATGAATCGATAATAGAGAATAATCATATGTTGCTTTTGGGCTGGCACAGACGTCTGTAAGGAACAGTTACCGTATTTTCTGGACTATAAGCGCACTTAAAAGCCTTTAATTTTCTTAAAAAACGACAGTGCACCTTATATATGGGTTCATCCTGGTTGTGCTTTAATGACGTCGAAGCGATTTTGTTTGGTACGCGGCGCTCTGTCAACATGTTTTAGTACGACTTTGGTATCAGACTGTGTTGTATTTTACAACTGAACAAGGTTGAAAGTTATTGTGAACGTGTTTAATAAAGTTTGACTGACTGTTTTGTTTCGCTTAATGCTCCTTATAGTCAGTAAAAAAAAAGTTTGAAAATAAACCATTCATTGACAGTGCACCTTATAATCCAAGTGCACCCTATAGTACGGAAATTACGGTAAACGATGTCGACCCTTGTGACTAAATTCACCTTTAAAGCTGAATCGTGTTGTTTAAAGATTAGAGCATCTTTCCTTATCCTGTTTAAAAGCTACAAATGTTCATTTTAAGACTTTAAGACAAAAAATATTAATATAACAGCTTCTTAAATCTCTACAGACTGATGTCAGTGACGTTACAGACTGAATTTAAAACGTCTAGTTGTTTTCTTTACTGCTTGAAACTGAAAGAGGAGAATAATAAATAATAAATAAACACTTCATAAACATGGAAATATGAAAGATGCAGTGAAAAATATTCATTCAAGTAGCAACAAACCTCTCATATAATGTAGGAACTATTTAAATATGGTCTTTAATGCTGAATTTAACAGCATTCAGAGTTTGGTGACAGACGTCTGGCTCCCTCTAGTGGTTTCCAGTATGAACCCCATCAGTGTTACAGGTGGTGCTGCTGGTTATACTGGAGTATAACTCTTACCTGTAACATTTCTTGATGTCCTCTGTCGTGGCGTTTTTGTCGACTCCCAGCACGGCGTACAGCGATTCTCCTGATGTGGAGAGAGCCCTCTGTCTCTGCTGCTCCATGGCCTCTCGCTCTCTCTCTCTCTCTCTCTCTCTCTCGGTCCTTCTCTCACTCGCTCCCTCGCTCGCTCAGCCTCTCACCTGTCGGGGCAGGAAGAAGGAATGAAGGTCAAAGGTCAGATTGGGAAAGAAAGAAGGCAATTTGTTGTTTTAGGTCTAGTTTTTTTTAAGTTTTAAGTTCTCAGGCTTCCTTTTTTCTGGCTTTTGCAGCAGCTCGGATCGAAACTAGACGAGGGACAACGAGACAGAAAACAGAAACGGCTTCATTCAGGATCGTTTATAGACAGGACAGCAGCTCCTCTGTGAATATTAGAGACTTGGCTTTAATGTTAGAGGAACATTTGGACACTTGAACTTCATTAGAGATGAAACAATTAGTCAATTAATCGATGGAGAGACGGTTAACCAGCAACTATTTTAATGATGTGGAGGTAAAAACTACAGAAAGGAGGTTCCACACACTCAAATCAATTAAATGTTTTCCATTTATCTCGTTTAAATTGTCCAAAACAAGCACAGGTGAGGATATTTGGCTCACAGGAATAAACTGATGACATAAAAGCAATAAAATATACAGCATATGTAAAAATATTTAGTCATAAACACCTATAAAAAATAAAAACAGGAGCAGATTCAGTCAAAAATAGAAACATTTTTACCATTGTTATTATATAAAAAAGCAGAAGAAGACCAGTGTGTCATTTTCACAGATGTTATATCGACATTAAATTATAATTAAAGGCTTGTTTCACCTTTTTTTTTTGTTGTTACAGTGACTGTAAAGCTGTTTGTGTTTGTCCAGATTGTCCAGAGTTTTGGGATTTAAGGTCGTGATGGGAATAAGAGGAGAAACGAGTAAGAGGAGGAGGAGGAGGAGGAAGGCAGACAGGAATAAATGAGTTCAATCACTGCAACCTTTCACGTCAGACAGTCAGGAGATATTTATGATCTGCATCGAGTCAGTCGAGACGCAGACGCTGACCAGCGACCGCACAAACACTGTTGGGACGGTAACGACGCGGCGAAAAACACTCCCATCACTGCGACCACAGCAGCTCAGCTCTTCTGTCTTCATTAACAGTTTGATTGTGATAAATTAGAAGAAAACACCTTCCTGTCAGAGACGCAGAAGAGAAGCAGCAGGTTAAACTCTACATACTGCGGCCATGACCTGCAGGAGGAAAAGACATCTAAGCATCCTTTAAGCCATTTCCAACAAAGAGGAAAGTTTTATGATCGTTGTGATAACACTGTTTAACGTCATATTTATAGCATGAAAATCTGACACTGGCTCGACTCTCAGCAGGTTCAAGGGTATGTTTCTCTGACCGTTATTAGCAGGATGACGTGCAGTAAACCAGCCGAGGTGCTTAGTAAACTAAAAACACTAACACGTGTGTGTGTGAGTCATATAAATATATATATTTAGATAGTTTCACCCCTGAATAACCTCACAAATATATAAATATCCATCATCAGATCATCTAATGTGGATGAATCATGTAAATGAAAGGATGACATGTGTCTTTCTTTATCTGCAATGTTAAATAAGGAAGTGGTGACTGTCACCATGGCGATAGAGTATTAAGTAACACACTGCAGCTTCATGAACATCAGCTATTTTTTTTTCAGTCTGCAGTGTTGTTGTTGTTTTTGTCAAGAAGAAGAAGAAGAAGAAGAAGAAGAAGAAAGTGACGTTTTCTGATGAACTAAAACGGTTTTCGACTGCGCTACACGTCTACTCTCTAAAGGCGTGTGATTTTTGTCACTTTGTCACGTCCTCAAACTATTCACAAGTGGTGCAGCAAATCTGTCGCTTCATGCTTTTGGAGTTGAGCTCGCCGCCGCAGAACTTCAACGTGATCCAAGAGCACGGCGCCAAACTCAAACATCACAAACACGAAGACCTCGTTTCCTCCACTCAGACGATCAAACACAAAAGATACACGCACTCTCGCATCCTTATCGCATGTTTTTCTACAGCTGAAATGTTGCAGACAGAAGATCAGATGCTAGAACACTGAAGGACTCTACAAACGAAGGTCGGCGGCTCGGCGACAAGCTGAGAATGGCAAACATCCAGTGGTGACGACAGAAACTGAAGGTCCACCTCGCCGCCCAGCTGTTAATCAGCAGTGTGGCTGACGTCCTTACAGCACCGTGAGCAAGAACTCTATTATCCTCAGTCCAGAGGATGCTCGGCTACAGCTCACTTCTTGATGCACCTTTTGGCATCCTTAATAACTGCAATCCATTTAGGAAAGAACTTCATCAGCATCAATCAAACCTTCAAAACAAAAGGTTCGAGCCGGGGCTTTTTTAGAACAAGCAGAGTCATGTCTCAGCGGGCTGGAGGTGGGAAAACAAGGGCGACGATTCTGTCGACTCGTGTCTTCGGCTTCGTTGCTTGTGGTAGAAGAGTTCTTATATGATCCGTGAAGATCTCCTGGAGAGACCGAGCGCTCCACGCTGATACCTTCTGACATAAAAGCTGAGTCAGGATCACCTGCAGCTGTTCTTCTCTGCAAAAACTAAACACTACAATGAAGCCAGACACACTCAACTGTCGAATATGTTCGTTGACGACCATCTGCACTGCATACCGTGCATACATGGCGCCACCGACCGATACAGTTCAATATTTCTTGGGAGTCAAAGCAGCAAAAGTAAAGCCACCTCCATATGTCGAAGGTTATTCTACATAGTTCCCATGTTGTTGTTTCAGTAAAAAAAAAGTAGTAAAAGGCACAAAAGGTGTCTCCTCAGCTCATCCCATGTGGGAGGGAGAGACGAGACGAGACGAGAGGAAATGAAGATGCTAAATAAGCAAGTTTGATGTAGAGCTGAAACAAATTTACAGGTTGTTTCAGATTTATTTACTGCAATGCAGACTGGGAGATTAAACACCCAGAAGACGATCGACGTAGCGACACTACGGTGAAATATAACGTTTAAATTTCTGCTCAGATAAGCCGGAGATTAACGTGAAGTGACTACAGACATTTCCTGAAGTTCATGGAAACCAAAACAGGAAATCTTTTCAATACGTTATATATATATATGTATTATATATATACACACATACACAATATGAGGAAGCTCCGTCAGCACAGAAGGATATTTTAAGACATGTACACAATGTATACTGTGTTGTTCACTTAATACTAATAAGTCCAGACACCAGAGGCCTCCACTGAAGCAGGCATTCATGCCTCTTTCCTGACAAACTGATATACGATCCACTATGTTTTTTCCTAAAGTCTTTTCCTGTACTTCAAAAAGGGATCTGACCGACCAGCGCCAACAGAAGGAAGACTTATAAACGTCCTGGATCTGCGTATTTGGCGCCATCTAGCTGTGTTGAAGGGAAACTGCATGGACGACAACAACCTTTGTTCTCAAACGGACCGTGATGAAAACCACTTCCAGGTTCAAGCTTCCTCTGATGAAAGGAACTTTATTATTCTTAGTCGGACTTCACGGTAGTAATGTTTTTAAAAAACAGGATGAACTAAGCGATGGATCAACTCTTGCACGGACCAAAGTATTTCACCATTTCTATTTGGTATTTCAAGAGTTTCTTCAAACACATTCAAGACTTTGGGAGATAATTTCCTCCATCATTCAGAAAGAAATCCCAATATGCCCAGAAATCTGCATCCTTGGCCTCTCTATCCCGGAGGTGCTATCCCTTCGACCACATGAAAACAAACAAACGTCTGCTTACTACATGCAAAACGTCTTATTGCTAGACAACGGAGAAGTGTTTGTCGTCCATCTGTAACTCTATGACTTAATGAACTATCTTCATGTTCAGTGATTGAAAGGCTTACATATGCTATTAAACACAAAGGCCATATTTTCCTTAAAATATGGGATTCATTCATTGCATTTTTGGAATCAAGACCTCGTAACCAAAGTCCTTAAATGTTACTTTTGCTACTTGTATTGTAAACCAGTGTTATTATCATTATTATTATTATAATTGATGGCTCATTGTTCATGGGTGCGTTGTTGGGACGCAGGGCAAGAGGTGTATCTTTTTTTTTATATATTTGAATACATGATTGCTTAAAATCAATAAAAATTAAGGATACAAAAGAAAAAAGTGGACTAGAAGAGCATCCAGAAGCTAAATGTGACTCCTGTAATAGATGTTTCTACCACTTTAGTCTTTTTGGTTTGGTGTTTATGTTTAGTAATTTATATTAAAAGTCCTTGTATGGCGTTTCATTTAATAGAGACTTCCCAAATATCAGTGTAGTACAGCTCATGTATGTTAGTTTTATTCATAACTACAGTTATTATAATTGGAAAAATGTGTAATTTGTGAGTTTTGTTATATTGGATTTGAAATAAACCTACTGTTATGTAGGTTGTAGGTACTGTAATGTGTTTTCTAGTAATTACAGAACACTTTAATAATAATGAATCTAACAGGACACTTTGGTGATTTAGTGTTTTCAGTCTCATTAAGATTGATAAGTCCATATGACGCACACAAGGAAAGCATGAACTCCAATATCTACCTTTTAATTCTACATTGTCAATGTTCAACGTTTAATTTCTCTTAATTCATTCATTTATATTATTTATGTTGTTGATTAAATCTAATGTAGAAATAGCTTTCTAATCCATTAATGTGTTCTTGTATGATTAGAATAATGTTGTTGTTGTTAAAATTAATAAAGGATACACCATTAAAACCATCAACAGACGCAGGGCAAGAGCTTCATAAACACCTTTATTGCAGGTTAATTTAAACGGTTTCATTATCCATCAACAACACCTGAAAGATGTATAAAATATAAGACACAGATTAATTAAATAATGTAGACAATCAATGTAAATACTAAAAAAATACAGCTGTGGATCAAAGTAAAGGTGAACTTAACTGTCACAAGACAAGTAGCTGACTCTTTCAGAGCAACATATTTTTAGTAGCGAGTATAAATTACAGCACAAATGGTAGACATGAGAAACCACAATATAAAAATAATACCTCATATATAGTTTACAGCGCAGCAGTGCAGCAGTTTGTACACTCGATGAGTAAAAGTTCAAAGCCCGGATAGAGGAGTAAAAAAAAAAAGCTGCTTTTACTATTAAACTGAGGATTGTGCAACAGTCTGTAGGTGGGCTGTAATGTATAGTGGAAAAAGCTGTTCCAGCAGTCAATAAGTAATGAAGGTAAGGTTCAAAAAGTCCAATGAGTGCTTGAGTGGCTCATGTTAATAGTTTACTTAGGTCACTATGAAAGAGACAAAAGGGTGACCTGTCAGGAGTATGTGGATGTAAATTTGGCCCGTTTAACAACCTCTCCATAAAGAGGTGACGCTCTTGGAACGGCACGCTAATATTAACTATAACAATTGAGGACTATGACCTCTAATACCATGTGGCGGGAAGACCGGGATGGGAAGGGGAGGAAGTCACAGGGGATAGGAGAAGGTGTAGAGAACAAGGAAGAGCGTAGGTGGTTACGACTCAACAGTCTCATGGATGTGTTGGATATGTTTTCGGCTAAAAACAGCGAACAAACTGTCAGTCATGAACATTTCACCGATGCTGAAGTTGGGCTTTGATGGACTCAACAAAACTGTTCACAAATATAACTTCTCCTCGTGGTGAAATGAACTCCATCGTGCAAAAAATAACCCGGGAGTGTCAAAGCCGCCACTCAAAAACACAAACGTATGCAGCCCTGACGCTGATCACAAACCTGCCAGCCTTGTCAATCTTCCCCAGATTGACACCAGCACTTCCAACCTGAAGATGATCTTCACCTCCTGGAGGTGATGCACGTCACTGCTGAAGATGAGGTTGACGCTCCAGACATCCCTCGGGTCATTCCTATCACAGCGGACGACCAGTAACTAACTCCTCTTCTTCCTCGTAGGGACTGGTTGAAGAAGTGGAGGAAGCTCTTCCATCTCAGACCATCCCAGCAGAACCAGTGGATGAAGATGCTGTCAACACCGAGGTTGTTCTCCATGGCGTCCCACGGCCACGTTAATCAATAACAGTTTTCTGCCGTGAGCTCATTTTCATCTGTTGGCTCTTGAACAAATGCTAACAGTTAGCAAAAGTGTAACAACCCAGCGGTTACACGGCTGAACGCTACTTCAGCTACAATACCATTACTAGGTTATATGTAGCCTAATATTTGCCAAATGTGGACATGTATGCGATTAGCTACTGAGATTACTTTAACACTACAAAGGTTATGTTGAATCATGGAAGCTAATTTTGTTAGCATGGTGTTAGCATGGCGTAGCAGACTGTAGCCAAGCCCCCAGGGACAGCGCCGAGCGGTGATGCAAATTTGACATAGCGGCCAAACCGTGGTATAACAATGTCACGTGACGCTACTGGGCCCAAAAAGACTTTTTCCCATAGACTTACATTGTGAAAGAGACGTCCGTAAATCAGTGGATAATTTTTTTTGAGCATCACAACCCCCGCGAAACGACTCGTTTCACCGTCGGAATTTGATCCGTTCAGTCCGATCACATTTCAAAAGCCTAAAAGAGCCGCACGATTGAATTGTTATATCCCTATTCAAGTTAGCCGGAGGGCTAAACCGGAAGTAGCCGACTCGACCGGCGGAAGTTACCAGTGCGCATGTTCCACGGGCCCAGCGATTTTTTTGGTATCATTCGCCACTGAGCAACTTTCATAGGAATGAACGAGGCCCCGCCTCCGACGCTGTATCCAGTTCTCTTAATACATCCATGACTGGTTCTCAGTCAAATCCATGTCTCTCGTCCAAATATGGTCACTTCTGGCTCCAAAAATCCAAGATGGCGACGATCAAATCCAAGATGGTGACGGTCAAAATGTTGAACTCGAGGCTTCAAAACATGACTCCACAAACCAACGGGTGACATGAAGGCGACTCTGTTCCTTTGGTTTTTTTTACAGTCTATGTTTAGGAGTTAAGATTTCTGTAATTTAATATAAGCATTCATGCTAAAAATCATCTGGTAAAAGCCTCAGAGTGCAAAAGGGGGTGTAGTAGAAACAGAGAGGGTACAATGAAAAACTCGCACCGGATGTTTGGATCATGATAAGCTTATTCAGCCAGACCCATAATGCACCAAAACACCTGTCGACAACAATAACAACAATCAAATTCAGTCAGGAAGTGAGCGAAATCCACTTCCTGGACTTTGAACTGAGCAGTAACTGACCCTGGTCCATGGTAACCGTGTCAGACAGCAGGTGTACGGGGGTTAGCAGGCTTAGAGACCACAGTAAGCCAATTCAGCTTCACGGCTGAACTGGTCCAGACTGCTGGACTTAAATTAACAGCAAGAAAATAAGCTGCACGCCGTCTCCACACCAGACCTGCAAATTCCTGATGAGGCGCAACCATTCGGAGGCTGATTATCCTAACGAGGACATGGTTCCCCATCGTTAAGAGATCAGGTTCACTTTTATTTAATTAAAATTCAGTAATGAATCGCTGATTGAATCTTATTAGCTTCACCTTTCAACACTTGCAAGCATGTCTAAAAAAAGGCAGAAACATGGAAGTTTTCAGCCTAATGAATGTTTCAGTTTAAATATGATATGATATAAATCAACATTTACCCTGGGGAGGATTCGTTAATTGACAACAACTCTGTTAAACTACAGAAACACACAGTCCATTGACAGTCATGCACCTGCTGCAGAGACTTTTTTATTTACACCCAAATGTAGATTTTCTGACTCCAGTTGAGTGGAAAGCAATAAACCCAAATTCTTGGTCCCTTAAGAAATGTTTATCCCAATTTGGAGCCTGAAAAATGAAGGAATTTAGAGGATGATAACAATAGTTTTAGAGAAAGATGAAAGATCCCTTAAATCTAGTTGATTTGTGGCCAAGATATGTACTGAACAGGCTTTTATTTAAAAAAAAAATACACTAGTCAGTGCTCTCTAGTCTAGTGAACAAAGGCAATTGCAAGAGGGCTGCATATATCATAAGCAAATAGTGACAAAACCCATCATAATTTCAATTTAATTTAGTTTTTGACTGATCAACAGTCTCAAATTCTCACATTTAAGAAGGCCGAGTCCTCAAATGATCCTTCTGTAATTAAATTAGTTGCTGATTCATTTCCAGTTGATGGGCTATTCCAATAATCATCATTTCATCTCTATTGATTGATCGACAGAAGTCTGTAAGTGGATACTCGTTTGATTTACTTTGTAAGCAGAAATGACAATAATTTGTTGGTTCTAGCTCATTAAAATATTGAAGGTTTGCTGTTTTTCTCTGTTTTATATCGTCGTAAACTGAACATCGTTGGGTTTTAGACTTCTGGTCGGACAAAACAAGACATCTAAAAGGCCTCAGGAAAGGATTAATTCATATCATTTCAGCTCTAAACTGCGAGGCTGTTGTGTATTTCTGTACAGCAACTTCTTGGTACACACTGCCTGACTTATCTGGCTAAAACCAGCCAATAATATCAGCCGCCATACAGATGTACCGGTCATGTGATCACTATCAGGTCGTTTCTCTAAATGTATCCGGCAGCCGTTGGGAGGAGATCGTCACCGCTTGGCTACCTGAACATACAGAGATAATCTTAAAACACACACACACAGGATTGAAAAAGGGCACAGTGTGCAGTGGAGCGTGAAGAGAAACACGCCATAAACAAACATGAAAACATTAAAAAACGTGTCCTATTGATTGTAAAAGATGCCCCAAAAAATAATGATTTGATATAAAAAAATAAAACCAACGAATATCTGAATCGTCTGTGTGTCAGCCATTAGCCTCTCTAAATCTCTAGAGGGCACCAGATGGCCGCTATTGCCATGGCAACCCTACAACACCTCGCCACGCCTGACAACACATTGATTTAACACCTCCCTTTAAAAAAAAAAAAAAAAACCCCGCCCACAACCGTTCCTGGGATTAACCAGTCACAACACAGATGCCCCTCCCACTCGACCGGGATTAACCAATAAGCACGATTCATCCGCACTCCAGGGATTATCAAATATTCCTCTCTGTGTGTGTGTGTGTGTGTGTGTGTGTGTGTGTGTCACGTCCAGCCATCACGGCGAGCCTAAACCAATGAGATTTTGTCTTGTTGAATGAGGCTTAAAGGTCAAACGGGCCATTCACAGGGACAAACAGAGCGGAAAGATTTAACACAAGGTGACAGCATATGGCGTGTTTCTTACAGTGTGTGTGTGTGTGAGTTAATGTGTGTGTGTGTGTGTGTGTGTGTGTGTGTGAGGACATGCTTCCACACCTGAGTCTCACATTTATTTATTTTTATTTATTTATCATATCACGCAGTTTCCACCGTGTTTCATGTTCATTTTTACAGCCGCAGTTTGCTTTTTTTATGCTCTGAACTAGACTGGAAAAATTCTGTATTTGTTCCACGTAGGTTAATAAAGTCGAACACAAACATGCTCAACTATCTAAATATAAGAAATAAACCCTCTATAATAGATGATATTTTAGATTAAAGATTAATCGATCGACAGAAAACAAATCAGCAACTATTTTTTTTAAGCAAAAATGTCTCAAATATGACGATTTAACGCTTTTCTTTGTCAAAATATGAAGTTAATCTGACTTTGTTTGGAGTTTGGACACACTTGTAAATGTTTCACTTGTAATTGTTCACTCCTGTTTGATTGGTTGTTCTTGCCAGGACGTCATTGTAAATAAAGATGTAGCTACAGTATGAAGAGGTTAACGTTGACTCTGGGAACGTTTAACAAGCATTTTTCTTTACTTTCTAACATCCGCAGACAAAATAATAGAGAAAATAATCACTGGATTAATCAAAACTGATAATAATGGTTAGTTGTGTTTTGCATCAGGGCATTAACACACAGCTCACAGCAACAACCGTCGATATATAAGAGAAATAAAATAATGAAAATAATTGTTAGTCACAGCTCTGACTGTGAAATCACAGCTGGTTTTATCACATGCAAATTAAACACCTGACAGATCGACGTTATTCGACACGCTGACGCTTCAATCGTCACTTTACAGACAAACGAACTAAAACTACCAGAGATATCTGAGAGTCCTTCACCGTGCAGAGTTTAAGCTCCTCTGTCAGACGTTAACATCGCCTCCATACCTCGCCGTCTGTTTGATTAATAACACTAAACACGCCGTGCATGTAGATAAATCACTAACGGCGAACAGAGCTGTTTAAACACGCCGTGACAACAGAAGCTGCTGCCAAAACATCCTTTTTGGCTTTTTAATTCGGTTCATATTAAAAAGGTTTAATCTGTGTCGTTCTTACCTTCATATAAAAAGAGCCGAAACAACAACGATCATGTTCACAAGTCGACCGTTGGTTCGCTCTTCTCTGCTGGGAGATTTTCAGATAATTTACAACCACAGGAAGTGACTGAGCTAAACTTTTAAAAGAAATGCAAACAGACTAATGTGTCCTGAACGTGCTTCGTATGAACCTGCAGTATGAAAACAACAAGTAGGAGGAGCTGGGAGTTTTGCTTTTAAGACATGTAGAAGTGGATACTGGTGCGTGTGTGACTGGTTTAACTTCCCTTTATTGGGATTTGAAATCAGCAGTTCTCCTGTCATGAGTCCGTTACTTCTGTCACACGGCTGCAGAAACTAAAAGGTTATTTCTGCTGATGCTTTACGTGTGTGTGTGTGTGTGTGTGTTTAAAAGAGAAACTGAGAAAAACAGGCTGCGGTTCCTGTTGTCAGTTTGCATCAGAAGAACACACACCAACAATCAGATGACTGTAGACTGCAACCTGTGCTTTACACGCAAAGGAACAGAAGAGCAGCTGTGTCTGAATAAAACGTCGTCGACATTACATTTTATATCCCTTCTCTTCCAACGTTTAGTCACCTCCTCTGGGTCAAAAAACCCCCCAACAACAACAGATAATTACTGCATGATAGTGACAAATCAGATCGACGCTAAAAGTCACGCCACGGATGCATTCGCGCTGTTTAACCACCACACGTTTATGTCATGAGTTCTGTATGAAAAGATCCTAAAAATACCTCGCACATCACTCAGACGTGTTGACAGCCGCGTGTGTGTCTGCGGTCGTCTCGCTGTGCGCTGACGTGACTTTATTGTACGACAAGGCTGCTTAAAAAGTTCAGCATCAAGCTTCACAGTTATTAAAAAAAAAAAACCCTGCTTAAATAAAAGGATGAGAACAGTATGTGCGGTATAAAACCAGGTAAACAAGCCGGATCTCGTTCCTGATGTGTGTCTGGTATTAAAGCTGTTTATTCAGGGAAAGGTTCATTGAACACCGGAGCTCTTTCCCAGCAGCAGCAGCAGCAGCAGCAGCGTCCAGCGACACTGCTCAACATAACCTGTCTTCAAGTGACTCACAGGATTTATGTGTAGTTGCTTTAAAGGGGGACGACGACACATAAACTGGAATCAGCTGAAGTAGATTAGATCTACATTTTAAAACACTGCGGCTTTGTAGCTGCTCTGCTGACTCTGTGTGTGTGTGTGTGTGTGTGTGTGTGTGTGTGTGTGTGTGTCTCTCTGCTGGGTCTTTGGCATCTTGAAGCCTCCTTCAAAAACACCAACAGTCGAATACCGGACCGCTAATAAGGCCGTTATGAAAGTTATAACAAAGAGATGTGACACGTGCGGCTTTTCCTGCCTTTTTTTGTCCACTTCCTGTATGCTCAGAGTCCGTTTGTTTCATCTGAGGAGACACCGAACCCAAAGCTTTTGTCACCGTGGACACAGTCGGATTTAAACACTCGGATCTCATCGAAACATTAAAGATCAACCCATCGAATCTCGGAGCATTGCATAATTGCTGCATAATTAAGTTTTTTTCCTCCTAACTCATCTTATTGTCAGATTTAATATCTGCTGCTGAGTCATTTTCATGTTTTTACAGCTCACTGTCAACATAAAGTGTGTGTGTGTGTGTGTTTTTTTAAAGGTTACACACCTGTACGTTGTGTGTGTTTTGTGAGATAATGACACAGCAGCCTCTTCTCTTCTCCTCTCTGCTCTCGTTTATTCTAAACTCTCTTTCTCCCCACTGCTGCCCCGACGGGGAAGACACGATTCATTAGCCAGAATTATTGACTACACCGGCTACCAGCTGCAGCACACACACACACACACACACACACACACACACTCTCTCTCTGCTGTGCCAAAATGAAATACAGAAAGTGTAAATGGAATGTAAATTATGCAGGGAGCATAATATTATACTCCTCAAAACTCTTCTGCTGACGCCTGCGAACACGTAAAAACATCTCAATAGGTTCTCATTTACATTTAAAAACACAGACAAACTTCGTCGGTCGGCGTCTGAAGAGACTCTGAACGTTACTTGAGACTGTCAAACATAAACACCAGCGGTCTGTTTTCATATCCCAGCTGTGGAGAAGACACACACACACACACACACACACACGCCCTGCTCAGCTGCTTTTAATGTAATGAACGCCGAAATCTCGAAATACTGCAGAAAAGTTTGGAAAAGTCGGTGTGAGCGCAGTAGAAACAGATTCAACGAATAAAACGATGACATGCAGAAAATCACATGACTCTCAGCCTGAGTGTGAGTCGAGCCTCTGCTCCGCTGGAGATGGCGGCACGTTTGGACCAATCAGGAGACTGCAATGTTACTACCAGAAACATTAACGCCATATTAGACGGAAAAAACAGCAACGTGTTCCTTCGTTTGAGGTTCGACTGGAGCGCCCTCTTCTTCTTCTTCTTCTTCTTCTTCAGTGGTAATAACGGCAGAATCAGAGCCGTGAGCTGCTTATCCTATCATTTCTTTGTCTGGTTTTCTGAGAAATCGGTTAATATTTGCGACATATTTGGACGGAAACCCGACTACAGAGAGTTATGATCATCAGCCACAGGTTTGTTATCAGCTCTTCTTCTTTGGCAGATAACCAACCGGCTCTTTTATTCTTCTAGAAATGTGTCTGTCTGTAAAGTGAAGACTCTTATAAGCCGACAGATATTCAATAATAATCATCATCATCTTCTTCAACTTGTCTTGATAAATACATGACGTGACAAAAAAAAACCTAAATATCTGTTGACTTTCTTTCCTTCAACTTCTTCTTTTTCTTCTTCTCTGTCTTTTCCGTCACCGCCGTCTAGAGCTGTATGTATATGACGATATATATATATATATATATATATATTGTTCAACGATATAAAAACCGTATATCCGTTATATCTTTTATATCTTGGTGTCGCAAATCACACTCTTTACGGCGATATCTGTCGTCATTTGAAGACGCTTTGTAAAATAAAAAGGAGAAAATAATCAAATATGAGGAAGCAGCTTTTATTTCTTGAGTATATAATTCAAAATATAATAAGAAACAAGCCTTTCCATGTGGTTATTTTATATAAAATATTCATTGAATTAACAGAAAATGTGTTAAGTCATGATATGAGACGTTGGTCATCAGTTGTTGTTCTTTAAAATATTAAAAAAAAAGAGGATTTAATCAGATTTGTACTAATTGATAAATCAGTTTAAACACAGTGACTTGTAGGTGAGGTTTAGTTTTTATGGTTTAACAGGAGAATGAAGTGAAGAACAAGAGTTCCTGAAACGCTGTAAAGTTGTTCTCACGTCATCTTTACGTCCACATGTGACGGCAGGATTAACGATACGAAGCGAACGAGAGGAGAAATGATCAATCGCTTAGTTTAATTGATAATTAATCTGATCTAGTTTTTAAGGGATGCCTTTCTTTGCCATTTATGACATTAAACTGAATCTGAGAGATTAAAATGTGCATTTTTCAATATATTTCATATTTTGTAGACGAAACAATTGATCAGGAAAACATCAACAGATCAATAAAACATATTTAGCTGCACGTCAGTTTGTTAATTATCCTTCATCCTCAATGAGGATGTATCGGATTTCATAATTAAGTTAAAAAAAAAGGGGGAATTTAATTACATAATAAAGGAAATGACGTGATAAATAGCAGAAGAAGAGCTTCTGACTAAGACGTGGAAAATAAAGATCATTCCTGACACGCTGAGGAATGAAAGTCCGTGATGTCAGCTTCCTCCTATCACGCCGATGACATCACAATTCTGGCGTTTTTTGCTTCTCTTGCTGATGGAGAAGAACCTGTTGTCACCACATGTCGGTTCTCGGTCCTCCGTCTTTCTTCAGCTCCTCACGTTTTCACTCTTTCCTCCTCGTCTCCTCTCACGCAGCTCCTCCGCTGCTCTTTCCTCTCCTCTACACCTTCGTCATCGCTACGTCAGCGGCGTCTCTCTCTCACGCCGTCTAGTTATAACCCCTCTTCCTCGCTCTCCACCATCTTTTCCCCGAGTGTTTCTCCTCCTTCTCTGAAGCCCCGTTAGTATTACACGGTCTCCATTAATTATTGAATCGCTGCATTACATGAATCTTTTTACAAATCGGCGCCCTCGCCTCATTAAAAAACGCATTACAGACGTTCTTCTTAAAGCCTATAAAAGGCCCTCAGAAAATGGAAAACTGACATACTTAAGAAGGAAAAACATCCTATAAAAGGGAACACCAGCGTATCCTGAGTGTGGTATGTCACACACACACACACACACACACTCTCACACACACACACTAATCAGCGCCTCTCCCACAGCTCAGATATGAATCTTTAAGTGGCCTTCCAGGAATGTGACTTCGACTCGTGTCGGCTCTTGTCGATGTGACTCTCATAAAAAAAGGAAGTAAGTATGTTTCTGACAAACACCAGACCGCCTCGTTTACGCTCGTCGGCCGCTTAATAACCGCTATTATGATCGATAGACAGCCGGGAGACAGAGAGGAAGAGACGCTGACGTGACAGCGTGACGGTTCGCTTTGTTTCAGCCTCTAAAAAAGATGTTTTACTTTTTTTTTATTGTTTCAAATCACTGCACATGAAAGTGGAAACAGACAACTTTTCAAAGAAGAAGAAGAAACAAGTTTAAATGAGTCAACTTGTAAGATTTTGTGGCTTTTGATCAACAGATATTTGGCTCTGCATCTGTCATTATTTTAGCTATTTTTAACATTAAACAAAAAAAAAAAGAAAGAAGAAGAAGAAACAAACAATAATGAAAGTAAAAACAGGCATGAGAGCAGAAAAAAAACTGGTCCTGTTTGCTGTGAAGCCAAAAATATGTGTGTCTGGAAATTCACCAGAGCTCAAACAGTGGAACCAGCGACTCTTTCGATAATCAGTTAATCAATTAAAATAGTTTTTTTCAAGCTAAATTGACAATTATTCAGGTGTCACATCAGTGTCAGACTGTTTGGACTGCTGGTCGGACATTTGAAGACTACGGTTACATTATTTCCTGACGTTTTATTGATCAAAACGATGTAAAATGCATCGAAGTGAGATATTAAAATCTGCCCAAATCAATACTTTGAACACTATAAGAGACAAACAGATAGAGAGTGTGCAGATCAACTTACACACACACACACACACACCCACGCACACACACACACACACACACGCTAATCATTCCGCCCTGACAATCAATAGATGGTAACGTGACCTCATTGGCACAGTAAACACAGCTGTCACACACACACACACACACACACACACACACACACACACACACGCAGGGCAGGAAAACTGAGCACTGGAGCGTTTTAGTTGTTGCTTCACTGGTGACTTCTCCAACCCCCAAAACAATATGGAAACCGAGCACATGAACCAGCTGACGGAGCGCAGACGAGGCCGCCGTTCAGACAAACTCCTTCTTTCTACGTCTTGGCACACGAGGAGGAGGAGATGCTCTGCTCCGATGCAAAAAAAAAGGCCAATCCAATTCATTAGCTAATGTCCAATCAGCTGCCTGTCAGCATTCTTGCATCAGCTTTTCTCAATGGACACACACACACACACACACACACACACACACACACACACACACACACACACACACACATTACAGTAACGACCGTGACTCTGCTGAAGGGTCCAGTGAGCAAACCGTGTGCGGACGTCCTGCACAGAGACTCTATTCATGATATAAATATGTGCATTTATTATTAAATGATCATAAAAACGGACGCACATGTGTCACTTAACTGATCGAGCAGTTATTGAACAGTCTAGTCTGGTCTGCAGCTGCTCCGGCGACGTCGATATTAAATCATTCGATCGATAAAACGTCAGAAAAATAGTGAAAACGTCCATCAGGATTGTTTTGTACGACTACAAGTCATAAATCTCTCAAAGTTTATTGTGAAATAAAACAAAAAAAAGCAGTAAATCAACACAGTTTAGAGTTGAATATTTAGCATTTTTGCTTGAGTAACATCTCTCTATGATTAATCGATGACAGAAACAGTAGCCTAGTTACTTTTCTGTCAGTCAAATAATCAGATAATTGACTGTTTCAGCTGCAGTTAATGTTACATTTAAGCTGCATTTTACTTTGAAATTTGTGGCCGAGCGTCCCCATAACAACCTCAATCTCTGTATTATTGACTAACAAATACTCATTGATTATTGGCATATATATCAGCGTTTCCTGCGTGTAATGTTAACACAGCTGTGGCAGCTATAATCCTGGTTTTGTCTCCCGTCTGTCTAAATGTTTGGCGGCTCTGGTGTTGAATGAAACGCCGCGGTTGAACTGTGCGACTGTTATTTGTCACTTCCTTCAGGTATTTGATAACTAGCCGATCCTGACCAGGTGTCGACTGTCGCCAGAAGGAGCTAAAAAATCCAGCGACTTATCTCTTTAATTTCATTTACTGTCTCGCATTTATCTTAAATATATATAGCATGAGATGTACACACACACTCTCTCCATGGCGACGGCTGAGGCGTCACATGACCTGATGCTTGAAACGTGTGTGTGTTCAGGGCGGTTTGAAGCTTAACTGTGAGACAAAGTGTTTTCTAATTAAAATCTGGATAAAAAGCGGCTCCCTGGACAGACTGTGACTAAACATCATTAACGAGTCGCGGCTGCGGATCTCTCACATCAGAGCGTCTCTTGTCACATTGTTCATTATCGACTAAAATTCGCTCAGGGACTTTGGACTTCATCATAAAAAAAAAACCCCACATCTATGATTAACTGGAATATGGTGAATCATTGTCAGAGCTGCTCGGAGAGGCAGAGGAGGGAAAAGGGGTGATGAAGATGAAGAAGGGATAAGATTCAGGCTGAAGGAGATAAGAGAGAGAGGAGGAAGAGACATGAAAGGAAAGTGAACATTCGACAGCTCCACGTGACACACACGCCATCACAAGACCGCGCTACGCCCCGACCTGTCCGGAGGTCACGCTCACGAAGAGACCTCATGACCTTCGGCTATCGGCGGAAACCATCTCAACCGACGAGGAGAAGTGTGTTTTTCCACCTTTCTCTCTCTCTCTCTATCTTCAGGATATCTGTGGATTCTCTGATTAGGAGGGTGACACACCTGGAAAGTACACTACGGTGCATGAGTGGTGGTACAGATGTGATTAGTCGCAGTTTGACAAACTAAAAGGAGGCTTTTCTTCTGTGTCTGCATGCAGTTTAAAGTGTTTAATCCCGACGCTGTCTTGCAGGAGAGTTTTATGTAAGTGTGCAGAACAGGAGGGATGGAAGTCTGGATCAGCAGATGTTGCTCATTTTTAGCATTATGAAATCTTTTTCTTTTTTTTTTTAAAAAAAAAAAAGCCAGCAGCGTGTGAATATGCATCAGATTAGATCCTGATGAGCAGGTTGGATTCTTGCATGGCAGCGTCTGATATCAGCATGTATTATAGTCTATTTACCAAAATAAAATGTCTTCAATAATGCTTCAATAATGTCTGTTTATCTGGCCTCTTCTTTAAGTTTGTATTCGACATAATAGCTTATTATCTCAATGAAATGTACTGATACTAATGTGTATGTAGCACAAAAAAAGGCGGTTTATTATTTTATATGCTTGGCCGGTGGACTTGTAATTTGTAATTCTGGCCACACGGTGGGAAACACCTGCTGTGACATCGTTGTCCTAGCCAGCGGAGAGCTTCGTAACGCCGGCGTTTGCTCCTCCGTTCTGAGAAAAAGGCTCCAACAAATGCAGCTTTTAAAAAAAACTCCCACATATAAACAGGTGTGACCCCTGAGTTCAGGGGTTAAGAGTCCGACCATGAACCACAACGCTCCTGGTTTAAGTCTGGATGGAGAACTTTGCTGCAAATCTCTCTACTGTCTGTTATATGGGCATCAAATGGCCCAAAAATGTGAAAAAAGTACTAAAAAAGTCATCTGAGTCTGACTAAATAATAATATAACAGCATATGAGTGCATGCATATCACTCTGGCTGCAACTAAGGATTATTTTCATGATCGATTCATCTATTATTTTCTAGATTACTTGTAAAATGTCCAATAAAAAAAAGGTGAAAAATGTCAATTATTGTTTCCCAAAGCCTAAAGTTGCATCTTTGAATGTCTTCTTCAGTTTATTATCACAGAAGATTAAAGAAACCATTAAAAAAAACCTAATTTAAGAAGCTGGAATCAAGAATTTGGGCTTTTTTTTTCTTTGAAAATGACGCAAAATTATTAATTTATTATCAAAAAGGTTGGCGATTAACTCTCTGTTGATTAACTAATAGACTAATAGTTGCAGCTCTACGTATCACTATACAATAAACATGTAATCTCGGCTGGTCTTGCTTATTAATTGGGATTAAAAAGCGAGACATAATCACTCATAAATCAAGTGGTTCAGTGGAGTTCGGCTCCTGACCCTTCTGACTTCAGCGTCGCAGACTAAATATGAACACAGTGACCAAACATCAGCACCAAATACCAGCGAGCCAAAGTAGGAATCCCAGCTGGGGGGGGGGTGGGGGGGGGGGGGATAATTTTAGGTTTTCAAGGGTGGCGGTAGAGACGCTCTGACAGGAAACTGTCACACTGCACTGCAGCTTATCAAAGCAAAGACCAGAATAGACGCAATAAAAATCAGGTTTAAAAAAAGATCTGATGTTTCTGCTCATTATCTGCAGCCGCTAACAAATATTAATATTCCTACCTCTCTTGATTTAAATAGCTCTGTAAACAAGTTTCTTACCAGTGAAGTGAACCACATTAGTTTTTCCCAGCGTTTCCGCAGCAGCAGCAGCAGCAGCAGCGATAATCTCCCTCTCTGACCTCCTACTGCTCCGTTATCTAGGTATAACCTGATTTGATGTGACTGGCCTCTTAAATGAGTCCCTGATGACCACACGTAGGGAGAGCTCATACTGATGACATCATGCCCCCCCCCCTCTCCTCCCTCCTCTCAACCCCTTTTACGCACACCAGCTGACTCACACAAATGTAATTTAGTATAAAAAAAAATGTTTCCTGGACATTTGCTGTACTTGGAGAGAGAAGAAGAAAACAAACCCCAACTGATTCTGTTGTGAAATTTTAAAAAAAGGGGATAACTTGCTGGAAAAAAGGACACTCCTTGAAGTTGATGCAGTTTATGAATCTTTTAAGCAGCACTTTATGAATTAAAACATAATTCAAAAATAGACGCTAACTAGCCCGAGGCCGAACTACAGCGGCTGTGAAGATACTTTCCGGTCTGCTAGCTGGAGATGCTCCTGATTAAAGCTTTCACTGACAGTATCTGGACAAGAAGAGCCTTTATCAAACAGCGGACATGTTTGTTTTAGTCTAACTGCACCGCTATACATATATGTGCTTATACTGAGCATTCATACAAATGTAACTGCAGACAGCTCATTTGTTACATACGTGTACTTCAGTAAAGCTCTGCAGCCGACGCCATGCGCTGATCAGAGCCTTCATTGATTAGTCATACGTGTCATTTTCAGCAGCAGAAACTATTTCATGAATGTGTGCAAATGAATTATGAATCAATAGGCGTGTGCGTACGTTTTAATGAATCTTCTAAAGAAAAATGTTCCTAAAAGAAGATTTTTTTATTATTATTATTATTACTAAAAGCTCAACTGAAAGTGCTGATCAGGGTTTCTAAAACAGACAAATTGATTTGTGACTGAACTGTTTTATTACCCTGCTAGTTTTACAATGATAATAAGTGATAAAAATGATCAAAAAAAGCCAAAATCTACAGTCAATCAAATACTTAAAGTGAACATTGGACTAATGCTGTAATATCTGTAATTCCTGCATGTTTGTTCTAATAAATAATAACAATAATAAGGTAAAAAAAAAGCATTATATTTCAGTTATTTACATGTATTATATCATGGTTAACCCCTATAAGTGTATTATCTTATATTCAGGAGGGTCTCAAAGAAAAATGCTGATCTGGCAGGAGCTTATCATGGACTTTAAAGATCTAGGTAATGATTATTTTCATTATTAACTAATCTGTTCATTAATTTCTCGATCAATCGATTAGTTGATTGGTCTATAAAAATGTCTCGAATGTCTCCTTTTGTCCACAACCCAATAATAATCATTTTAGAGTCATAAAGGACTAAAGAGAGCAGAAAATAATCAACATTTGAGAAGCTTTTTTTTTCCCCCCTTTTGACTCAAAATGATTAATTGATTATCAATATAGTTGGATTAGTCATTTAATAGGTTTAAGAAACACTGCTGGGAATGAAAAGATGACAGAAGTGATGCATTGCCAGCTCAGAAATCCACCCCACAGTGACTTACAATAGAGGACTGACTCAACTGCTGGCTGCAAATTGATTATAAACGATTACAGTTACAGTTGATGAAGGACCCAAAGGAGCTGCTTAGAGCCAAAAACTTTATAACTGTGTAATAAAATTCTCCTAATCACTTTTTTTTTTTTTTTTTTAAATCCTCTAACATCTGCTACAAACATGCATGCACTCTCACACACTCTCTCATACACACACACACACACACACGGTCAGCCAGTTTGTAATACCACCTGCCACTCCACACACACACACACACACACACACACACACACACACACACACACACACACACATCACATGAGGACAGAAAAAGACAGCAGCTCTGCTCAGTCTACGTATTTCACATTCGCTCATAGTCAAAACCAATAATAGGAAACAGTCAAAGGACACAGACAAGCTACTAACTCCGTAAGTCATGTATGGAAGTTGGGAAGTGAAATGTTTAGTTGCACCTGTCTGTCCAACATTAATAAAAGAAAGACGTCAGTTCTGACATTAAAAAAACAGAAAAACCACACTGGTCCCTCAGTTGGCTACAGACTGTAAATCCGGATTTATCCCGTAGTGCCTCCTCACTGTTTTTCCACTCAAGACTTGACTGGTTTAAAACCCACAATAATCAATATGACGCCCCGGGATATGAAACCAACGTCTGCCTGCTCTCACGTTAGTGTTAAGTTAAGGCTCTCCGGTTCGTGACTGGCAACCGAACTAGAAAATACCGGTCGGCTCGGGAATCAAACCGTAGTTAAAGCGGATAATCTCCAGACACCGCATCAAAGGAACACACACAGCATCCATGTTGGTTAGCCCCGTCCATAGCCGAGCCTGCGCCGAGCGATATGCTTGGTTTCAATAAACAGCTAGCACTTAGCTCGCTAACTAATCCAAGGACAGCAAAGCTGACTAATGTTAGCCCGCCGGCTAACTCGGTGCATCTCTTACCTTTCTCAGCCCCCGGGCAGTGCGGCTTCTGTCTCTTTTTATTTTTCAAGTGAAGCGTAACTCAATTTTTTTTTTTATAATACTCGCATCCCAGTTGAGCTGTGCCTTGCGCCGCTAAACCATTCAAACAGCAGGTAGGGGAAGCACCGGAGCTAACCGCAACTCTGAAGGGAAACCAGCCGTCAATCCTAGCTGAGCGGGAACGCGCAAACCCGCCTACTCTGTCTCCACGCGCGCGCGCCTGGCGTGACAGCGACGCGCTCGCGAGATAACAGGAAATAAACACGGACGTCAACGTTACAAGAAAGCGACGAGTGAAGAAAAAACTTGTTGGTTAATTCTGCCAAATACAACTTGGAAGGTAATTTAACAAACTTATATTTTTATACAAATCTCATCAGATGTTACTTCCGCACGAAGTTAGTTGTTATTTTTCAATTTTCAAAGGCTTTCGCTGGTTAAACTGTAACTGTTTTAGCCAAGTCATGGGCTAACGTTAGCATTGACTACCAGCATGACACAGCCCGCACAGCTAATGCTAGCTAACGCTATGTAGTTAACTGCTACTTTTGTTAGCTTTAAAAACTCCTCTAAACTCAAACTAACAGCTTCACACTTATTTTTAGACGTCACGACAACAGCTGGACATCACTCTTACACGGTTAATGCTATACGAAAAGTATTTATAAACACAATAACAAGCCGTTCACGAGTTTAGTCTCGAACCTACAGAACAGTATGCTGGCTAACTTGGCTAACTGGTCTTTGTGTTTATATTATGTCAAAACCTGATAACGTTAAATGTCAAACTTTTCTGAAGATCTGAGAAGGTCCTACTCAGATTGTAAAGTTAGTCAAACTTTTATCAAACATATTATCACTATTAATCCAGATGTACTGTAATTAGAACTAGAGTTGGATTAAAATGGTTGACTTTAAGGTCATTTTTCCAGCACAAAATGCCAAACATTTGGTGGTTTCTTCTATTCAGTGCTGCTTTTCAGTGTGAGACATTATAGGAAATTGAATATATTGGGACTTTGGACTGATGATCAATTTAAAAAAGGCAGCAAAGAAACAAAAGAACAAAGTTTCTGTTTCAAGATGAATTATAGATTAATATGTAGATTATTTCCTTCACTGATCATTTGGTCTAGAAAGTGCTAATATTGTGAAAAAAAAGCCCAGAACAATTTAAATGTAATGTATAGTAATCACTTATTTAGTTTATTGTCATAGGAGACAAAGAGTGATTTTTTTTTTTTACATTTTTGCATAAATATCTATTCTAAAGCTGTAATGATTAGTTGATTCATTGATTAGTTGATAGACCGAAAACGAATCTGCAACTATTTTGATAGTCGTTTCAGTAATTAAACAAAAATAAGAAACATTGGCTGGTTGGCAGCTACTCAGATGTGATGATTCAATGCTTTACTTTGTTATACATCATGGTGACGTGAGGACATATGACGGCGTCACCTCTGACTCTGGGAAATTATAACAGTCATTTTTCACTTTTTTTATGATATTTTACAGACAAAATGATGAATAGATTAGATAGATAATATAAATAACTGCAGCCCTACTCTACCAAATGTCAAACCTAGAAAATAATGTTTCAAAAAGCAGGTATAAGTTTCTTGTTCTGAGTAAAACTTAAAGTATTAACTAGTATTAAGGGTTGTGAAATGCATGTATGGACCTGACTTTTATCTTTCTTTTTCTCTCCAGTATTCCCGTTACCAAGGAGATCTAAAGATGTCGTCGGGCGCTCTGTTTCCCAGCCTGGTGAGCGGCTCCAGAGGAAGCTCCAGCAAATACCTGGTGGAGTTTCGTGCCGGTAAAATGAGTCTGAAGGGGAACGTGGTGACACCGGACAAACGCAAAGGCATGGTGTACATCCAGCAGTCCGACGACTCCCTGATTCACTTCTGCTGGAAGGACAGGACCAGCGGGAATGTCGATGACGTGAGTCTGTCAAAAACGTTCTTCTGTGTGACCTAATTAAAAGCTTGTTAACAGAATGTGTGGGTTGAAACCATTATTCAGATTCAAATACATTTTATAATGTATTACATTTATGATGGGACTGCTGATCTGACCTCCAGAAAAGCTGAAATTGTGAGATTACTTGTATTTTTTGGGAAATTCAAAGACCTGCATATCCTTAAAGTAGTCTGTGATTCCAGTGGAGGTGAGGTTGTTAATCTGACCACGCTCTCGCTCTGCTTTGTAATCACAATCAGTCACAACCAGTTTCTAGCAGCGTTCAGTGTGTTTACACACAACAATCCTCAGAAAGACACGGAAAGGATAACAGGTCACACAAAGAAACATAAACATATCACTGTTATGTATAAGCAAGTAGGTGGAAAAAAAAGATACATAGATATAGAAACAACAACATAAATGTTTATATACAGGTGGAACCTTTTTTGTGTGATGTATAAACAAGCTACAAGTAGTGTAAAGGTGTGAAAAAGTGCTGAAATAAATATTTAATTTGTAAAAAAAATAAAGCGATATGTTAGTTTATATACATACATTAGTTGGTTATGTGTATATATATAAATTATCACTTTTTTATTCATACAATATTTATGTTATATTTTGATATTTACATTTTATTTCAGCACTCTGCTCAATTTATCTAAGAAGTCAAGGTCCATGACTAGAATTAAACACAAAGACATGCAGCACCGGTCAACGGTTTCTCTTGAATGAGGAAGTGTGTCCAGACTATTGCTACTAGTACTGTCTCTACGATCTCTTAACAAACCAGCAGATCAGAACACTAGAAGCAGAAAATGATGGTGCAGGGTTGCAGTAAACAGCAGAGTTGTAGCTGGACATCATCTGTAAAGACTTTGACAGTTGGTTTGTTTACACTTTGCCTCTTTTTTTTTTTCCATTCTGTAATTGTTTATACAAGCACTTTTCCTTCAGACAGTGCTGACATACTAAGTTAAATTCAACAAGCAAGGTGACCGTGTTGTCATCTCAGAGCTGCAGTGATTGTCGCTGCCTTGGTTTGATGATGATTTGCTGTGTCACAACAAACATTTTCATATTTTCTCTTCCTCTCCATCCTTTTTTTTTCCCCCTTGTTCCAGGACCTGATCATCTTCCCTGACGACTGTGAATTCAAGAGAGTGAACCAGTGCACCACCGGACGTGTCTACGTGCTGAAGTTCAAGGCCGGATCCAAGCGACTGTTCTTCTGGATGCAGGTGAGAGGAAGACGCCCCGTCGTCGCTTTTCAAAGGGAGGAGAATTAAGAGATTGTCTGTGTGATGCAGGACATCTGTGCCCATCTGTGTGCAGGCAGATGGATGTTTAATGGACAGGAGAGAGAGAGAGAGAGAGAGAGAGTGCACAGCTGTTGTTAGTCTATTTGTCATACAGCCGCACATTTAGCTCACCAGTCATTTCCTCCTTTTATCTTCTCAAACAAGAGGTTGTATCCTCTTGTGGACTTGATTTGAACGCTCCAGAAATCATTTTCAGGAGCCAAAACAGTTGATACACATTAAAAAATATGTTTATCTGATCATTTTTAGTGATTTCTTTGTTGAAGCAAACCCACAAATAGTTTAAATTTTTGTGTTCATCTCGGTTAAGTCGCTGCTTTGAGTCACCTCAGAGAAATAATTAAAATATATCAAGTCCTGTTTATTTCACCTGGAACTATTCTGCGTCTCATTTTTTTCCATCAGGAGCCGAAGACGGACAAGGACGAGGAATACTGCCGTAAGGTGAACGAGTACCTGAACAACCCTCCCATCCCCGGAGCGCCGGGCAGCGGAGGCGGCAGCGGCCACGAGCTCTCTGCCCTCGGAGGAGAGGGGGGTCTGCAGAACCTGCTGGGAAACATGAGCCACAACCAGCTGATGCAGCTCATCGGGCCGACGGGACTGGGAGGACTGGGTGAGCAGCAGCGGATGTTTCTCGTAGTTTGAAGTAACCCTCACCAACGAAACCTTTTTTTAGTAGAATCACACCACCAATCTGACTGTTTGAGTTTGTTTACTTTACTTTCAGCCATATAATTTCATTTATTTATACATTTTTTTATAAACCAAAATAATCTGAAACACAGTTTGGACTGTTTCGGTTTTAGGATAAAAGACAAATCTCACTCCTCAGATGTTTTCTCCTTTTTTTTAATTGATATTTTTGACAGACACCATACATACAAACCATCATTTGTTTGTTTTTTTGTTTGTTTTTTATACAAACTGTTATTTTTGTCTGTATTTTGTTAACCAAACAGAACAATAAGACACACAAAAACCAGTCTGGTAATAAATTCATATGATCAGACGACATCATCTGTATCTTTTGATAAATATAAATCCAGTAACAACCGTGACAGTGACTCATACAAACACATAGTAGCTCCCTTTTTAATTGGAGGGACAAAAAAAACAAAACAATACAAAACCAATTATAACAAACAGCAAAAACAAAAGAGGGTAAGCTCTGTACAGCCAGCAGTAAGACCGGAACCCCCTGGACATTATATGAAATAATCCAGACTGTGTAATGTATAATCCAGATTGTCCTCCAAGATACAGACACAAGTGGTCCAGAAGCTGTCAGTCATCGTGGCTGTTTCCTCTCTGACTGCAGCCAGACAGCCACGAGTAGTTGTTTTGAATACGTCAGAGATGAATTTGGGCCTTTTTTTTTTGATTTGTTTGTGTTTTGTGTAAGGAGGTCTGGGAGCTCTAGCAGGACCAGGACTTGCCAACTTGCTGGGCAGCGGAGGACCAGCAACCAGCAGCTCCTCATCCAGGTGAGACTAACTACTAAAAAAACAGACACAAACACATTTATTTTCCATATTTTAAAAGATCTGTCCTCTTACTTTATCTTTTATCACCTTCTTCCTTTCCACAGCTCTCGTAGCCAGTCTGCGGCGGCCACTCCTTCATCAGGCGGAGCCCCCAGACTCAGCTCCTCTCAGGCTCCCACCACCCCCGTGACTCCTGCTGCCTCTGCTGTGTCTCCTACTACTGTTGCTCCTTCTACACCAGGTACATCACAGTCACCTGCCACGTCTTCTTATCACCTGATAGACTGGATATACATGCTAATCAGTCTGTTGTGACACATTGAAGTGTTACAAGTCACATTTGCAACAAAAAAACAACTTAAACTGTGCATCTTTACAGTCAAAGGTATATTAATGTGTCTGTAATTTACCAGAATCCTGCAGAAGTGTTGGTGTTTACTGTGTAATGAACTTGTTTTATAGCATTGCTCCTCTGTTCTGGGTATTAGTGCTGCAGTCTGCTGTTCGACTAGTCGGTTAGTTGGTCGATATGCTCTCGTATGACTAAATTCTCATTGGTTGAATAATCTCCGTGTTACTTTCATAAGGAGAAAAGTGCTACATCAACAGCTTTCTGGGATTAATCCATTATTTCCTGCAGCAGGGGGGACAGACTAACAAACTACCTGTGAAAACAGCGGGGGTGTATTCAAAACACCCCCGCTGTTTTCACAACTTTGGACTCGCCCAAACCAACGGAAACTTCTGAGCGTTAATGAATCAGTGTTTCTACTATTATATCAACGAGAACCCCCGCCAGGCTAAAAAAATATGTTTTAATGTCAGAATTAACGCCAAATATCCACTCATTCAGAAATATTTAGCGTTTGGAAGTCTGTGCAAACGCTGTTCAGGACGCGAGTGAACCTCTGTGTCGTTGCCTGGGAAACGAGTAACTCTGTTAGCATTGCGTAGCATGTTAGCGTAGCGAGTCGGACACAGAGAAAGTGACGGTGGATACGAGCGGAGCAGAGGAAAAGGTTAGCGGTAAGTTGTCAGTCTGGCAGTAAACGTACAGCACTGACTACAGTGTGTCAGTTAATAAATGCTAAAAAAGTCACGTCTGTTGTTTCTCCAAGTGCTGGAAAAGTGAAGGGAGTTAGCTCCATAGTTAGCAACGATGGGTTAGCCTAGCCTGAAGACGCTAAATATCATATCTTCATGGATCTATTAGTAGTACTTTGCTTCCTGTTCATCAATAGAAAATTATATTCCCTTTTTCTTCAGATTGACAGGTTTCTTTATGTCTTGCTGCGCTAATATTTAATAAATCTGGTGAAAACTCATGCTGTAACGCAACTTAGTGTTTACAAGTTTAGAACAAATGAACAAACATTTTCTCCTCTTCTCAATCAAAGCGCCGTTCTGTCTGACATCCCGCTGGTTTACACTTTTTTTAAAATGATCCTTCCTTCTGTTGTTCCTCATCTCAAAATGATCTTTTAAACAGGAAATGCCTCACATTTCAGAAGTTAAGAGGTCGACTTTATCTTCTACTTTACTTTTCTGCGTCATTTTATATATAAATAAAAAAAAAAAATTCTCCTGACTCATTCCTCGTTTGCTGGACTTGTTTACAGCTGCAGCTCAGACCCCGCTGGTCCCGGCCTCTGTTGGAAGCCCTTCTTCCCACCAGCCCATCCAGCTCAGTGACCTTCAGAGCATCCTCGCCACCATGAACGTCCCAGCGGCAGCTGCTCAGGGATCAGCAGGTGAGAGGACGCTGCACTGATGGAGTCAGGGATAGAAAAATGAAGAAAAGGAGACAGAAAACTTAACAAGACCTCCTCTTTTTTCTTTTTTTTCTACTTCAGTGGACCTGGCGAGTGTTTGCACCCCAGAGATGATGGCTCCCATCCTGGCGAACGCTGAGGTCCAGCAGAGGCTCCTGCCCTTCCTCCCCAGCGGAGAGAGTCTACCTCAGAGCGCCGAGGAGATCCAGAACACACTCAGCTCACCTCAGTTCCAGCAGGTAGGAGACGCAATCAACATTCAACATGAAATTAATAATAGAAGATTAATAATAGAATAATACTAGTTCTTTCTGCTCTGCTTTCACCTGATTGGCTGAACTCCTTCGGTTTAGGTAGCCATGTATGGGTAGAGCAAAACCAATCAATCTCCATCATGATGTCATCTGTTTCCAGTAATCATTACACAGGGTCCCACAGTTTAGAAGTGTTTAGTCAGTGTTTAGTCGCAGTGCCGCAGTTTGACGTCAACAGTGTTGATCTAACTCTAGTGACTGTGACTCTCTCCTCCTTCAGTCCATGAGTATGTTCAGCAGTGCCTTGGCCTCCGGGCAGCTCGGTCCTCTCATGAGTCAGTTTGGTCTGCCAGCAGAGGCTGTGGATGCTGCCAACAGAGGAGGTGAAACAAACACACACACACACACACACACACAGAGTATTGTTTAAATGGCCCTTAGCCACCGAATAGTTTCAGGAAGTGTTTGCGTCACTCTTTGTGTTTACTCTGCATCTGAAGAACCTTGAAGATTCATTAAATTTATACTTTTGTATTAGATTAAAAAGGGTTCCTGGACCATCAGGAAGTATTAACACAGGATCAGGAACTAAATTTAATTCCTTTTTTGCGGCTGAAACAGCTGCACAGTAGCAGGTAGGACAGGAATAATAGCTTTCACTGATGATCCAACATTTCTTTAAACTCTTATTTACAGTTGCAGATGTTTCCACGTTACTATGACAACCAGCAAACTTTTTTAATACAGTGATTCTTATGTTTATTGCTGTATGTTTTTAATGCGTATGAGTCACTGATCTTCTTTCTCTGCGTCTCATCTTGCTGTCAGATGTGGAGGCGTTCGCTAAAGCCATGCAGGGCAGTAAAGGAGACTCCAAAGACAAGAAGGAGGACGACGAGGACATGAGTCTGGATTAGAGCTCACACTATAGCTGCCAAGCCTCAATCCTCCCATTAAATCAAGATTCCTTTTACTCCTCTTTCTCTCTTTAATGTTGTCTTAAATGTTTTCTATAACCAAAGGCAACGCTCTCTCTTGCTCCCCACCACTCAGGACGACAGAGCTGTAAACACAGGAGTTTAGGTTAAAGTTTCTCCACTGTGACCACGTTTAACTGTTATTTTGGCCTGACTCTGTTTCTCTACAGCTCTGCTCTGCTCTGCTGTTCTTTTGTTTTCATCAGAAAAATGAGATCTTAATGAAAAAAAAGAGAGATTGTGTCGGGATTTGAGCCTTAAATTTGATTTTTTTTCTATATTTCAAAGACTGTCAGAGTGATTGCTGATACTTTCAGGCTTTTTTTTATTTCCTCTTGATAATAAAAAAACATACTGGCATAGAAAAACAACTCAAGTCTTTTTTGTATGAAAAAAACTTTTATTTAGAAATACATTTACAACACATGAGGAGGGGGCGGGAGTGCAGGAGGATGGACAGCTTATTTTTACTGTGAGATCTTTTTTTTTTTATTATTATCATTATTATTATTGTTTTTAAAAAGTGGTTATATTACATACAAGCTTCACACTCAACGTTTGGTACATTTATGACGTAATAAAGACGGCAAACGCCGGACGGGGGAGCCGACACAGACGAGGACTGCTGCTGCGGAGGAGGAAGATATTCAACTTCATCTAAAAACCATTTTAAGACAGAATCGGTGGTAACTGTTTCAGAAAAATCCTTTTTCCCATTTGTAATTTATGATTTGGGGTGGCGACTCTCTGGTGTGACGTGAACCAGAGTTACTGATATGATTCGAGGACAAAAAAAAATAAAAAAAAGATCCTGCTCCAGTCGTCCCTGTTGCAGGTAAAGGTCACACATCATCTGCGCCACCTGTGAGGACGTTACTCATATATTACAGTGTTCACAGTGTACCGACTCAGTAGGTATACTTAACGTTTCTCTGCTTAAGAGATGCACCATACTTTATATTACAGATTCAAGAAATTTGTTTTGGAGGGCGAAAAATTGACAATTTTGTTTAAGCGAAAGCAGGAAAAAAATCAAGTGTTTCCTTTTTTTATTTACAATATACTACACGTTTGAATCATTGATTTGTGAGTTTAGAGTCGGTGTACCAGTCACTTTGTATCAGTGCATCTCTATGTGCAGACAGTTTCACTGTTGTAGCACAAAAAAAACAAACAAAACCAGTTAAAATATTGTGACGACAAATGGGAAAAAAAATATATAAAATATACATTTTTCTGAAGAATAAAAAATAAATATTAATATATATATTTTTTAAATTAACTACAGTAACATGACACCCGCCACCAGTAATTTGTAGTTGGGGGAATGTGAGGATAAGACTGTATGTGTGTGTGTGTGTGTGTGTGTGTGTGGAGAGGGGAGGGGGGAGGAGGAGGGAGAGGAGGGGGAGGGTCTACATGTGTGGGCAGCCCTGCGTCCCCACCGCTCCGTGTACGGCGAGCGGTTTGGACAACATGGCAGGTCTGTGGTTGACGCTGGCTTGGCGGATGCAGCCCTGGAAGGCTGGCAGGCCGGCAGGGAGACCGGGTACTGTGACGCCATCTGGTGAAGGAAAAGAGAAACGGCGTGTTTAGAGGGGAAAGGAAAGAGTGGTATTAGGGCCTCTGTGTGTGTGTGTAGGGGAAACACATCTATATGTTTAATATTTTTGAGAAAAAGTTGACACTAAGGACAGTCAATTAATTCATTTATTGACAGGAAATGATCAAATGTCGTTTCCACATTCTCAGATTTAAGAATTTCCTCCTTTTCTCAGTTTAATATCGTTTTAAAATTAATATATTCAGGATTTTAAACTTCAGTTGGACAAAATCTATTTTAGCATGTTGAATCGAGATCTAGAAAACTGTCATTTTTTTATTATTTTGTGTCGATTTATAAGGCAAGGCAAGTTTATTTCAACACCGAGGCGATTCAAAGTGTTTTACATCGATCATGAAAGGTATTAACACAGAATATAAAAGCAAGACATGTTAAAAAGACATATAAAAACAATTAAAAGTGTTACATTTGGAAATGATACAGATAAAAGAAGAGAATAACAGTAACAGTGCAGCGTAAAATATTAACCCTTATTATGGTTTAATGAGAGGCCGCAGCAAACAGAAATATATATATGATATAAAATGAATTAAAAAAAAGAAATTAATTGATAATGAAAGCCATCATCAGTTGAAAACTTTTATTATATATTAAGGTTGACTTTTTAACGTCTGTCCAGGGACTATAGATTAACTCTGGCATATTTACAGCAATGTTTATTAATGTGTGTCCATGTTAAATAAACCAATAAATTAAAAAAAAAAAAAAGATATTTGGAAAAAATGACATTTAACAATATAAATTATATCAGTGTTACGAAGCCTAATGTGCTTGATATCAACATTTTCAGTTAATATTCTGAATATGAAATCATTAAAGCGGACTAGAACAGGACAAAACACAGGAGTGTGTGTGTGTGTGTGTGTGTGTGTGTGTACTGACCAGGTACTCCTCCGAGGTAAACGGTGGCCTTGGCCCCCGCTGAGCGGCTCTGTTTGGGGCCGACGCTGTGCTCGCTGGCCGCGTCCACGTGAAGCTGCAGAACGTTGTTCTTCTTCACCACTGAAGACACGTAAAACAAACACAGCAGCGTTATGATCATCATAATCATCTCAGAAGGACGAGACGGCGATCTTTATAACGGCAGCTGCGGCGTTGTAAATCTCACCTGTGATGGTGTGCCAGCGTCCGTTACACAGAGCTTCTTCAGGAGTGAAAGAGGTAGAGAATTCACCTTTGCCGCTGTTTACTGACACAGTCACCTACAAACACACAGTCATCTCAGGTTTAGTGTTCAGATTCTGTAAAGATGAAATAAACACTTCCCTTTTATGGACTTTTAAGAGAGCTGCTAGTGATTATTTCACTCAATGAAACATTTAAAAAAGTGTCTGAAAATTGAAAAATGTTCATTATCGTTCCTCACAAACCAAAGTGACGTCATTAAATGTCTTGTTTTATCCAACTGACATCATCAAGTATGACAAAAAAATGCATGAGCGTTACTGAATCAGTGTTTCTCCTACAATTATATCAACGAGAACCCCCGCCAGGCTAAAAAATATGTTTTAATGTCAGAATTAACACCAAATATCCACTCATTCAGAAATATTTAGCGTTTGGGAGTCTGTGCAGCGCTGTTCAGGACGCGAGTGAACCTCTGTGTCGTTGCCTGGGAAACGAGTAACTCTGTTAGCGTAGCCAGTTGGACACAGAGAAAGTGACGGTGGATACGAGCGGAGCAGAGGAAAAGCTTAGCGGTAAGTTGTCAGTCTGGCAGTAAATGTACAGCACAGACTACAGTGTGTCAGTTAATAAATGCTAAAAAAGTCACGTCTGTTGTTTCTCTAAGTGCTGGAAAAGTGAAGGGAGTTAGCTCCAAAGTTAGCAACGATGGGTTAGCCTAGCCTGAAGACGCTAAACAGAGAAATGTGTGGCCGCTGAGTTCACTGTTCACCCTGAGATTAATCGATTAGTCGAAGATCATGCACAATTTTAGTCGACCAAGATCTTCTTTGGTTGACTTCAGCCCTACTGGGTTTCATATCTTCATGGATCTATCAGTAGTACTTTGCTTCCTGTTCATCAATAGAAAATTATATCTCTTTTTCTTCAGATTGACAGGTTTCTTTATGTCTTTCTGCGCTAATATTTAATAAATCTGGTGAAAACTCAAATGAGCAGAAGAAGCCAAAACAGCAGAAGTGAACAAGCTATTAATGTTTAAAAAAAGTATTAAAACAATTAAAACAAATAATTAATTGATTATCAGAGGAGTTTAACAGCTCTGATTTCTTTCCTGACTGAATAAAAACAAGCGTCTCAGGTTGTTGTTAAGACTCTCACTGCGGTGGTCTCACCTCTCCGTGGCTCAGGACCAAACTCAGGTGTTGGTCAGGTGACGTCCCAGCATGCAACAGCAACCCGGAGTCCGAGACGGGCCGAACCTCCAGCTGGATCTCCAGATCCCGACCCAGAACCAAGGACTCGTCTGCAGGGAAGCAGAGAGAGAAGCTTCAGTCAGGAAAAAACAACACAACACGACTCAAATAAAAATAAAAAAAACCACAGAAGAAGAGTGGTGCTAACTACCTATGGCGATGTGTCCTCCCTGCCCGGAGAAGTACGCTCCGGGCTGTAGAGGGTTTTGGAAGCAGGGCACCGTCCCCTGACTGTGGGCGGGGCTTCCTGCGGGGGCCTCGTTCAGCGTCAGGTCCCTGACGCAACCGACGAAACCACCGGAGCCCGGCGCCTGAAGGTTTTTACGACAAAAATGACACAGAAGACGTGAAGAAGAGCGGACGTTTGAGGAAGGTGCTTCGTTTGTCAAAGCTGAGTCGATGTTTTAGATATTTTAAGAAGGCCTGAGAGCCGAAACCTCATCGGAATAAAAGAGAAAAAGCTACAACATCGTCATAAAACTCTTATTTCTTTGTAATAAAATAATATAATGGCGATGGATGTTGGTGTGGAGTAATTCATGGTGCGTCTTTATAGATTTCTTTTAAGCAAAAAGCTATAACCAGCACTAGGTTATCTGTTTCCCTGAAGCCCAAGACGACGTCCTCAAACGTCTCATTTTGTCCACAATCCAAAAATATTCACGTTTAAGAAGCTGGAATCAGAAAATTTGGACTTTTTCTCCTTTTATAAATCGACTCCAAAACATTAATCATTGATTAAAATAGTAACAGTTTAATTAAACTTGGCTAAAGTTACATTATTTTGCTTCTTATTGAGATATTTTTCATTATTTTTATAGATAGATTAGATATATCTATCTAGGTTTGTGTTGGTAATGAAGAGAAGATGTTTTACCGTCAGAGAGGGCGGGACTCCTCCGACGTATAGCGGCCCAGCGAGACGAGCTCTGTCTCCTCCAGAAACCTTCTTAGACTGAGCGTTGATGCCGTCGACTATCAGACTGATCTTCTCTCCTTCACGCTTTATAAACACCTGGAGTGACGGACGGAGAGATTAAATATGAGATCAATGAACTTCTGACTAGTTTGTAGCCTAATCATGTGACTCATGCGGCTCTCTCTGTGTGACCTCACCGCGTGCCACTGCTCGTCGTCGTACTTCTTGCGGCTCCGCAGGCTGGCCTTCCTCTTCCCTCCGTCCAGCAAGAGCAGCAGGTGGCCGTCCGACACGCTGAGCGACATGGCGGCTCCGCCTCGCTGCCCGCCGCCTACGTAGAGCACCAAACCGTCGGAGGAGTTGATCCTCACGGACATGGAGATGTGAGGCCTGACGCACAGAGAGAGAGAGAGAAGTGATTAGATATTATTTAAAACATCTAAAGATCATTTTAACGACTGACTTAAAGGACGGATTCACAGTTTTTCCGAGTCTATCTTGATCTATTTATCCATCTGACGCTGAAAAGACTGTAAATGTGTCAGATATCCACTTGATATGATGAAGACTAAAGACTGCTGAAGCCTCATATAAGCATGTTTGAAGGAGATCTTTCAGTATGAAGAGGAAGAGGAAGGATTACAGCGATGATCACTGCTCATACGGACGCCTGACTGCTGGTTTTTAAAACTGTGAACTTGTCCTTTAATGAACCCTTTTCTGTCCACTTCACAACAAGCCTGAAAACGACACATCTCTTCACATTTATTGCCGATGTGTTCGCAATAAAGCTTCCTGTTTACACATCCAGAAGATACAGAGAACGCTCGTCTCCCTATCATGTATTAAAGTCGGGGTTAGGTGTCCCACAACCACTTTTATCAGGTAGAGTAAAGGGTTTATTAGAGTTTATTTGCTGAAAGCCACTTCCTGCTCCTGCTGGAGACAGTGCTGATGACTTAACTTTACTGTAAATGTGCCGAAATGCTGAGCTAAAAGAGGCTAAAAGGCTCTTTATAGCTACAATTCAGATTTACCTCCCTCAAGTGTTAAACAACTAACACGACTATAACACACCATTATAAAAAACACTTTCCTTGAGACACTTTCTACAGTGGGTGGAGATGAATCGACACTCACATGGAGCTGAGCGAGCTGGGCAGAGTGTCGTATCTCTGGTAGCTGTGCGTGGAGCCGCTGAAGTGCGTCGCTCCGGCCTCCTGGTGCGACATCTCCCCCTGGCAGGACTCCCTGGTGTTACGGCTGCGAGAGCCCGACGGCTTCTTGTGCTTCCCCTGAAAGACAGAGAGAGAAGAGAAGGTAGAAGGTTTAAATATCAGGCAGAGCTGTGTTTGTTTTCTGTGTGTGTGTGTGTGTGTGTGTACCTTGGGTTTGCTGCTGTGTTTAGGCGGAGCGGCGACGATCTGCTGAGGTTTTTTGGCGGCGGGACAGTCCAGAGGAACGTTCACGTTTTCTTTCGCTTTCAGCAGGTTCAAAACCATCTGAGAAGGCGAGTCTCTGGAGACGAGAACAACAAACATCAAACCTCTCTCTCCTGCTTAGATGATGATGATGATGATGATGACATGTCAAAGTTTAGTGTCCCTGCCACCCTCTCTCTTCTCACCTCTTGATGAAAACGTTGCTGATACATCCGGTGAGGTTGCTGTGGATTTTTTCGGGCATTCCTCCCAGGTAGGTGCTTCCCTCCGCGCCCGTCTTCTCGCCTCGTCCCAGCCGGATAGTGTCCTTCGTTTTCTCCAGCATGTCGTCCATGTACAGACGTATCCTGTGAGGGTGAGCAGATATCAATTAGTCATCATGTTGACGTGCGGTAAGAAAAAAAAAAGAAAGAAACCCTCACGTGGTCCTACCCTTTGTCGTTGTTGTAGACGGTCACGTAGTGGCTGTTGTCGTCGTTGTACGTCTTCTGTGTCTTGACTTCTCTGTTGCCGGCTCTCACCACCACATGGCCTTCATGCAAAAGCACCTGACACACTCCTTCCTGTCATGAACACACACACACACACACAGCAGCCACAGGTTAGGAAACTAAAAGCATCGAGCTGTCGGGGCGGTGAAGGAAACCGTTGAAGGGGATCGTCCGACCTGATCGTGATGGTAGAACATGAGTCCCTCCTTCTGCTCGGTCCTGAAGCCGAAGCTGGCCTGGAAGTTCTTCGTGACACTGGGAACGTTGGTCAGAGCCAAATCCAGGTAGCTCTGCCCGGAGAAATGAGCCTCACGAGCCACCTGCACACACACACACACACATGGGGATTTATTTTTTTGGGATGTTTGTTGTTTCTCAGGAAGCAGATTTGTGTGTTGACTCTGAGTTTTTGGGATCTTTTAAGCTGAACGACGAGCTAGTGTTTTTTCTTACCAGCAGGTCGCTGTCGCAGCCGAAACTGACTCCGGAGCTGGTCATCCTCTTCAGGTCGATGTGAGAGCTCTGGACCTTCACGTTCCTGAAGCAGCCCTTCAGGGAGCCCTGCTTAGGGAACAGAGCCTTCAACCTGGAAAAAGGAGACAGAAGAGACATGAGAGTTCATTACTTAACTTACAGTAAACCTCCATGAAACATCTCTACATTTAAAGTTGCATTGATTTTTTTAGAGAGAAGAAATACAGATTTTCCAGAAGAAAAACACACATCATTTGATAAATTATCAGCTCAGCAGACACAGAGCAACACAACGATCATATTGAACTTGTGTTTGTGTCGATATAAGCTCATGAGCTGCTAGATGCTCCACTCTCTTCACCGGCTGGTTGCTAACTGTCAGTCTGCAGTTTGCTGCTCTGCATGTAGTGTACAATGGTTTTATCAGAGATTGAAACATGATTGATAAGAGGACTGAAACTAAACCGAGGAAAAGTGCTGAAAAAAACCAAGAATAATAAGCTAAAAGTTGCTAAAAAACTTCTAAAAAAAATCTTGTTCGACTAAAATTGTACATAATCTTCGACTAATCAGCTACACATTTCTCTGTTTTGCGTCTTCAGGTTAGGCTAACTCATCGTTGCTAACTTTGGAGCTAACTCCCAATGCCGTATTACTTAACAGAGTTAAGCTTGTTTCTGAATGAGTGGATATTTGATGTTAATTCTGGCATTAAAACATATGTTTTTTGTCCTGGCGGGGGTTCTGGTTGATATAATTGTAGGAGAAACACTGATTCAGTAAACGTTCAGTAACCGTTGAGAACAGTTAGACCCAGAAGTTTAAGTTAGTTTGGGCGAGTCCAAAGTTGTGAAAACAGCGGGGGTGTTTTGAATAATGGATTAATCCTGGAAAGCTGCTGATGTAGCACTTTTCTCCTTTATGAAAGTAACACGGAGATTATTCCACCAATGAGGATTTAGTCGGACGAGAGCAACTAATCGATTAGTCGACCAGCAGACTACAGCCCTACTAAAAAGCTCCGTGGACCTGCACTTTTCTTTAGGTTTACCACTGTAAGAAACATCTTTCACATTACATAAAGTCATTTCATCCACTTTTAATGTAAAACTAATAATTAAAGGAGATGTGAAGTCCTCTTTGTTGATTACAAACAGATAAAAACGGAGTAAAAACTTGATTTTACAACCTGAGAGTGAGTTTTTCTTCATAAACTGTGTATGTTCGTCCACTTACTTCTCCGGCATCTTGCCCTCTGGCACTCCTCCCAGGTAGTAGCTGCCGCTGAACGACGGGATGCTCTCTGTGAACTGGTGGGTGTAGAGAGTGTTGCGGTTGTTCCTCACCACGACACGGTTCGTAGCTGAACGCAGGATGATGATCTCCAGCTACACAGTTAAAAAAAACCAAAATGCAACAGATATAAAAACTTGTATTGTAAACTTGTTTGTCTTTTTATTCTATTTCATTTTAGTCTCCTGGATTTTATAATACTTATGGGGGAATTTGAATATAAACATGGCATTAGAGTTGAAATGACATTTTTAATAAAGGGAGGAAATAAGTGAAACAATCCTGGTGAAAAATCTGTGACAGTCGGACATAACGGACTCACAGATTTGGCGTCCGCGTCGCTGATCTTCAGGAAGTTTGAATCAGGATCTTTAGGATCGAGGTCCACCAGTTTGCCGGTGAAATCGTAGAAAACCTTCAGTCTGCCCTGAAGCACCCCGAGACACAGGAACTGATCCTAGTGGAGGAGAAAGAGACAGGAAACAGTCAGTACATCCAGCTTTCTTTCTTTTTTTTTTTTTGTAAATGTTATCTTTAAAGAGTGAAGCTTTTACCCCGTTCTGCAGCAGGAGCAGTACGCCGTTGTGCGAGAGCAGTTTGACTTCCTGTTCGAAGCGCTGCATGCGAGCCGACTCTTCGGTGAAGGTGACGGTAGCGAAGCCGGTACCGTCGAAATACGCCGCGTCATTCACCCAGGCCTGAGTCAGCACCGGCTTCAACCTGTTTTTTTTTTTTTTAGCATTTTTATTCCGTTAAGAAGATGCTGAACGTATGAAAAGTATCTGATTTATTTGAGAGGATCGAGAAAGTCACACAAATACAGACTAGAGGCTTATTTAAGGACCTCAGGAAAGAAATCCAGGGTGAACATGCAGCAAAGATTTCAAGTAAATACATCGAATGATCGTATGAGACCGTGTGCACCGACCTGCCGCAAGGTCTGTCCTGCGTAGTGTTGAGTTTGAAGGTCTTTTCGAAGTTGTACAGACTGAGCACCTCCTCGTTCAGCGAATCCAGCTCAATGCAGCCCTTAAAGTTAGGCAGAGCGAGCGGCGCAGGAGGCTAAACAAGCGGGGAAAAACAGATAAAAGAAGTTCAGAGCGGGATACTTTATGTATATGATTTATATTTACTGATCCACAGAGCACTTTGAGAGGAAGTATAGGGGTAAAAATCTGGACCGACTTTATCTTTGAAGAGTATATCTTTACAGTAAGTGTTTATTTTATGACTTTCAGTGACTCCATAGGGAGTTTAAAGTTATCAAAATGTGTAAACGTGCTCCCTGTACTTACCTTGAAGGTGCTGGGGTATCCTCCCACGTAGAAGACGGTGTCGTTGGTCAGGAGGTTGAGCAGCCCCTGATCTCCTGGAGCCTTGTCGGAGGCTTTGGTGACTCTTTGGTCGCCCTCGGTGGCTTCTGAAGACATGGACATGTGACCGTACTGGAGGATCCTACGAATCAGCCAGACAGACAGACGAGTAGATTGAGAGTTTTGAAGGCTGATAATGATGTTCAGTATCATAACATGCATGTTGAATTACATAAGTCTGTTTGAAAAGCTTCTAAAACAACACAAAAGTTAGAATAGTACTAATAATTATATCAGTCAGCCGTCTGTTTGCTTTTAAAGTGCTATATAAATAAAATAAACTTGAAACTTGTGTGTGTGTGTGTGTGTGTGTGTGTGTGTGTGTGTGTGTGTGTGTGTGTGTGCATGTGTTACCTCTCCAGCACCACGTTGTTGAAGTTCCCGTTAGATTTGACGTCTTCGGACATCGACACCAGAGCGGTTTCTCCTCCAACGTTAAAGTACCAGCGAAGTCTCTTCCCCTCCAGCGTCATGCCCAGGAACTCCTTGTCGGACTACAAATACCAGACAGCACACAGTTATCGGACTACAAATAACAGACAGCACACAGTTATTGGACTACAAATACCAGACAGCACACAGTTGCCCAAATCAATGCCCAGGAACTCCTTATCGGACTACAAATACCAGACAGCACACAGTTATTGGACTACAAATACCAGACAGCACACAGTTGCCCAAATCAATGCCCAGGAACTCCTTATCGGACTACAAATACCAGACAGCACACAGTTATTGGACTACAAATACCAGACAGCACACAGTTATTGGACTACAAATACCAGACAGGACAGTTATTGGACTACAAATACCAGACAGCACACAGTTATTGGACTACAAATACCAGACAGCGCACAGTTATTGGACTACAAATACCAGACAGCACACAGTTGCCCAAATCAATGCCCAGGAACTCCTTATTGGACTACAAATACCAGACAGCACACAGTTATTGGACTACAAATAACAGACAGCACACATTTATTGGACTACAAATACCAGACAGCACACAGTTATCGGACTACAAATACCAGACAGCACACAGTTATCGGACTACAAATACCAGACAGCACACAGTTATTGGACTACAAATACTAGACAGGACACAGTTATTGGACTACAAATACCAGACAGCACACAGTTGCCCAAATCAATGCCCAGGAACTCCTTATCGGACTACAAATACCAGACAGCACACAGTTATTGGACTACAAATACCAGACAGCACACAGTTATTGGACTACAAATACCAGACAGGACAGTTATTGGACTACAAATACCAGACAGCACACAGTTATTGGACTACAAATACCAGACAGCGCACAGTTATTGGACTACAAATACCAGACAGCACACAGTTGCCCAAATCAATGCCCAGGAACTCCTTATTGGACTACAAATACCAGACAGCACACAGTTATTGGACTACAAATAACAGACAGCACACAGTTATTGGACTACAAATACCAGACAGCACACAGTTATCGGACTACAAATACCAGACAGCACACAGTTATCGGACTACAAATACCAGACAGCACACAGTTATTGGCCTACAAATACCAGACAGAACACAGTTATCGGACTACAAATACCAGACAGCACACAGTTATTGGACTACAAATACCAGACAGCACACAGTTGCCCAAATCAATGCCCAGGAACTCCTTAGTGGATATAAGTTGCTTTGGAAAGCGAAAGTACACTTCTACATATGTTGCCGTGGTGATGCTTACGTCTTTGTTGCCGAGGTAGAAGACAAATTGTTTGATGCCGTCGTCCTGCCGCCTGGCCCGCGCCGCCTCCGGCAGGGTGATGTAGAACTTGAGGGAGGTGTAGGCAGCCAGATCAGCCAGGTTAGGCGGAGTACGAACCTGAACACCGGACTCCCCGTTAAATTTCACCGGCACGCTCACCTGGACGGGAAGAAAAAAACGTTACAGGCTGCTGCTGCTGGGAGGATGTTATTTATATGTGTGTGTGTTTGTGTATGTGTGTGTGTGTGTGCGTACCTTGCTGGCAGCGTTGCGCGCCTGCTGTATGAGCTGTCGGATGCGGTTGATGTTCTCAGAGATGTTCGGCATCTGAACCGAGTGATTCTGCAGCTTATCCAGCTTCTTCATGAGCAGAGGAATGGTGTCACCCAGCATGTTCACTGCGGGGAGAGAGTCAAGAGTTACAACACCGAGGCTCCACTCACACTCCGTCTTTATGGTAACTAATAACGTTAGATTTCATTTCCTGCCAGTGGACATTACTGGAACGGAACAGTTTCACTTTTAAATGTCTTTCATATGGTGGATTTTTGGTTTAAAACATAAAAAGAAAAGGTGGAAATCCACATCAAACCCTGGAAAACAGTTAACTCTTTGACATAACTCCTCACTTATTGACTTATAATGTACTTTCAAACAATGACAGAAACTGTGACGCTGTGGAGTGTTGCGTAAAAAAAATCTTAAAATATTACGTTAGTTAAAAAAAAAAAGCACAATGTACAGACTTTGTTTTTAATTATGCATATAAATACATCATTGTAATGAATTAGGGAACATACATTTGATTGTTATGTGATGTAAATACTGTAGTTATTGAGAATGTCACTATTTATTATGAGCTTTATATAATTTTAATCTTTGGTAATGATATGTTATGACTATTTATAAGTAGAAAAGCTTAACCAGGGACTATTTTAACCTGTTATAATGTTTATTTTTCATCGTCCCTGACAAATAAACTAATAAATAAACCAATAAAACAAAAAGGATAGAGAGTGTTGTGTATGCTGTGCAGATTGTAAAGCCCTCTTAACCTCTCTAATGTGTTTAGAAAAGAGTTTACACCTTTAGTGTCAGCGGGTCAAATTTGACCCGAGTTTGAATTCATTAACAAGCACTTAAAAATAAACTAATTATCACCCAGAAACACGTTTTATCTGCTCAATGACTTCTTATTCAACCATAACCATCATATATATATATACTGACTTTGATATCTTATGTACCTTAGACCACATTTAATCGTCACTCTACAACTAAATTCAAGTCAATGCACTTTCTCGACATGAAAGATCATTTTAATCTTATTACATAATATTACTATGATAGGATTTTATTACTTTTATTTTTGTTTTGTTGTATTTTTTTTTGTTATTCATGATGGATTGACATCATTTAATATGTATTTCTCTGCATAAGCAACCCATAATTACAATCGGGTCAAATTTGACCCGTAACATTTTAGGTATTAAAAATTTTTTAAAAAAAGGTCAAAATGTGTTTTTATCATATTCTGTAGGCCGTGGTAGAGGATATAATGAAGCCTTGTTTTAATCAGAAAAAATTAAAAGGATGTTTCACACATCTAAATTTGAAAACGGGTCTAATTTGACCCGAACACGATAGAAGGGTTAAAGCAAATTTATAATGTCCCAATAAGGTATGTGGGTATGTAGCAGTAAAAAACACACTTACTAAAGTGTAAGGATAAAAAAAAAAAATTAAAGTAGAGATAAACATTCACGCAGGAACAGGAAGTGACACTGCGATCAGTTACTGAAACGAATCTTCTCTGTAGTGACACATTCATAAAGGTCTCTACCGGTCTTGTTGGCCTCCATCAGAGCCTTGTTGATGTCCTCGTTGGTGACGTTGGCGTCGCCGTAGGTGTCCTGCCATTGGTCCAGCTGCTCTTTGATGGGACGCAGGGCATCGTTGACTTGCGTCGCCGTGGCGTTCGCCTGGTCCGCCGCTCGCTTCGCCTCGTCGATCTCCTTACTCACGTCTGTTCGTCGCACAGAGAGAGAGAGAGAGAGAGAGAGAGAGAGAGAGAGAGAGAGAGAGAGAGAGAGAGAGAGAGAGAGAGAGAGAGAGAGGAGAGAGAGAGAGAGAGAGAGAGAGAGAGAGAGAGAGAGAGGAGTTATGCACGAGTGTTTCCTTGTGCTGCTGTTCCTGGTCCCATTGATTGTTATGTCAGATGTATCTTGTTGACGTTTTACCGCCACTTGCGTCTAACGATAAGAATAAGGGCTCAACCTGAAACATCTTTGCATTCAATAATATTTTCCTACATGAATCCTGATGTGCAGATTTTTCAGTTTGCCTTACATAAGACTGGATAAATGACTGTTTCTTCTGTTTCTAGATGATTTGATCACTACTTCCACATATTTAAAGAGCATTATTAAATGATTATTATTATGTAAATTTAGGTACTACACGCATTAATTCTGATCCTGGTGGTCATCTATACACGGACAGAACTGACGAGGGAACGGGGAACAGGTGGAAACACTGAGGGTAATCAGACAGACACATGAGGAAGGTTCAAGTGACCAGAAACAAGGAGGAAGAATTTTCAAAATAAAACAGGAAGTGACAAGACAAAACATGGAGACAGGACAAAAACCCCCAACTCAATTTCACCACTCAAGACGTGACAATCTTTATCTAGTCATTTTCATCTTAACGTACAAATAAACAGACTAAAAAACACTAAAATGTGATATTCTGTTGTTTTCTTATTTATTTCGATGAGTTAAGTCTCATATGCTCTGATGTTATGAACTGTTTATATCATGTTTACTGCTGTTGTTTTTTTACTTTTTTTTGTTCTAATTTCTCTAAGACTTCTAACAGAAAGAGTTATTTTGGATCAGGAGTTTACAGGATTATAGTCACAATACTTTCTTTGTGTGGTGAATGTTTGTCAAACGTCCTAAAGACTAAAATCCTTCCGCTTTTATATCTCTGAACATGCGTTTAGTGATATTTTTGAGTGGGTTGCACTTCCAATTTTGACAACATCTAACTCTTGCTTGTCTTAAATCTGTCTCTGTGTGTGTGTGTGTGTGTGATGCACATGCATACTTGAAATGGAGTTGAGGTCGGTCTGAATCGTCTCCAGGTCCTTCGCCACTTGAACTTTTTTGGTTTTGGCGTCTTCCAGTCGCTCCTGAGCGTCGTCGAGTTGCGGCTTCAGGTCTGTGCAGCAGAAAAAAAACATCAATGTCAACACTTCAACTACTAAAAACATCCAAACTTAGGAGATGTAAGGGACAGTCTACGGGACTCTGCTTATGTTTTATTTCATGACGCGTTTACCGTTGTTGAGTTCGTCATTTAGCTTTTCAACTTCGTCCTTCAGCTCCAGACTGTGGTTCCTCAGAGAGTCGGCGATCTGACCCAGGTCCTGGTCCTTTATGTTCTGCACACACACACACACACAAATAAAAAAACGTTGGGTTGAGTTCATTGATGCATGTGTATGTGCTCATATGAATGCATGTGTGTGTGTGTGCTCTCTGTACCTCCTGTGCGTCGGTGGCAGCCTTGTCCGCCATCTTGGCAGCCTCCTCTGCCTCCTTGATGCTGTTGATGATCTTGTTGTAGGCTTGTGTTACGTCCACAAATCCATCCTTCTTGGTGTCTGCGATCAAACTGCAGACAGAAACAATTCAATTAAATTCTGTATAAAGGAAGTTTAATTAAACAAGTGTGTGGTTTGACCGTCTCTCTTACCTGGACAGGTTCATGGCTAAAGCGTTCAGCATCTCGGCGTGTTTCTCGGCCGCCTCCACCAGGGGGATTTTCGATTGAACCCCGGCGAATTTCTGCACTTCCTTTGCCAACTCCGTCCTGGCACCGTCCACCTCGGCCAACAACCGCTCGTATTCCTGAGAGAGGGAGAGGGTTAAAAGTGTTAAAATAGGACGGAGGATCACTGTACTGAATCTGATAATACATGTAATGATACAACAAGGCTGTGTGTAAGAGAATCTGTTTTATTCCAGATGTACGCAACACTGAATGTAGAGTCAACCCGGCTGTTCTTTCACATTAAGAGAAGCTGTAACCTTAGTAACCACGAAAACACGAGCAAACTTTAAATCTTGGAGCTCTTGCATGCTCAGTAAAATGCTTTTGTCCCCTTGATGCAGGCAGGTAGTTGTAGATTATTATTATTATGTGTGTCAAGTGTGTGTCTGCGCGTGCGTGTTCGAACCTCTTTGGAGTCTTGCAGCGTGGACAGCAAATTGTTGACCTGGGCTACGTCATCTTCAGCCATGTGCAACTGATCCTTCACCTCATTCTCCTTGGACAACAAGTCTTCTATCCTCCTCTGGGGAAAGAAAGAAAGAAAGAAAGAAAGAGAGTCACTTCTCTCCTCCGCTGTCGTCTTCTCCTTCTGGATCGTTCCTGGTTTGTTTGTTTTCCGAACTCACCTTGTTGTCCTCCAGCGTTTTCTCGTTGATGTTGTTGATCTCCGAGGCTCTGGCGGTTTTGTTCACGGCTTCGTTCAGGGCGTCTCGGAGGTCCATCATCTGAGAGTGGAGGCGGTTCAGACGGTCTTTGATGGCCTTGGCGACGTCGTCGTTCCCCGTCTGACGAGCCACCAGCTCTTTGTTCACCCGATCCAACACTAGCGAAAAGACAGAAGACAGAGACACGGCTTCACATTTACAGTTTTGGTTTAGCTTTCTTGTGTTGGGTTGGACTGGTGCATTTGAGTTTAGATGTTAAAATACATAAAAAACTAAATTTTAGGATAGTTTTATGCAGCTTCAAGTAACAACATCATGTTTGTTTTGCTTTTTAAAACCTGTGAAACCTGAGAATTTATTGCAAATATTGTAGGGAAGAAAAAAAAGAAGATAATACTGATTAAAAGTAAAACAGGAACAGACATTTAGATTAGAGTAATAGTGTAAGTAGTAGTGTTAGATATCATGTATCATATAATCAATAAAAGGCTGAAATATGTTATAAAAAAGGTTTCACTCTCATTTCTCAACCAATATGTAAAATTTCTAGTTGCATTTAATGATTTGATTTCTGCAATCCATACTCTAATTGACGTGTTTCCCTCTTAATTTCCATTTTAAACTTTGTTTTGTCACAATGTCTCAGGTTTAAATTGGTGAAGTTACCTCGCAGGCTAATTTCAGAGTCCGCTGGGAAATTAATCTCATAGTTTTAGTGATAAAATATGGCACGTATTCGTCCAAAAACCACATATAACCACATCTAAAGCAGAAAGATTTGAGTCGTGATCTTATTTAGTTATTTATTGGGGATCATGTATGTGTTAAACATAGCAGAGCTGATGTAAAACAAATTGGTCTACAACACAAACTAGTCATTTTATGTGTAAAAAAATATGCTCTTATTCAGATAAAACAAAAGAATCTTTAATCTATTTAAAGATCAACGTTGTCTATTGTTCTCTTTTTGCTGCAACCAAAAAGTCTGTTCTGCAAAAGTGTCCCTGATGAGATGAGATCGGTCTAACATCGGTTTAATATTCTATGTTTATAAGTGTTATAAAACTGTAAACAGAAGGATAAAATGTGCAGGAGGAATCATAATGTTTCCGTTCAGTCTGTGATTTGTGGACGTTCGTGTTTCTCTGAGTGAATAAACTCACGTTTCTCGGCCTCCGTCTTCTCCTTTTCGGCCACTTTCTTCTGTCCCACACAGCTCCTGAACCTCATCTCCCTCAGCATGGCCTGCACCTCCCTCATCATCCTCTCCCTGTCGCCGACGTCCTGATTCGCGTCCGTGTCGTTCGGCGACGACCTGTTCGCCATGTGTATGATGTCTGCGGAGGGAGCGGCAGCATCACAGTCAGTCAGCCAATCAATCGGTCAGCGTTTGGAGGATGAAAATGGTATCAATAATTTAAATAATATGTATCCTGGTTGATCTCAGGCATTATATTATTTTAAAACAGAAGTTCAGATTTTTGTTTTGAGGAAAGATGAACTTAATATTTCTCCACCGTGGTTGAAAGTCAAATCTATATTTCAAACTTTCAAAACCTGTTTTACATTTTTGAAATAATAAAAAAAAGCTGTTTACATTCAAAATGTTCAGTTTTTGTATTGTAAATATGATTTTACCTCAGTTAAATATCAAAATGCACACATGGAAAAATCCCTCATCCAAGTCTTTTCATCATATTGGTGATGTATTATACAGTATTATTATTATCTGATGGTCGTTGTTTCCTCGGACCTACCGCTTATATCCTTGGTCATGTTGTTGATGAAGGACAGCAGGTCTTGCGCCCTCTGCTGTGTGTTAGTGGTGCTGTCCTGCAGGTCACCCACTCTGTCAGTCATCGCTTTTGTCTGGAAACACAGAAACAGCTCTTTAAGTTTTCAATAATAATAATAAAAAAAACAGAAAAATTTACAACATGTTCGTTTCGCGGTGGTGTTAATGTTTCTAATAAACAGAGACGTGGATTTATGGCGGAAAATGTTCCTTGTTTTTATCCTCGATTCTTTCTTCCAGGACTTTATGGAACAAATGAGTAGTGGTGAGAATGTGGACAAAATTAATATCCCAATAATTATCAAAGCAAAATCTCATTAAATATGTCAAAAGTTAAAGGTTATATGAGTATTTATGATCTCATACAGATATTAATGAATCTATTATCCATTTAAAGGTAATAATTACTACTCATGATATATCTTTAGAAGAAGGAGAAGAATATAATATAATATTCAATTATTAATTCAAATAGCCCGACATTGAGCAGTTTAGGGAATCCATCAATCAATCAAAATGTATTGATATAGCATATAGAAGTAATTTAATACACTAAAAAAGATGAGAAAATAAAACCTGAGCTGCAAAAATTCAGTCAAAATGAAGCTTTTCGATTCAAGAAAAGCACTGAAAGTGAACTCAGACTCTTATTTCAGTGTGTGTGTGTGTGTGTGTGTGAGTGTGTGTGTCGGTGTGTCATCAGAGACCACACACACCTTGTTCTGCAGTTCATCGATGTCAGCGTTGATGTTCATGATATCAGAATCCAGCAGGTCGGCGCGGCTCCTGCTGTTGTCCAGCGTGCTGTTGTAGTTCTCTATGGCCCGCTGGAATCATGGGAAAATTAGTTTATTGCAATATGACATCAATATAAACATCACTACAGCTGCGTCATTAGTGTGTAGTATATATATATATATATATATATGTGTGTGTGTGTGTGTGTGTGTGGACTCACAGCGATTTCCTCCACTGATTTGTTGAGATTGTCCAGCTGAGCCCAGACGATAGAGCTGGCGTTCAGGTTGGTCAACTGACCGGCGACTGATTGGAAGTCATCGTTCAACCTGTCCAGATCCTCCAACAGGACGACCACGCAGCTGTCACACGCTGCAAAAGCAACACACACACACACACACACGGACACACACACTTAGATCTACTCCTACATAACAACTTTCTAGGAGATTGTTCAGTTCTTGCTGGAAGTTTAGCGGTGTAACGTCGTCCTCGTGTGTTTTCCTTACGTTCACAGTGCATGCCATGATGATGCTCTGTCGGTACGCTGTATCTGTTCGAGCAGGTGTCACACTGTCTTCCCGTCATCCCGTCGGGACAGCGGCACTCTCCCGTCCGGGGGTCACAGCGACCTCCTCTGCAGTCGCACCCTGTTTAAACAAACAGTTCGATGAAATAAAAGTAGCTGCTGCACATGTATGGAAACAATTATTAACGTCTCTCTCTCTGTGTGTCATGCATTCACTCACTCTTGCATCCGTTGGGTCCGTAGTCCCAGTGTCCGGGAGCGCACTGTCTGCAGTTGGGTCCGTTGACTCCGGGCTGACAGGCGCACTGACCGCTCTGAGGGTCACACGGCTGGACGAGAGCCGCCGAGGCGTCGCAGTCGCACTGACGGCAGCCGGAGCACGAGTCGAAGCCGAACGAGCCGTCCTGAGAAAAACGACAGAGCGACAGGTTCAGAGATGAGGTTTAACTGTAGCTCGATTTCCTCCCAGTGAAGAAGACGAGCCACGATTTAAAGCACCTGTGCGTCAGGGTTCATTTACATTTCATACGTATTGTAGCTCCTGCACACATAAATCACTTCCTCATGTGACTTTGCAAAAAGCAAGAAGCTTCTCGCTGTTTTATAAAGTTGTTTCTTAATAAATAAGAACGAATTATAGTTTCAGTTTTGGAATTTATAATCCACATTGAGGATATAAAGAAGGTGTAATGAAGATAAAACAACCTCACACACACACACACACACACACACACACACGCACGCACGTACGCAGCTCTTACCTCACAGCGGTCGCAGCGCGGTCCGGTGACTCCCGGTTTACAGCGGCATTGTCCAGTCCGAGGGTCACATGACTCGGTTCCACATGAAGAACAACTGCACTCTGTGAGACAGGAACAAAAAAACACACACACACACACACACAACTCTTTAATTGGCCGATAAACTACATCATGACTCGTTTCTGCTCCGCGGAGACCGGAGACCTGAGGACTCACTGGTGCAGTTCTTGGCAGCGACGGCGTCTCCGTAGTAACCGGGAGCGCAGATGTCACAGTGAGGCCCGGCCGTGTCGTGCATGCAGCTCAGACACTCGCCGGTCAGCGGGTGACAGTCGGTGAACAGCATGTTCGGGTCGGTGTTGCCGTGGCAATGGCAAGGCTGGCACCTGCTGCCCAGCACCATGGGGTTGCCGTAGTAACCGGGGGCACATCTGCGGAAGAGGCAAAGGAGTTAATGTTTACGTCGGTGTGCTTTTATCCTGTTTAAATCTTACTTACGCGGCATATTTTAGTGTTTTAATGCTTCAACTTTATGAATAACACTTTATGTTTTGTGTTTGTTGTGTTTTGTTCCTGGTTTTAACTTTTTGCGTTTGTTGTGTTGTGTTTTCTTGGTGAAAATGTGCAAAGTGTGTTCTGTGTGGGTCGTTTTTATGACAGAATAAAACCAAAACAAAGCATATCTGTATGAAAGATGGGCACGTGATCATGAGATTTATTGATAGTGTGCTTAAAAAAAAAAAGATCTTTCTGGATCTTCATATGCTAGAAATAGAAATAGATATAAATTATTAAAGAATAAGAACACAAACCAACAACAGACGAGAGGCTAAGCACACAAAGCATCTTCAAGAGGTGACTGAGAACTGCTGGCCTTTTAATAAAAGTGTGTTTTATTTCTTCGTATTGATTAATAACAAAGCTGAACTGTGTTGACGAGGCTGTTTACCTTTCACAGTTTGGTCCTGCATAACCCGGCATGCACAGACACTGCATCCTGTCGTGTCTCTGCACACAACCTTCTGCAAAACTACACACACAGAGAGAGAGAAACGAGGAGGTTATTGACAGATATAGTCCAGTAAAAAAAGACTGGAGCGACAGGAGGACGAAGAGAGATGGAGAGAAGTTAATAAAGAGGAAGACTAGAAGAGAGACTGACTTGTTGGACTGGACCCTCAGTGGGCAGGGACAACTGGAGCATGACACCGCCTGTCCGTCTAGACTGTTGTTGCCGAGGAAACCACCCTGGCATTTCTCACAGTGGTCGCCAGCTGTGTTATGCTGGCAGTTCTGATGGACAGAGGCAAACAATTTATAAAAAAACACACAGGGACACGAAGTAGGAGAAGTTTGTGTGTGAGTGTGTGTGTGTGTGTGTGTGTGGATTGTTGTAAACGAGGAAGAGGATTCTCACCAGACAGACTCCTGATCCGTCCAGACACTGGTCTGAGTGTCCGTTACAGTTACAGGGAACACATTTCCCCAAAAACAGGCCGATAGTGTCTCTGTAGAAACCTGGAGCACATTTCTATAGAGAGGAGAGGAGGAGGAGGAGGAGGAGGAGGAGGAGGAGGAGGAGGAGGAGTAGGAGAGGAGGGGAGGGGAGAGGAAGGGCGAGGAGAGGAGAGGAGAGGAGAGGAGAGGAGAGGAGAGGAGAGGAGAGGAGAGGAGAGGAGGAGGAGGAGGAGGAGGAGGAGAGGAGAGGAGAGGAAAGAGGAGGGCTTTTAGACTTTTACAAAACAAAGTCTCATTTGCAGCTAATCATTTATAATCAATCATCATCAATAACATAACAGTCCATCGATCCCTCCCACCTGACACGAGTCTCCCAGGTAATTGGCCGGACACATGCAGATCTCCACGTTGTTGGCGTGGCGACCCCTCGCTGAGTTCTCGGCGCTCTCCAGCACGACGCCGCGGAGCAAGACGGAGTGAGCCACCTGGGAGTGCAGGGCTCGGATCTGCAGGGACTCCAGACCCACCAGAACCATCATCAGCTCCTCCCGCGACACCGAGTTACCGGTCTGAGCGTGACGGAAACTTCCCTGCGAGGAGGAGGAGCGGAGGAGAGAGGAGGTCAGAGAGGAGCGCCATCGGTTACTTCTTCTTACAGCAGCGCGACAGTTCAAGACATTTAATATCTGTGGTCTCAATATGATCAAATACCTTAATTATCTTATTATTATCATTATATATATTATATTATTATAACTCCAGAGAATATACACTTTCAATATCAGGATATTTTAATACATATATATATATATATATATATATATATATATATATATATATATATATATATATATATATATATATACAGCCTCGTCAAAGGAGCTTTGAGAAGAGGAAGTTACATTTAATTTGCACAGGAAAGGTTTGTGTTCATATACAATCATACACAACATTAATAAGATATAATAAGTATTAATTTTAGTGGATGAAACTGAAACTGTTTATTTGTAATTGTGGGAAATGTTTTTATTTATTTTTATTGCAGTGATGCACACAGACTGAAATTTATATTAATATGTTTGTATTAAAGGCTTTTGAAGAATATTATTAGGGGCCGGTCAGAAGGGAGGAGGGTAGTCTCCCAGATTTATACTTCCTTTAATTCTCCACTTGTGAGATTTATTGTAAAAAAAACAATAACACACTTAAAAACAACAAAAAATCAACTAGCTAGATGAAAAACCGGCAGCTCCGTTTCTGTTCCACTGCTTCATTTCTCTCATCAAAATCTACAAGTAGCCAATAAGACACATAACAGATGTGGATTTTCACATGAACATGGATTGAACCTGATCTCTCTTACTTAACCACCCAAACAATAAGAAGACTTTATGTTCAGTAATGAACATATGATCTATATAATGACTCTGTGTGTGTTTGTTTGGCGCTTAAGTAGCAAGAAATACAAATTGAATCCCAAAACAAGCAGTTTGAAGAGTAAACTCCTCCTTCAGGGGTCTTGTGTTGATAATATATGAAGCTGCTTTATGCATTATAGCGTATTAGCAGCTCTAGATGGCAGAGTTTAAAGACTGAATACATAACCTGAGGTCACCAAACTGTAAAAACTTATGTAACCACTAACAGTTATTGTTCTTGTCAGGTTGGAGGATTTCCCTGCGGTGCTTAATACCAAACAAAATAATAATGATATTTATGAAAAGGTCAAATCCGAACATGTCGCCACCTGCTGTGTCTGCTCGACACACACACACATTCTCCCCATAAACCTCCCGACTCATGGAGTTTCTCCTGTAAAGGTGAATTTACCTCGACCATGTGAACTATTCCCAGGTGAGGCTCTTCGGGTGCGGAGTATTCTCTCTGCATGAACACCAAGGTCATCTGGTTACCCTGTAGCAGGAAATGAAACACAGAGTCGGAGATGCAAACATCCTGTTATAGCACATGAAAGATGTTTGTTTCTATGCATGTGTGTGTGTGTGTGTGTGTGTGTGTGTGTTTTGTACCTTGAGAATGATGTCAGGCCTGGAGGCTTCTGCAGGCAGAGACAACACATCGCCTCTCATGACCTGAGTGTGGAGACGATACCTCAGATAACCTCCGTAGGATGAGACCTGGGGGAGAAACGGGGACGTTTTTTTAGGGACACATGAAGAAGAAGACACTATAAGAATTAGAGACGGTATAAACTGAACACGGTATAGCACAGGCGAGGAGCAGAGCTTTAATCTCATGCTACGGCATCCTGATTCCAGACAACAATGGATTACATTCAGACCTGTACAAGTCTTGGAAGAAACATGATACAAGGCCCGCCGTTTTTTTTTTTTTTTATCTGCGGAAGATAAAATGCCTTTGTTTCTATGGCAACCATGCAGGTTTTTTTTTTTTTGGCAAAAGCCGACATCTGAAGCCCGGGTTTATGGAGCATAAATAACTGTGATTTCAATCAAGACTGATGCGTCTAGACGAGACACTGATCTGTATCCAAACACCTCGTCTGAGCCTCCGGATCAGCGATGATCAGCCGGATACACTGTGTGTGTGTGTGTGTGTGTTTAATGTAGGTGTGTGTGTGTGTCCTAGTTTGTGTCTTTTATGTTTGAATCACAGCTTGAAGGTGCATTTATTAGGGATATTTGTTTATTTTCAAGTTATTTTTCTTACATAATAACACATCTATATGATTCTCGTGTTGCACAAAACAAGCAAGAAAATGTTACTTCCAATAACAATCTATAATATAGTCTCAATTTGGAGAACTAGAGATGTGTTGCATGTATTGAATCTTACAGAAATATGTATGAAGAGTAAATATAGCACATTTTTTTAAAACTTAGATTAGATTTGGTTTTAAACTAAGTAGTTTTAAAAAGTAGCGACATCTTTTTTCTTTCCTTATTCTCATAGATTTCAGTGCATTTGTCACATTTAGCGCACTGGATGCCTGAAGAAGAGTCAAGTGTACCATCAATCCACGCTTTCTCAAACTGAACCGCTTCATCTGACGAGTCAAATCTGACAGATTACTTTTCTTTGTCACCTGTCTCTCTGCTGAGAAAAAAACAACACCTCCCTGGTCTTTCGCCCTCATCACCAGCAGCCTCGACGCTCATGAGAAACATCCTCAGTGAAAACCTCTCCTGAGTAAATAACAGATCCATCAGATAAACCAAACTAAAAGGAAACGCCTTGTTGCCTTGTTGTTTGAGAGCGTTCTGATAAAAGCCAAAGAGCCACTTAGGGCCTCGGAAACTTTTCAACAAAAGACGACGAGTCCGCCTCGTCCTGCGACTGACGCTTTCACTACGACTGACTCATCTCGGTGCTGTGAGCTCTCATCAGTCTCTGAAGAACAACAACCCTCTCATGCAGCTTGTTCTCATATATTTTTAACCGTTATGCGCTGAGGGTTGAATTACAAGAGCAGAAATATGACATTTTCATGGTTTGATGATGTGAAATGTTTGGTTTAGAGTCATTTTCATCGTGATAGGAGCATATTTTTACTGGTAGTTAATATTTGCACCAAGCTAGTCCATAAAATTCATGTTTTATAATATTTTTGTAGGGCTGTAGTCAACCAAAGAAGATCTTGTTCGACTAAAATTGTGCATAATCTTCGATTAATCGATTAGTCTCGGGGTGAACAGTGAACTCAGCGGCCACACATTTCTCTGTTTTGCGTCTTCAGGCTAGGCTAACCCATCGTTGCTAACTTTGGAGCTAACTCCCTTCACTTTTCCAGCACTTAGAGAAACAACAGACGTGACTTTTTAGCATTTAACTGACACACTGTAGTCTGTGCTGTACATTTACTGCCAGACTGACAACTTACCGCTAACCTTTTCCTCTGCTCCGCTCGTATCCACCGTCACTTTCTCTGCGTCCGACTCGCTACGCAAACATGCTACGCAATGCTAACAGAGTTACTCGTTTCCCAGGCAACGACACAGAGGTTCACTCGCGTCCTGAACAGCGCTGCACAGACTCCCAAACGCTAAATATTTCTGAATGAGTGGATATTTGGTGTTAATTCTGGCATTAAAACATATTTTTTGGGCCTGGCGGGGGTTCTCGTTGATATAATCGTCGAAGAAACACTGATTCAGTAACGCACAGAAGTTTCCGTTGGTTTGGGCGAGTCCAAAGTTGTGAAAACAGCGGGGGTGTATTCAAAACACCCCCGCTGTTTTCACAACTTTGGACTCGCCCAGCAGACACTGTCATAAACCTGAAGTAAAGCTCCTCCCCTCCTCCCTGGTCTCTCTCTCTTCTCTCTCTTACCTGGTCTCCCAGGTAAGTCTTTGGCGCGTGCCAGTGGAGGTCCTGGTAGACATCAGGCACGTCGCTGAGGTCGGCCTCGACGAGGTCCTGACCGGGATACACTACCACCGGGACTTCCTGTTTGTCGGCTCCAAGCAACACCCAGCCCTCCATGTTCATGATCTACGGGAGGAAGAGAACACATGATGCTGTAAGATCTAAAGGCTCCATCATAACATGACATGCACTCATAATATTAACTGGCAACAAATAGAGCTGAAATAACTAAACAGTCAATAAATGATTAGATAGATAGATAGATAGATAGATAGATAGATAGATACTTTATTAATCCCCGAAGGGAAATTCAACAGAAAATAATCACCAGTCAGCAACATTTCGAGCAAAAACGACAAACATTTGCTTGTTCAAGCTTCTCCAGTGTGAAGAATTTCTGCTTTTTTTTTCATTTTATATCAATGAAAATTGCTCCAGACATTAATGAATGAAAATAATCATTAGCTGCAGGCCTCGTAGCAACAATAATTTAGCATCAGCGGCACTGAGTCACCGACTGAGAGGAACTTGTGTGCAAGTTTAACAAGTTAAAAACCTGGATCAACACCAGTTTAGTGCAATGTTGATCTGTGAAACAAATCCTCTGGAACTATGTGAGATATTTCTGGAGAAACACAAACTGTATAAACCTCTGTGGACGACAGGCGAGAGTTTAAACGGACAAACCAAACGTTGGCTACCTCAGTGCGTCTCTTGTCAGAGCTGCGGCAGCGGTCCGTCGCTCCGAAGCAGAAGCAGCTGGTGCAGCCCTTCGGGTTGGTCGGGTCCAAGTGGAACGTACCGACTCTGCACTGGTCGCAGTGAGAACCCTGGACGTTCTCCTGCAAGAGAAGAAGAACACAGCAGCAGCAGCGGCAGGTCAGAAAACACAGGAGGACAGGAGTGTGTGTGTGTGTGTGTGTGTGTGTGTGTGTGTGCGCGCCTCACCTTGCAGAGACACTGTCCCGTGAAGGGGTTGCACACGTCCTCTTCGGTTCCCGCCTCGTTGCAGTCGCACGGCCTGCAGTTGGGGTAACCGTAGAAACCGGGAGCGCAGCGGTCACACTGGCGGCCGACGATGTTGTTCTTACATCTGGAAAAAAAATTAAATAAATCAATAAACGTAAATCAATAATCCAACTTTAAGAGTCAGTCTGACCTTTTGGAGGTCAAATATACTGTTCAATCCTGCAGGAGGTGAACGTTTTATTGCTTCTCATCATCAATTATAAATATTCTGACGTGTTTAAAGGATGCACTGCTGGCTACAGCATATATTCAACTGTGTGTGTGTGTGTGTGTGTGTGTGTGTGTGTGTGTGTGTGTGTGTGATGGGAGCCTTTAGGGCAGAGAAATACTTTCAGCTTTACATCCTTTGTCTTGTCCAGACAGAGCTGACACATTCCTCCACGTGTGTGTGTGTGAGAGAGAAATGGGTAATGATAGTGATTCAAGATATTTTGAATGCCTTAATGCATACAGCGTGGCAAAACATGGGAGACAGAGGTGAAGAGAGGAGGTCGAAAGAGAGGCAGAGGATGGAAAACATGAAAAAAAGTTGGCAGATGGAGGAGAGAGAGAGAGAAGCAATCTGAATATATTGAATATTATGAAACAGAGGGTAACTGTGTATGTTAATTGAGCAGTGCATTTATGTAAGATTCAAACATAGTGCAGATTTAAACATAAATGTGGCAAACTTTTAGGCTGTTCAGAGTGAAATCAGAAGACAGTTATGGTCTTTTTAGCATCACGTTTCCTCCACAGAAGCGTTTTCCTGTTCAGCTGCACCGCAAAGAGGGAATTTAACACTGAAATGACTCATTTTAAAAAAAGATAATGACTTGATTTAACTGTTTTGGATGGCTGAAGCCTCATATTAGCTTCAGATAAACTGTAGGTTTTGTCCTCCCCGTCGTTGTAAGGTCATTATGAAGGGATCTCTTAATGGTCAGTATGAACAGGAGGAACGATTACAGCGAGAAAAACATGATCGTATGTGAACCTGTCCTACCAAACTACAGCTTGATGATCAGAAGCGAAGGAGCTGGTGAAGCAGAGAGCTGGTTAAAAACATGTCTGTTCGGTAGTTTGGTGAGGTCACAGTGACACGAGGGCTTACTGCAGCAAAAACTGCATCACCTTCATGTTATAAAGATAAAAGGCAGAGTAACAGAAGGAGAGAGCTTAAAAAGATACTTTAAAAAAAAGAGCCTAAAACCTGCAGCTTTCCACAGAAGCACAAGACAAGAGTTGGCAAGTACAGCTGGCCAAACACACAGACAATCAACCCGGAGGAGGAAGAGTCGGAGCCAAAATCACGTCAGGAGACAAAACAAAACCAAAAAAAAAAAGGAGCTCTCATTTAAAGTATTTGCAAACTGAGGCCTGACATTCGAGAGTCGAGCGGTGAGGGGAGCCGAAGAAGATTTACGGCTCTCCAAGAAAGCGATAAAACTAAGAGGAAGTAAGAAGAAACTATATTTATTGTTTAGATCGTCTGCTTCGATCTCTTCCTTCTTTCTCTCTCTCCGTACCTGCACTGCCCGCTGAGCGTGTCGCAGCTGACGTCCGGGTTGGTGATGCCGGACCGGGAGCAGTTGCAGACCTCGCACCCCACCACCGGGTGGCAGCCGAACGTCTGGGGCTCGCACTGGGTGCATTCGGGGCGGACGGTCCTCGGAGGGCAGATGCAGTCGCCGGTCACCGGTTCGCACAGCCTCGTGCCGCAGTTACAGGCTGAAGGAGACGAGGAGGAGGAGGGGTTAAGTTAGTTACAGAGAAGATGATGTGGAGAAAAAGGTGCCGATCAGACACTCACGCCTGCAGTTGGGGAACCCCCAGTAGCCCGTGGCGCACATGGAGCAGTCCCGGCCGATGACGTGCGGCCTGCAGCGGCACTGGCCGCCGAACTGCTCGCAGGTGTCGCTCTCGGCTCCGACCTCGTGGCAGGCGCAGGGCATCGCCCCGTTGTTGAAGAAGGCCGACAGGGACACGGCCGAGCCCAGGCAGAAGGGAGAGGCGGTGGAGGGACTGCGGAGGGACGAGAGAGGTCAGACGGATGTGGAAGATGCTTATATAGCTGCAATAAAAGTGAGAGTCGGTTCTACTTTAAGCTTTTTTTTCTGCTGCCGTGATACCGACTTGATGTAGAAGCTGTTTTGGCCGCAGTTGCTGATGAAGTCGTAGGATTTGTCCAGAGGTTCCTCGTTCAGGTAGCTGGAGCTGTAGCTGTTCTCAGGAACAACCAGCACGTAGTCCTGCGAAGACAGACAGACAGGACGTTAAAATACAACAAAAGAAGAAGAAGACAGGAGGATACGAACTTCCAAACTTCCAACTAGTGAAAAAAATCTGTCAGCTTTTATTTCAGATGCTGAACACTGGAAATATCTGCTGTGATTTCAAGGCTGTCTTCATTTAACGTCAATATTTCTACAAGAATTGCGTGATTGAAACCTCATATGTATGTAAGGATACATTATTTTTGACATTATGATGCTTGTTTTCTTAAATAAATAAAAAAAAAGACACTTCATCATATATAAGTCTAGAAATGAGGGTGTGTTTTTGTAAAATACTCTTAAATGTGCAGGATATGAGTCAAGGACTGTATCTGTTTTCCACAATAAAAGTTAAAAAAAAACAAACTACACGTCTATTAAGTGTATAAAATCTGATCGGTAGCAAACAAAGTGAAATATAAACATCAGTCATGGTGACTGTTTTTCTCTTCAGGACCTGAAGGCACCAGAGAAATGGAAAAAGTACACACAGTAACATGTGGGGCTTTTATTGTGAAGGGATTGTAAAAGAAAAACACTTTATTTTTATATTCACATAGATAAAAACCTTGAAAATATCTTCGCACAATCAGGAGATGAAACAGTGACGAGGTCAAAGGTCACATCAGAGTAGGAAATAGAAACAAAGTGATTAGAGAGCTGTGATTGGTGGGTTAAACTCACCAGCCACAGCGTTTTGCCTGCAGGTATCTGCACTGTGAGGAAGACCTCGTAGTCGGTCACGTCCAGAATGATCTGGTTCTCAGAGACCAGGACGTTGCGGCACCCGTACGCGTGGGGACAGAAGGAGGCGTTGGCGTGACCTGGCGCAGAAAAAAGCGGACAGGAAACGCTGTTCATGAATGATCTTTATTTAAATATTTAACATCACCAACTGACAGACGAGAGTTCGCCGTCGCCTCCTGTGACCTCCCCCCCCCCCCCTCCTCTCAGAGCTCTTACCCTGCCAGATCCGTCCCCCGTTGATGTAGACCTGCACGGGATAGGAGGGGTGAAGAGGCTGGTGGTAGTGGAGGATGAAGACGTAGCGCCCCAGGCTGTGGACGCGGGTGGAGTACACCGCCGCGTTCTGAACGGAAGAGGACAGGAAGTGAAGTTTTTAGTCGCTAAAAATATAATATTTTTTTTTCCTGGACTTTCTCACACACTGCACAGCTTCAGCAGCGTGTCATCTCACATAAACAAATCTGTTTCTTATTCCTGTTACTGAAGCTCTGACTGATGGAAATGATCTTATTCCTCTCTGCTCACACTACCAGATAAGAACAGAAGAGGAAACGGTTGAATATGAAAAACCAGCGCTAGATCGCAGTTGTTGCTTTCCGAGCATTAAAACCTGCTGGCTATCAGACGTTAACATCTGTCTCTTTATATCCAGAAAGCCTCGCACGTCGGGGTCGTTTCCTGACGTTGGAGCAGGATAGTTCTTTTGGGATCGGACGGACTTGTGCACCTCATTCTGACAACTTCATATACTCTCTGTTCTTTTGGATGGTTTAATCTACAGCAATGCATCATAATTTAATGATAAATGATCATCAGTTTTGCCTCTAATAGTCTCATCTAGCAAGTAACTTTAAAAAAAAATACATTTCTTTTTGTCTTTTTATCTTACAAGAGGTTAAAAAATGATAAATTATAAATATTATATATATTATCTGCTGCAGTGGTGCCGTCCGTCCGTACCTGCACCGAGTCCAGTCTGACGTGCTCGCTGTTGTCCGCTCCCTGAGGAGGTCGGTGTCCCCCCGTCCACGCGGGCTCGTCGCCCTGGTGGAGGAGCAGAGGAGGAGCGGCGGCCGGGTAGGCCAGGATGGGCTCCTGCGTGGAGGAGCCCTGGCCCTCCTTCAGGACCAGCGAGTTGGACGGGGTCTGGAAGCGAGAGGGGACGCAGGAGGAACTGAAGAGAGGAAGGAAGGAAGAAGGTTTTTAGAAGGTTTGAATATTTATGTAGAACATTTAAAAGTCTGCAGAGATATCTCCTGTTACCTGTCAGGTGCGAAGTGTCCATGTATGCTGATGCAGTGGACTTTAGGTTCGACATACTCCATGGAAAACTGGCCTCTAGGCACCAGGTACACTTTGTGCTGAAGACAGTGAGAGGAAACACACAGGTCAGCATGCACAAGTGCTGAAAGGGTTAATCAATTAAGTTATTCATTATAAATATTAAGTTATTTGTCAACAACTGCACTAATTCTGAACTATTCTCAGCAGTTTTTTTATGTTTTAAGGGAGACAAATTAAAAAAATAAGATCACTTTCACAATAAAAGCACTTGAAAAATGTTCCCAAAGTGTTCATCATGTGACCGGTACGCTCCGTGCCAATCATGTGACTTGATTGGAATTTTTTTTTTTACCAGGAAGAAGCTGGCACGGTCGGAGGTGAGCTGGACCTCGGTGTCAGCGGGGAGAGAGAAGAACGCCACTCTGTTCTGTCCGTCGATGGCCACCACTCGACACAGGAAGCTACACACACACACACACACACACACGGAGAGAGAGTGATGAGTGACTGAGAGTTGTTGACACACTTAATAAAGCAAAGACAGTAACAGTCAACTGTGAAACCAGCTGAGTCAACACATTACTTTCCACTGCAGCTGCACTAAACACGGCATCTTCTTTTCCTCCCTCCTCACTGAAGGGGAGGGGGAGAGAGGGGAGGGGAGGGGAGGGGGGTGAAAGATGAGTTACAGCCTCCCGTCAACTAATCAGCATCACATTTCTACTGTAGATCTTCATTTTGAGTGATTATACCACATCATATCTCACCCTGGTCTGATTTAAAGACGACAGAGGTGTAAAATGACGCTTCAAACTGGCACCAGTTGTTTTAATAAAGGTTGTGGAGTTCTTGCATTGAAATTGCTGAGTGTTGAGAAGGTTTTTTATTACATATATCTGTTTTAAATTATGATATAAACAGTCAGATTGCTGTGAGGTAGCAGGTAACACCAACACAGAGGTTACAAAACTTTCTAATTTTTGTAGTTCAGTATCTTTAATTAGGTTACATTTTTTTTGAAATGATGATGATGAAATGTTTTTTTTCTCTCAGTAGTTTGTCCCTTGGTGTGTTATTCTTTCTTTCTATCATTAAATCACAAAGTTTATTTAAAAAAAAAAGAAGCCATTTCTGCTTTTTTTTGTGCATTTTGTATAAAAAACCTGTCAAGTCCTTCATCATAACTAGAAGCAGTGAAATTGGTGGAAATAAGTGTTTTTCCCTCCAAAAACAGAGCTGATGACTCTAATGGCTTGAATTTATTAGTTTAAAAAAACAAAAATAATAAAAATAAGATGCTAAATTTGACTGAAATAAGTGTCATTCTTTTCTTCTTCTGCTGACCTGTATTTGCAGTGCGTCAGGATGACGCGGTGCTGATGACTCCGCGCTCCCGGCATGTTGACGGCAACGGACAGAGTTTGCGGCAGTTCCTCCTCGCTGGAATATTCCACGACCAGAGCGTAATCACCCGGCGCCGACAGACGTGTCCGCAGCTCGACGCTTATCTGCAGGCCAAAAAAAAAAAAGTTTATTAAACCTCTGCTCATGATACACTGCAAAGAAGATTTCCTAACGCTCTTACGTCGTAGCCGCTGCAGACAGCCATGTCAGGGTGGCGTGGGGTGACCCTCTCGGTCGAGCAGGGGCGCGGCAGGTGGTTGTCGTTGCGGCAGCTGGCGTCGTGGCCGGAGACGGAGGGGAAGGAGTCCAGAGACAGATACCTGTACATCAGACAGCTGGACACACACACACAGAGAGAGAGAGAGAGAGACGGCTTAGAGAGGAGCAGTCAAGACATGAACTGTTTTTTTGGTTTTGTCTGTTTTTTTTATGAGCGTATGTTTATATGTATATTTACTTGTGGCTGGCCTCGGGCACAGAGCTGTAGGTGCAGGGCTCTGTGACTTTGATCTGCAGGATGGGAGCTTCGTAGTAGGCGCTGGGCAGCAGGACCAAGTAATCCTGAAGAACAGCAGAATGAACAGTGTAAGCTTCACTTGATATGTTTATAGCAGTCTTGCACACAGTTTGCATGCATGTACAGTATAAACAGATGTGTGTGTGTGTGTGTGTGTGTGCGTCTCACCAGCAGGATGCCCTCGGCCTCTATGACCACGGTCCAGGTCCCCGGGTTCAGGACGAAAGGCTCGGCGAAGGTGTTCTGGGGGACGTTGACGAAGGTCGGCTCCGCGCTGGGAGCAAAGACGATCTGTTTGGACTGTTCTGAACCTTGAAAACACACACACACACACACAGACAGCAGAAATGTATGGTGTTAGATATTAAAACTGAAATGCTATCGCCGTGGAGACAAACGTTAAAACTATAGATGCATTTGAGGAGAGAAAACATGAAAATTGTGTAACGGAAACATGAATTAACAGCAAAAAATACAGATAAAAAAACACACAGACACTCACACATTCATCTCCTCTAACCACTGTTTTGTCCTAAACACGCACTCTCACGCCGGTAAAGCCCCGTGATTGGTGGAGAGACCTACCTCTGCGGTTGACCTGATAGGCTGTTATTTTACCGTTGAAGGTGGCGCCCTCAGAGTTTACATATCTGAGGATGAAACGAGTCAGATAGACGTCTACCTCGTTCAGATAAACCTGAAGCTTCACTGCCGTCTACGGAGAGAGGGTCAAAGACCGGGAAGAAGAAGAAGAAGAAGAGAGAGAAGGAGAGGTAGAGCGAGCACAGAGGAAGTAGAACAAAAAATCCTTAGTCTCAAATCCCTGAACTGATCTGTGGCCCTGACGCTTGCTGGAGGAAACGGAGCGGAGACGCCACCCGAGAGGTTGTTTAAAGCCGCCGAAGAGAAAGAGAAAGAGAAAGAGCAGCATCTCTTTCGATGTCCCCCGCCCCGGCAGCACTTACAGTTACGACAGTAGTAGTTCCAGCCGTCCTCTATGACCGCCACCCTGCCCAGAACATCCGAACCCCCCCAGTTGGCGTAGCGCAGCACCACATGGAAGAGGTCCGGAGAGCTGACCGACACCGACAGAAACACCTTGGACTGCCCGAAAAAAAAAAGGACAAGGCGGGACGAGACGGCAGGCGGGAGAGGGAAGAGAGGGGGATGATGAAGAGGAAGCAGGAGGATGGAGGAAAGGAGAAGGTTAAGGAGAGAAGAAGATGGATAGAGGGGGGGTGAAAAGAAGAGGAGAGAGTCAGAGGGGAGAGAGATGGGAAGAAGAGGACGGAGGGACACAGAGAGAGAAACCAAAAGCTGAAACATTAACACCATCACCACCACCAGAACTAACCAGAAAACCCACATTTCCACTTTTAAGAGTCACTTTCAGCCAAATAATCCCAAAATATTTGTCTTTGGATTTCTACTTTTCAGCACAAAACTTTTAAATGTCATGAACAGACGAAACAAAATCAACTTCAGAACAATTTCTAGACGAGCGGAGTCTGTTAAACACGAGTTTTTGGGTTTAATAGCAATAACATCGATGCGTTTTGTGCTGAAATGTAGTTTCACCCAAAGAGGAAACTGCATGCGACATTCAGCCATGAAGCAAATCTGTCTGTTTCATGCAGGAGGAGCATCAGTGACGGGCCACAGTCACAATAACATCTCTGTTTACAATGCAGACAAATACAGTTATAAGTAAATTAAAATATTATATATATATTTCTGCATGTACATGTAAAAAAAATCTGTAAAATGACAAGAAATATGATCATCTGGAGTTTTACAGTCTATAATTATTAATCAGAAGATATTAAACACAAATGATTGCATGCAGATTAGTTTCTTATATCTTCATCTTGAGCTAAACTCTGACTGTCGGTGAGAGATCGACACCGTGTGGAGCGACGGCAAAGGTCAAAGGTGAGACGTGAAGGGCTTACGGTCCTACCTGGATGGGGGACATCTGAGCGTAACCTCTCCAGCTGAAGTCCGGGAACTCCAGAGGGCTGTAGCCGAACCGCACGGGTCTGCCGTCCAGCGTGGTTCCCTCCTCGATCTCAAACTTGAGATGATGGAGGTCCGGGAAGTAGTGATCCGGACGAGGCCTGCGGACAGAGAGATCGAGTGAGTGACATCCGTTTAGGAAAAGCGGGGGAGAGACTGTTACCCATTACCAGAAAGGAGAAGGAGACTAATGTAGACTGCAAAAAACAAACAAACAACATCTTTTCTACATGTTTATCCTCTGTTAAAACCCCAAAAAATGTAAATAGAATCAAGAAGCAGCATCTTTTTTGAGATATAAATTCACTGGAACTCTGGGAAATGTAGTCTTTATTACCACTAGGCCACTAATCATCTTATTGTTTACTTTAATTTAAAGAAAATAAGTAAATTTAACAATAATTAAATCAATTAAAATCCCTTTAAAGGCTGTTAAACTCACAGATTGCACTTCGGTCCCTCGATGTTGGGTCTGCAGCGACAACGGCCGTTCCTCTCTCCGCACGACTGACCGGCTGCACCTCCGATGTCACACTGGCAACCTGGACACACACACACATATGCACACACACTTATGTTAAGATGAACAAATACAAGACGGCAGCATCGGAGCATCCGAGCAAAGGGAAACCGACGCTCACCCTGGCAGCCGAAGTAGTTTTGCTCCTGCAGGTTGTAGTAGCCGTCTTTACAGGTGGAGCAGGTCCCGCTGCAGGCGTTGGGCTTACAGTGACACTGACCGGTTTCCTGTCACACACAAGAGAGACGTTATTTAGTATTATAACAGGAAGATCACCTGTACAGGAAAGACAGGAAGTGCAGTGTTAGTCGGAGGAAGGAGCGCGGTTTAACTTGACTCACCTGCGCGCACTCTGCGACGCCGCTCACCGTCCCCGCGATGTTACACTCGCAGTCTGAAGAAACACAAACAATCATTCATATGCTCCGTTTACGGCATTCAAATGTGTGTGTGTGTGTGTGTGTGTGTGTGTAGCGTCTCTTACTGGAGCATCCGTCGGGAGTGTCGGGGGAGAGGTTCCAGTACAGAGGTCTACATGCGTCGCAGGCCGGGCCCTCCACGTGGCGACGGCACTCACATTGGCCCTGAGAGGATGATTGACAGGAAGATAAACCAACAGAGAGAGCGATATAAAAAAAAACATCCCTAAATTCTGTACGTGCAGCATTTATAGAAAACACCATGAAGAACTTTTAACAGTCACGTGACCCGACTGAAGTGTAACATTTTAATGTCTTTAAAGGAGAGAAAATGCTTCAGTTTTTCTTGTAATTTTACATTTACATCAACTCTTATGCCATCAATAGTTTATTTTGTAAGGAAACATAATTAAATGAGATTTTAAGATAAATATGTACAAATCAAACAATATAAAATATTTACTGTTTACAGCCAAACTGCGAATTAGATACAAAATACTTGCTCATCATCTCAGCTCTTTCCGTTTGAATCATTTTGAGTTACGATCAGTTTGTAACATAAAACAAACCAATCAGAACTCACCACTGGCGGCGGCACCACATACTGAACAGAGCCGGCAGGATGGCAGGTACCAGCTGGGAATGACAGAGAGAAGAGAAAACAACAGTTGTTCATGACTCGGTTGGTTGTAGGTGTATGAATGAGGTTTGGACACATTTTCTGTTTCCTGACTCAAGTTTTGGTTAAAGTGACATTTCTTAGAGGCAGCTGCTCAGGCTGAATAAACATATTTGGTCGTGTATTGTTTGTAGCTTTCTTTATTAATTAATTACAGAAAGCTGCTGTTACCTGCTCCCATTTCTTTTGGATGTAAGTGACAATATGTATCAGCTGTTTAATCATACTGTAGAACCTATACTGAATCTATACTGTAGAACCATATATGTGTCGACAAATGTGTGGCAAAATGTGTGAAAAGCCGCCGCAGCTGTTAGTTACATCCATACAATCAACTCAGCTCATTTAAAAGATGCACTCACTGTTTGTTTGTATCTGGTTTCATTTCACATGTTCAAAAAACTCCCAACAAACACAAAACCAAAGTAGCTCATTTAGGCTACTTAAGGCTGTAAATGAGAGTAAACATCTTGGAATAATTCATAAACGCTCCGAAGTCGTTTTTTTTCCTGTTCTGTGAACGCAGCATTAACCGAAGACGTTATTTCTACTTTCTAAACATGCTTGTCATCATGTTCACTTTAACACGCAGCTGTCACACCTCACTTCCATCAGCCTGTCTTTACTCTGCATACGTGTGTGTGTGTGTGTGTGTGTGTGTGTGCGTGTGTGTGTGTGTTGTTACCTTGGCAGTTGGGGAAGCCGTACGCGCCGTGTGCACAGCTGTCACACCTCAGTCCCACCACGTTGGGCAGACACACACACTGTCCCGTCACCTGGTCGCAGCTGGTGTAGCGGGAGCCTTCTGAAGAGCACTGGCAGGCTGGGGAAAAAAAAAAAAAAGATTATTGATTATTGATAGACTGATTTTGATCGTTTCCGTTATTTCGTCCGCCAGTCTAAACACCGAGGCTGAGACAGACAGACAGACGAAGAAGAAGAAGAAGAAGAAACTTTCCGAGAGAGACAAAAAAAAAAAAAGTCCACGAGGGTCGGCGACTCACGCGTGCAGCTCGGGTAACCGTAGTAACCAGGCGCGCACTGGTCGCACGACACGCCGCTGTAGTTGGGCCGGCAGTGGCAGTGACCCGACGCGGTGCAGCTGGCGTCCAGCGCGGTGCGAGGATCACAGGTGCACACTGGGAAAACGAGAGAGGAGAGAGAGACATGTTAGGAAAAAGAAAATCGTCCAATTGTTGTTGTTTTTTTTTTAGTTTTGAGTGTTTGAATGTCTCAGCAAGGGAAAAAATAACTTTCAAGTCAGCAATTTTATTGATATATAATGATATTTGCATTTCATGTTGGTTAATAAGTGTTAGATTTGTCATAAATGTCCAATTTTCTGCACATTGTAACAGTGGCAGACATTTTTTTTAAAGATTTTATTGGTTTCTACATATTATAATTAAGCTTTTTTAATACAGAAATCTCACTGAGATCAATATCTTTTTTGCAAGAGAGACATGAGAACAGGTTACAGACACACTCACAGACATTTAACAACAACACACAATCACAAACATTATGAAGAAGAGCAGCTGGTGAGACGTTTCAGTCCCTCAGAGGAAGAAGCGTCTCTAAACTTGAAGCTCGTATATATTTTTGATGCACATTGATGAGCATCTTCTTATCAAATTTTACTGTTTCAGTGTATTTGAAATAACATTTTTCTTGTTTTTTTTTTTAAATTTGTATCACCATATATCAGAGTCATAATAATAAAGGGTCTTATTTTGCTTCTCTTCAATTTAATATGAATTTTTCTGCTAAATTTTGGCTTCAAATGTGCAGCCTTCTCATCCTAAAAATGCTCCCTGTGCCAAAACTATATCTTCTTCATAACGGACTCGTTCGACTTCACACTGCGAAGCTTTAACCTCGATAAAGAATCATAAAGTTTAACGAGGCAATATAACACTTCATAAGAAGGCGCGTAAAGTTAAAGCGTTTCCACGTGTGCGTCTCTTGGCGTGAGTCCGAGCGTGGATATTAAATTCTCCGGTTTTCATTACAGTATGGTGTGGATTTGGTTTATATGTGTGTGTGTGTGTGTGTGTGTGCACCTTGACAGTTGGGGTAGGAGTGGAATCCAGATCTGCACTGTTCACACCGAGGACCTTGAAACTCGGGTTTACACAGACAGCGGCCAGACGCGTCGCAGCCTTCGGGCAGAGAGCCGACCGTGCTGCAACCGCACACTGCAGAGAGAGAGAGAGAGAGAGAGAGAGAGAGAGAGAGAGAGAGAGAGAGAGAGAGAGAGAGAGAGAGAGAGAGACGAATCATCTGATCGCTGCTCACACCATCTCTGTGCTTACACAACAGTCTTTAATATAGTCTGGTTTGTAAGTGGCTCTGCTGGTTATCTGGACATCTGATCACATGACTCTCTAATTACACCTGATTTTAATAAGACTTCTCCTGATAGGTTGGTGTAATATGAGTAAAATTTAAGCTTTACATCACAACGTTGAGCTACAGAGCTTAACCGAGAAACTGTTGGATGGATGAAAACCTGACAGGAGAATCAACCAGTGAACTAAATATCATCTAAATCATCTCATCAATGTAAAAAAAACACATTAAATAAGTATAATAAAGTAATAAGTATAATAAGTAAGTATAATAAACACAGATGAGATGTGACAGGGATGGAAAGCACAGTAAAAACAGCAGAGAAACATCTGTTGACAGCTGATAAATTCATGTTGTTTCACCTTCATTGCATTGTGATTGTATTTCAACAAACAGGCTGATCTATACAGACTGCATGTTAATACCAGGTTCTGGTCATTTCATGCTGATCCTCTCTGGATGCAGATTTTTGAGTGACTGTTGTTTTAATAAAACCACTTTCAACCAGTAAGTGCTGCTGAAACGTTCGTGTTGAGAACATTATATCAATTTATAGGCAACATCAGTCAAGTTTCCTTCCAGATTAAAAGCAAATTCAACTGAAAGTCCAGAAAATCTGCAAAAGAAAATGTCATTTAATGCCTGTTTTCATCTGTTACAGCTGTGTGAGGCTCATTGAGTCAATGCTCCAGTCAGATATAAGTAGATATTAAGTAACTGAAGTACTTGGCTGACAAACAGATAACAGACAGAGCCTGGATCTCTATATATAGAGGCACAATAGATTATAACTGATTAAAATACATGGTTGTTTGTTTACAGAGGCCTTTGTGGAAAAGTCTCCAGATAGAGAGAGAGACATAGACACAGAGAGCGAGAGAGAGAGAGAGTTTCCAGCAGTGACTCACGTTGGCAGAGCGGGTAGTTGAAGTAGCCCGGCACACACTGGTCGCACTGGTAACCTTGGAAACCACTCCGACACACGCTGTGACCCGTCAATGCGTCACATGACCCATCCAGACAGCCGGGACCTGAACACTGACAAGCTGGAGACACACACACACACACACACACACACAGACACACACAGTAAGATAAACAGCAACAACACAGAGACAGTTTAATATGTCTGAGTGTTTGTTTGTTTGTTTGTTTGGACATTCGGTTTATTCAAAGTATTTTCTAGATGATGTGTGTGTGTGTGTGTGTGTGTGTGTGTGTGTGTGTGTGTGTGTGTGTGTTTGTTAACGAGTCACACAGTTGGGAATGTATACATGATTAACACAGCTTGGTGGAATGATGTTTACTCAGGAGTGTGTGTGTGTGTGTGTGTGTGTGAGTGTGTGTGTGTGTGTGTGTGTGTGTGTGAGAGAGAGAGAGAGAGAGAGAGAAAGAGAGAGAGAGGTGACTCCTGGGTGGCAAACTAACACTGGATAAAGAAAACAAACTAATAAATAAAGCGTCTGGGAATTCCTGGCTCTGGTTGTGTATTTGTATTTAGTCTGTGTGTGTGTGTGTGTGTGTGTGCGTGCAAATTCTGCAGTGTGGTCATTTGAACACACTCCTCAATTAGAGCAACACTGGACAATCTAACACTGCTGTTTAGGATGAAGAGTGACATCATCACGCTTCATCGTGGACTTTGCGCCTCACAGGATGCGTTCAGGCACAGCTGAGCGTTTTGGCAGCGCTCAGAGCCCGACACACAATCACTGCAGATTGCAGCAAACATGCATAAAGCTGCTTGTTGTACTGATTTAAGTAGAAAACCACATCTGTTCATTCTCTGCGTAGAAAAGCTGTTATAATCCCGTCTCCTTCTTCTTCTCTGGTGCAATAAAACGCTCTGCTATCTGTGTCCTGTGTCGCTCGAAAGCAGCTTTGAACCCCCCTGCTCCTCTTATGTCCATGTGTCAAAGTTTCCTCGAGCAAGACATGTCTATCTATCTGTGTCTCACCCTGACAGTTGAGTCCGTAGAAACCCGGAGCGCAGGTGTCACAGTGGTCACCGGTGAAACCCAGTTTACAGACGCAGGTTCGAGTCCGGGGATCCGGTCTGCAGGAGTTATCCACGGTACCCGCTGCACTGCACTCACAGTCTGGAGGGAGAGAATATAAAAAAAAACAGTCCGTGCTTTCCAAATGAAATTAAAACAAAAAGTCGACCGAACACAAAGAGGCTGATAGGAGCAGCTTATCACGTTCACACCACACTGATTCTCCCAAAACTCCTCCAAACAGCCGAACAGGTGAAGAGAGGAAAACATGAGAAACTATAACATCTGAGTCAAGGTCAGCTCTCAGTTTATTTTGTTCAATTTCTTTCATTTTATTTGATTTTTTTTGTATCTTTCAAGACTTTCTTTTTTGCACATTTCTGCAGTTTTTTCTCTGAACTGAACTGAATCCTTGTGACATTTATTCTTAAATACTTTGTAAAGGTTTAGATCACACAAAAAGACATAAAATAAGAAGTAAAGGACTCTAAAATAGGAAAGTGAGATTAGAATTTAAAGACTCACTGATGATCTCTCCTGCCGGTTTGGCCTCGCCGTTGTTATTATTGGTGGGATAAGTGGGGATGGCTGATGGAGAGAAAGATGGACGAACGGTTAGAAACTGGTTCTGTTTAAGCTCTTGTTTTTTTCCTTCTTCTTCTTTTTCTTTTTTGAGGTGTTTCTGTCGGGTGTAAACTCACGGTAACAGTCGGGGAAGTTGACGAAGCCGCTGGCGCAGGAATCGCAGTTCTCCCCGCTGTAGTTGGGTTTGCAGAGGCAGCGACCGGTCAGATCCTCGCAGGTGCCGTCTGTGAACTCTGACTGACAGTCGCAGGCTGCAGGAAGTAAAAAAAAAAAGAATAAAAAATAAAAAATAAAAAATAAAATAAAATAAAATAAAATAAAAACAAAAAAACAATAAATAATATCAATGATGGATATATCATCTGTCCAGAATTATGATTTACACCCGTTTGAACGTGCTATGTTTGACGGACAGCTGTCACTCACGCGAGCAGGCCAATGGGGAGTCGATGGAGTGGTCAGGTGACCTGTAGTAGGTGGGGATGCAGCGCTCACAGTTGATGCCGGTGGTGTGATGCTGAAAGAGAGACGTTTCCATGACAATTCAATTTTTTTTTCAAGTTTTTAAACAACAGTCAGGAGCCCAGATGAACACTGAAACAGTGTTTTTCTTGCTGTAATCATTCCTCCTGTTCATACTGACCATGAAGAGATTGATGGTTAATGTGATTTCAATATAAAGAATTCATTAAAATGTGCAAATGGTGTCAAATCAAGTGGATATCTTTCAAAAATTACAGACTTTTTAGTACAAATTTCCGTCTTTTTGTTGCTTTTCTTGCACTTTTGCTCCACAGTGAAACACAAAAGGGAATTTTGTATTAAACGTATTGATTCAACTCTAAATTATCATCATATATATTAGCTGCAGATAAACTTTTGCATACATTTTAGCACAAAAGAAGGACTGTGGATTATCTCCCCCATCACCTACTATGAAAGCCTGTTAGGACAGGGTTAGTTACCTGACAGTTGAGGCAGACTCCTCCTCCTCTGTAGTGTCCGTGGACATCTAAGCTTCCTCTCCTCTGATCGACCTCGGGGTCGTAGTAACAGTCGAACGAATGGCGGTGACAGTTACACGCTGAAGAACGAAGAACGCCGGATGTAAAAAAACACACAGTTAGAATAAGAGACCAGACACTTTGACAGATGCAAAATATCAACAATGCAGAGTTTTATGTGACAAGATAAAACAAATTAAAGACTATAAACTAATAATAACAAGAAAAAAAAGGCTTATTGAACTCTTAAATACGTATTTCAGGTCAAATTCTCTCGTCTAATTTTCATAAAGTTACATAAATAATCACTAAATTCTCAGTACAGCCTTCATATTTATTCTTTTTTCTCCCAATCCGTCAGGAAATAGCATTTCAGTCAGTTTTATATGACGTCTTTAAGCAAACAGTATCCAAACTTGCTCAATAAAAAGCACAAACGCTCACAAACAAACAAACAAGTGTTGACGTTCACCTGAGGAGTAAAAACCGCTGCAAGCCAAGAGACAAGAAGCATGAAAAAAAAAAGGAGAGAAGAGAATAAAAAGAGGACGAGAGGAAAGAGTAGAAAGCACGGGGGAAAGAAATCAGTTAGTTCAGTAGCAGATACACGTTAGGGGAAATGAACAGAAACCCTCGAATCATTTTCTTCCTTCTGTTCAGTATCGTAGTAAAGTCAAAGAAGCAGATCCGACATCTGAAGCGACTTCAAACGTGAATCTCCGCCGTCTCTCTGTGAAGTCACTTCAAAAATGGAGTTTCCTCCTGACAGGTGTGTTATTTAGCGCAGGGGGAGATTACACACACTCGCTGGTTTCCCAAACATATCAAGGAAAGTCACGACACGAGAGAAGCTGTAATTAAACACGACCGCACGTAATTAATAATTTCCTGAAGGGACGTCTAGTGAAAGCCGACTCTCTTATACTGTCGTCTGAAGTACAAATAGGAGGGCTGGAGTTATTTTATGAATCATAAAGGCTCTTTTATGTCAGATGAAAGTCAGTGATTACAGGCTGGTGTAGAGTTTTTACTCTGTGATGGACTTTTTGAGGGTTTTTTAATATGTTTTTTTTAAGAAGCTGCTAATTCACATGTCAAGAAGAAACGACATGAGAAGAGCTGAAATGTTTGATAACTGCTGTACATATACAATACAAACTCATAGTGTAGTTTGAACCCTTTTCTCCTTTTTAATTTCATTAATTTATAAGCTTTTAGTCACTATATGTGTCACCCAGACTAACATATATATATAAGACTATTCAGAAATGACATTACTGTGCATGTTAGTCGTATTAAACATGTTCTAAAAGACTTTTTATGGGGAAAAAAGGAGGATATATACAGCACAAATATCCATATATGAATGGATAAGAGACTGTCACAGTTCCCTGGATGTAAGAACCATGCTGATCGGACATTTAGACTCTTAGTAATGCCAAAAATTATTGTGTCAAAGAAACAAAATACCCCAATAGCCCCATTTTCATAGATTTTATCACTCTGATTGTTTTGCTAATTTTAATTGTTTTGTTTAAACCAACAAGACATCAACACATTTTGGGACGTCGTTCTAATTGATAAAGTTATGATCTTCAGCCTACCATACACCCATAATGTAATGTAATGGTTTTATTTTCCTTTGAATACAGGAAGGACTAGCTAAACTCTAAGCTACCACAAACTTTAAATTAGAAAAAGAAACAATGAAATAAAGTGATTGAAGTAAATTTATTTCAGTGTCGGTGCAGCTGCTGCCTTTTGACAAAAAAAAGAGGAAGTCCGATGTATTAAAGGTGCAGCGTGTCGGATTTAGTGACCTCTAGTGGTGAGGCTGCAGATTGCAACCAACTGAATACCCCTATCCTCCTCCTTTCAAGCATACAGGAGAACCTACAGTGGCTTTGAAACTTTAAAAAATGTGCAAAAGGTCCTCCCAGTGTTTGGTTTGTCCATTCTGGGCTACTGTAGAAACATGACGGTGTAACATGGCGGCCTCCATGGAAGAGGACCCGCACCCTACGTGGACATAAAGGGCTCACTCTAAGATAATTTAAATAGAATAACTCTTATTTTCAGGTGACTATACACTAATTAAAACATGCTTATGAATATTATATAACGTTTCTGCATCTGTCCCACTAGATGCCACTAAATTCTGCACACTGGTCCTTTACATAGCGAACTCACACATCACACATCTACCTGCTGGCTCCAGTCACACGGCTACAGAACAGACGTTCCCACACACACAAAAAGAGTAGATAAGTAAAAGAAAGAGAATCGCATGCACAGCCCAGACCAAACTTCACTCTTCATACAGAAACCCTGATGGAGCTTTTTTTTCCCCTCTTATCTGCCCCTCAGCGCCTGAAAGGTGCCGGCTGAATAAACCAGCGCTCCTTATCCTGCTGCTTTGACTCCAGCCTGATAGTGCTGAGTGTTTTTCTCAGACTTGAGCTTTTTCCCCTTTCTTGCAATACCCCCCAAAACTACCTACTAATGCAGTGAGTCAGTCAAGAGATAAGAGAAGCAGACTAGAATAACTCGACCTCATAAGCTCGACTACTGTTGCCTGGGACAAACCGTGTACAGTTTTTCCTCATTTTTTGTTTCTAAAAAGCTGAAAAATGACATTATACTGGGAGCACTATGTACTTACTGACGTAGTGTGCAAATTTTGACAGGGTAGTGTCGTCTCAAATCAAACACTGCCGTTGTACACTTACCGGAAATTAAGACAGCAAATTAATAATAGCTAGCGTTAGCATGAGCTAGCGTTAGCATTAACTAGCGTTAGCATTAGCTAGCGTCAGCATTAGCTAGCGTTAGCATTCGCGTTATAGTTCGTTCTACCAAATCATTACAGACCTCTAAATCAACCCAATAAACATACTGATGGCTGTAACCGGGTACGTGTAATTACAACGTACCCGGCTGCCATTTTCAGTTTGAAAAGTCCGTCCCTCCCCTTCCGCTACGTAGCCAAGATGGCGGCCATTAAGGGTGAGAAGTGGCCGTATAGTTCCACACTCAACTTTTTGACCGTTTTGAGTGCAACATCCGGGTTCTCACAGTGCTTATGTACTCAAAATGTTGAGTGTAAGTGCAGAAGTATGCGATTTGAGACATTTGTCTGTACTAGCTTGTAAAATTTGAGCTGCTGCGGCTAAAACTTGAGGGATTTGTTGTTGTTGAGTGCAAACAAAATCATTTCTGCAACATTATGTTCACTTCAACCTCAGTCTGTGAGCATCTAAGCTGATCAGAGCATTCTCTGCTTCCAGTTTCTCAAAGGTGACGATTTGCTGCTTTTCTTAAATTGATTTATTTGATTGGTTTGAGACTGTTAAACTGTTTTAGTCCATTTATTAACATTTCAGAGAGTAAGCAGGTTAGTGGATGATGAATATAATCGTTAGTTGCAGCCCTGGAGACCAGAGAAGAGACTACCAAATTACTCTGGAGGTTGCCGAACCATTTTTCATCTCTTATTTAATAAGTTGGGTTAAAGTCTGATGTGTTATATCTGTGGTTGAAAACACACTTCAGCTGCAGTGTGTTCAGACTTCTATCCACTATAGTCTCTCTCTCTCTCTCTGTGTAGTTCTGTTCATATCATGTTGCCCTTTAGTGACATTTCTGCCACCGTGATATCCATGTTGTTCCTTGTTAAATATAACTGCGGCTTTGATAACAGACGACTCTCACATGTAAATATAACTGCAGGTTTCGATAAGACCAAGTTCACCCCCGACTCAATGTTATAAGAAACAGAGAGCGCACGATCAAAGCCTTTAGCTGATTATCTCGATGAAATGCTTCAAATCATCCGTGTTATTGATATAGATATATAGTATAGTTAGTCTCACTCATGCTGCAGTAAACTTAAATCATCACTGTGTGTATTTCTAGGAGTCAGTGTGCGTGCATCGGGAATTATGGACACAAAAAGCAGAGAAAACATTATTTCTAAATCATAAATTACTGAGATTTAGGTGAAAAAAAGAGAAGAAATCTGAAATAAAATTGAAAGAAAAAGGAAACAAAGGTTAAAAGGCAACACAGATAAAAAAAAAAGTACAAAAAAAGAGCCAAAAGTAAATAAATAAAACACAGAAAACAGGGTTAGTAAAGAGGACCGCAAGCTGAAAACAATTCATCACTAAATGAAGTGAAAAAAAGGAAATTTTTGCCATTTAACGCAATAACCATGACCCACATTTACAACAGCTAAAAGTCTTCAAATCCATCAGATGCTGCCGTTCATCCAACAGGAGCAACTCATCAGTAAAGTTGTTTTTCCAAGATACCGGTAATGACTTTTAGGCACGTAGCACTCTCTAGAAAACACTGTTCATTATTGTGTGTGCATGTGTGTGTGAAAGTTAACAGCGGCGCTGCATCCCATGTGTGTCCGTCGAGCTTCATTAAAACGAAGGGCCGACTAGTTCTGCTGAACCATCGCATGAAAGAAAAACACATTCCTCTGCAGGGATCAGTGATTCAACTCCAGAGAGAGAGGAGCCCACAAGACTCCTGCGTGCATGTGCATGCATGTGTGTGTGTGTGTGTGTGTGTGTGCATAGCGTGTGTACTCACGTTCACACTCGTTGGCGCTGTAGGTCGTGGCCGGTTTCCACGGTAACTGGTTGTACCCGGTGCAACACTGGTCACAAGACACGCCGCAGGTGTTGTGCTGACAGTCGCACTGTAACCTGTGAAAGACAAAAAAAACCAAAAAACGAGAGTTTGAGTGAAATGATGCTGAGGTAAGTAAATAAATGACACGCACACACTGTAGACGCAAAAGGCTGTAATATGTCGTGGTATGTAACTATCTCAGCTCATTGTGTTTTGGGTAAAACATGATTTGAACTTTTTCCCTGTAAGTTCATCTGGCTCTTATACGCCGCTAATGTCACATCAAAGAGCGGAGGAAAGCGGAGAGAGAGAGGGTCCCCCCCCACAACAATGAAGGAGTTAATCTTCCTCCGCCATCGACAGCGGCTGACTGCTTCACCTCGGCTCTTTTAATCCGATTAGTGTGAAAAACCTGCGGCCTGTGGAGTGTGGCCAAAACACAGCAGGAAAAGACAGAGAGAAAGAGAGAGAGAGAAAAAAAAACTTCTCTGGACGCTTTTCTCTCGTCTTAAACCGTTCAGAGAGAGACAAACACAGAGGAGCGGAGTCACGGGAGAGAGAAGTGCGATCAAAAGGAGAAAAAAAAAATCAACTGAAATCGCTGAAAAACAAATGTTATTCTTAAATGTGATTCTTAAACAACTATTTTCTCGGGGGAAACGTCTCCAGATGACTCCAAACGGAGCCGAAAGTCACTCACAGTGACGTAAACATCGAGCCAGCGGTTTGTTCTTCTTTATTTTTCTTAACTTTTGCTGATGACTCACTCCTTCAAGTCTACAAAAAAAACCCCCAATAAAACTCTTAAACTTCTCATGTAAACATCCGAAGAAAGAAAACAACTGGATTTTTATCTTTTCCAGACTAAAAGTAAATCCTAAATCTACCGTTACAGTGTTGATACAGTGAACCCAGCTGATGTTATACTTGACGCCGCCGTCTGAGCTTACTGAGTAGGAGGAAATGCATTTACAGCGTGAATGATTTATATTAAAGGGGGTGTTTGCATAGACGGAGGATGGACTCCAGTGGTTGTTGTTAGCTGCTAATAGCTGCTCTTACACTCTGCATCCTCTTATTAACATACTGTTCAAAACATTTGGGAAGAATCAACACAGCTTTAAAAAGTTTTTTTTGGCCCTTACAGACTTTTATTAGCAGCCTACCTCTATATTTATGTCATCTGGTTATTCAGAATTCATCTTTTTTTCTCATTTCTTCTATAAAAAAATCATTATTTTTATACTCCTTTTCCATTGTTATCAATCCACATTTACTTTCCAATCATATCCTTGATTATTCTCTTCATATTCCATCAAATTCATTATAAATCTGTCTCATATGTTTCCTTCTATGTGCTTCAGTTTTCTCACACACTTTCACTCACGTCCTCATTGTGAAGCTTTTCACCGACGACTAGAGGATTTAATGATCTTCTTTGCTGAAATATCAACATAAACTCTTCCTGTAGCTGATTAGATCACACAACTGTTTACTTTATGTACTTACTACCACCGTTCTGCTTTGCTTTCTGTTTTAAACTTATAATAATAGTACGGCAGCTGCAATATCGAGCTTGTTTCGTCTCCAGAAGAAGCTGTGAGGAAGTAGAGTCCTCTTCAAAGGTTAAAAGTATTTTAAGAGTTAAAAATGTCTTGTTATAAATGTCTCTCTGCTGTGCGGGGAGGTGTGTTATTGTGCTCTGGCCTTTGCTGATAACACGTCTGTATATTGTGTTTCAACAAGCTGATTGTGTTTCAAGCTTTCACCTACTATCAGATCCATTCAGTCACTCTCTCTCTCTCTCACACACACACACACACACACGATCTAATTCACACACTCCCTCTCGTGCATCCTCTAACTCGCCGGCTCTCCGTTCACGGCTTTCTGTTCTGTTCCTCCCTGGCGATCAGCTCCGCTCAAGCCTTTTAGGAAACCACTTTCAATGGAGGGTTTCCACCCAAAATTCACTACTTCCTGGTTTTGATCGTCAGCTGCGGACCGGCGGCTTCCTGACAGAAGCGGTCGAGTCATTCAGCTGAATTACAGTCTCACGTCGCTATTTGTAAATCTGTAATAGTTTGATACAGTACAGAACAATATGATATTACAAAACACAGTTTGCTTTTCTATGTCTTCATTAATTATTTCCTGAAAATACCTAGAAAAGTAAAATTACAGTAACATTAAATGAAAACTGGATGCTTAGTTCAAACTGATGAAGGTTGTGAGATGCAGTTGAAACCTGCAGAAAGTGACTAAATTAGTTAAATTAATTAAAAATTAATGAAGCCACTACATTTATTTTCTTTTAAGTGTTCAAGCCTTCAGTGTCTTTATTGTTTTTGCTTCTATCTTTCACTTAATTTTCATGAATAAGTAGAAATAATTTCGCTTCCCAGTAAGTGTCAGAAACTCAGAAAGGGTTCACTTCTTCATCTGCAATGGACAGAAAACCATTTATTTATAGTTTGTCCTTTGAATTCTGTCACTTTTCCACTTTTTTATGCAAGTTTACTGCTGAGTAATTGACTATACTGCCCTAAAATTGAACACATACAAAGCACTGCCTCATTTCAGGTAAAATTAATGAAGCCACTACATTTAATTTCTTTAAAGTTTTCACGGTAAAGATCTAAGTTTCCCGCTTTATTGTTTTTGCTTCTATCTTTCACTTAATTTTCATGAATAAGTAGAAATAATTTTGCTTCCAAATAAGTGTCAGAGACTCGGAGAGGGTTAATATTTCAAACTCTTCATTTATTTGTACTTTGTGCTTTGAATTCTGTGACTTTTCCACTTTTTTATGCAAGTTTACTGCTGAATAAATGACTACACTTCCTTTAAATTGGACACACACAAAGCACTGCCTTATTTCAGCTAATGTACTCTATCTAATATGCATATTTATTTGCTTATTTATTTTAGAGATGTGCTCTCATCCCTTTATGTTCACAGGTTGGGAAAATGTCATTTTCTACAACAACTGGAGATCTTTCTGTCACATCTGAATGCACAGACGGCACAATAATAATTCTCTCGAAAGCTGAATCTGTGTTTGAGTCCGTCTCACGCAGACACAGACCAGAGCAGCTTCGGGCCTCGGGACACTCTGTCAGGTGTGTGTGTTTAAACGAAAGCAGGGGATCTGTGTTGAAATTAAACTTAACCCCCGTGTCCTCTGTGTGTCTGTCAGTGTTTTTTGCGGCCGGTTCGGGGCCAGACGGATGTATAGGGCCGTGTGTTTGTAATATCTCTAGGGGGCCCCCGATAGGTGCCTGCAAAAAGAAGTGTATACTTTCACATATCTGCTCGCGTGCTCACACTTGCACAGAACCCTCACACGTTTATATGGAGGACCTTCTCCCCCTGGATGTGTGACATATTTCTACGCTGAAGGCAGAAACATAAAGAGGTTATCTTTTATGGGCAATGTTTTATTAAAAATGAGCATTTGTCCAGATATTTGTATCCCTTACACACTGATTATACACTTAAAATGTGCTTAAATGACAATTTTTTTAAGTTTGTCTTGTGTTAATGCCACCAATCTGGTAGCTGCATTTTAAAACTAATACTAAACACACTTTAATTAGTTGCAGAGCCGGTTAGACTGACTTCTAAAACACAGTCATGTGTAATTCAGCCACACCGAGTTGCTTTAATGGCTCCGCTTGTATAGTTCGGATTTCACACAGCATGTTCGCTTTAATCCGTTTCTGCAAGCTGGTATGTATTTAACTGCGCAGAGTGTTTATACTGCCATGATAATGTATGACAGTTTAACAGAGAGTGTCTGCAGGGGCCGATGATGAGTCGCCCCACTGTAGAGACTGTACAGTCAACCTAAATATACAGCACCTTATGAGCAAGGCTGGTTTCTGGAGTCCTGGCTTCACTCTCCCCCCTTTTCGTGGCATTAAAGAGGGGTTTCAGAAGCGCGTTCACGCATCTCTCGAGACTAATTTGGGCACGACGATAATCGACGACAAGCTGAGGAATGTTCTCCGTACAATTAATGTGTTTTTAAATGTGTAAATGTAACGTTAAAGAAAAAGTAAGCAGAGGTTTTTGTATGATGCTCAGTGGGGTCCAAACGAAAAGTTAACCAGAAGATGTGTTAATGTCACACCTTATTTCAGGATAGCACTAGTAAAATAAGATATGTATAATGTAATTGGTACAGTCTATGATCATTAGTTAGCAGGAGGACTTAGTAAATTAATGACTACGTTTGTGTGTTAAGTCCTTCTTAAGTTCTTAGTAACTAGCTAGTTGCAGGTTGCACCATTAAAACTTTAGAAATGTCTTATCGATTTCACCCTTAAGTAATGTGTAAATCAGTTGCTAGGAAACATCTGTAGCACTGTCCAATGAGAAGCAACCGACTACGTAAACAGGAAGTCACCGTAGCATCACAAACTGTAACCTAACTTCCAAAAAAATATAAGTTTTAGGGGCCAAAAAAATATGATAAATGTAACTGGCAATCGTTTGTTAATGTAGATACGACACATCTGCACACCTGGAGAAAAACGTGCGTTTTACAATTAGTAGTGTTCATGCAGTTTACAGTGAGATCATGCTAAGCTAACTGACGCTGTTTGGCCATTTAGCTATTAGCATGTTTTGCCATGTGAGGGATATTGCTTTTTTGGGGTTTACTAGCTGGTTCATTCACAGTTCAACCTGGTAGCTAGTAGCTGTAAATATTTAGTTGCAACTCATCTCTACATAATTAGATTGTGTGGAGCGACCAGATTTAATTTAGTGATGCATAAATTAGCACTTATGTTATAACTAAGCTAAGTTTGAACTTACATACAGCCGGTGTAGCTGACATCAGGACCCAAACATCCAGACACAAGAGGTCAAACTTAGTAAACAGATACATGTTAAACTCCTTATTAAAGAGGGAGAAGAACACTTTTAGCCTGGTGTTTTTTAGGTATTTAAGCATTTTAGGACTAATTAGGTATATAGAGTATGTGCAGGCATCATGTTGGATCGTTTCGTCGCCAGTCGGCTATTTGGACATAGTTTATTCTGTTCTGCAGCATTTGGTTTCACTTTTCTTCATCACCTCTGGTTCAGGATCACAGCTCAGAGAGGTGAGGCTACATCTGGATTACTCATTAGCACAGCTGGTGTATGTGAGTGTGTGTGTATTTTAAATGTAATTGTGTCTGAACGTGTGTGTGTGTGGGTGTGTGTGTGTGTGTGTGGGTGGGTGTGGGTGTGTGACTGCAAATGCTAGGGGAAAAACAGACTTTTCCTATGGGTTTCAGCAAAGTGTTCAGATAACAATCAAGGAAAAGGAGGAAGGGACTGCAGGAAAAGAGAAGTTTATGATTCTATAGTCTATCCCTTAGCGGATATAGTCCATAAATTACACCAAAGTGAATTACAGTCGTCACTGAGAGCTAACATACTTTCCACTTCTATGCTTTACTATGAAGTGTGCGCTGATACAAATGCTTAATACGGCACTGTACAAGAGTTTTAGGGCACTTGAGATGTTTAGATCCTTATCCATTATCCAGTACCATCATAGGAGGCTTCTGATCCGAGCAGCGGGTCTGAAAAATGAAGCCAGACCTGCTTTCTCTCTAACGGCCAGCAGGGGGCGACTCCACTCGCTCCAAAAAAGTAGTCTGATTGTATGGAAGTCCATGAAAAAAATGTTCTAATGTTGGTACTTCATCTTTTTTTCTTTTTTTGTTCCAATTTGACTGCAGTATTGTTCACATCCATAACACCCACAAAATGGGCTACGCTGTTTAGTAAGATTGCACTAAATTAACTTGATGGCTAGCTAGCTAACAGAGTTGATGCTCCCCAATGTCCAAGACGGTTTTGAGACTAAACTTTAAAAAAAAAAGATGGTTTATGTTCAGTTTTAATTAACAAACCATTAAAGAGAACATAGGTCTATCTCTCAGACATTTTAATTTACTTTATAATGTTACTGAACTGACCGAGTACGTCTGTAGACTGTAGTTTTCCTTTTTTTCCACTATAACATAAGCAGTCATTAAACTCATCAGACATACCTGTAATACCTCACTTCTAACTGACAAACCAACACTTTACCAAATCCTACGAGTACTGAGAACAAGAACAAGTAGAAGAAATGAAAAGTTAAGGGAAAGAATGAAGAGGAGGTTGTTAATAGACGCCAATATTTCAACCCCGTTCCCCCCTCCTGAGAGCTCTTCACAATCAGCTGCAATCCACGCATATTTTACTGAAAGCTAACGTGGTGCCGGAGGTTGCAATAGACTAAGCTTCAGGAGACAGGCGAGTGTTTAATTTGTGACTCATCGGGGTATTAGACACATAAAACACCGATTAACATAAATGGAAAAAGAAATCAGGGATGAAACCTTTCAAACTGTTTAAAGTACCCTTCAAATAAAACCTCTGCTTTGTTAACGGCGTTCAAACAATTACAGTAATAGTGGCTATAAATATGCCATTCAAGGGGGGGGGATTCTGGTATTTTAAACAGTCAGAGCAGAGATGAGGATTGATCTGCTGCTGCAATATGGTTTATATTTTTTTTTTAAAATGGAAAAATCTTCAAATATTCTTTAAACTTTCAAAGGTTGAAAACAATACCCTTTGAGTCATGCAGCTATTGTTAGACTCAGCGCAGATATTTACTCTTGCTTCATGTACATAGGTGTTTGATTGATGGGAACACGATACGAGGAATTTCAAATAAATCTCCTCCTGACCTCATCGAGCCGTCAGACATTCGCTGGTCTGGCGAGCGTCAGAGCGAAGGAATGTAGAGCAAATGAGCTTGAACCCAGAACTTAAATCAACGCCGGACTTTGTTTAAGGTTGTTACATCCAGCAGGTGTGTTACAGAGTACAGCAGGTCTCCTGACTGGAGGTCTGTGTTTAAAGACAGCAGGTGACTGAAATGGTTCGACTCGCAGCTGCGCTACTGATATCATCACCTGAGAGAAACTCAGGTCGCAGGTTTTAAAGGCCACAAAACACAGACTGCATTATGCCGGAGACGTGTTGGGCTACTCAGGCTGAAGTTAGGTGGATTTATTTAATGTGTCTGTGCGTGATACATGAATGTTTTATGAAAACATTGCAACACACGAGTACAGTAGTGGCAAACATCGGCAGCAACGATACTTCTCACCATGAGTTAAAACTTTAAAGGAACCTTTTAAAACTTTTCTCACCAAAGTTAAACGAACTGGAGTTAAAAAAGAAGCAATTTCAGGACCTTACTGACTTACAAAAGGGGGAAAAAAATCATCTGTTCTGCCTACATTCATGGCTAAAAGCTGCATGTGACAAATTTAAGGTCACTTTTATAGACATCTTTGATCTTTTCTGTGCTTTCTCTGCATTCTTTAAGCACTGCAGCCCGACCACAGAGGCTCTCAGGTGCGAATCCTACCTAACCCTAACTCTACAATAATAACGTCTCATCTCAGTGCCAGACACAGTCGCTGCAATGAAAACTTGGAAAAATAATAAAAATAACTATATAATATATATTGTTTTTGTGTGAATTATTTGTCTTGTTATGATCTGAGGAGCATGTAATCTGTTCTCAGGTCTCTCTTGCAGAAGAAATCTTGATCTCATAGAGAGTTTATTTCAGTAGGTAAAAAGCAGAAAACATCCTCAGAGTCAAAATAGTTGGTTATTATTTAGAAATCATCATAACGAACACTTTAAAGGAAACATATCATGCACATTTCCAGGTCTGTATTTTTATTCTGGTGCTCTATGGAAATATCTTTGCATGATTTACAGTTAAAAAAAAAAAATCATACACGGCAGCCCTTCAGTTCAGCCTCCGTCTGAAACAGGCTACTGTCTCTTTAAGGCCCCGCCTCCTGATGAGCCCGCTCTGATCTGATTGGCCAGAAACATGAAACAAACTGTAGCAGGATTTCACTACTTTTTCTTGTTCTTTACTCAAAATGGTCAACTTCTCTAATACACTCGTACATGTTTGAGCTGAAATATGACAGGGGACGATGCAAACAACACATGGAAAAAAGCTTAGCAACGCCCTTAGCAACCAAGGCTACAGACGGCCATTTATGGGCAAGAAAGGATTTACACTTACAAGGAGCATTTCTACATACATTAACCTCATATTTTGGAAGTTTGACCATGTCTATTATGGATATCTGACATCATAACAGTATATAAATAACAGGAAATCACAAAAAGCATATAGTATGTCCACTTTAAGAAATGCAGATATTAGTTTTAGGCTTTCGGACGTTAGAGATGAAGCTGTAAGAATGTACTTTAAAACGATCAAAGTCAGCTGTTATTGGTGAACATCAGAGGAAATAATAATATATTTAAACGTAAAAATGATTTTTTAAAGTTATTATAGTTATATGGTTGAACTTGGCTACCTTTAGTTTATCTCCTCTCGTCTCTCTCTCTGATCTCCAGTCTCGTATCACTGAGCCAGAAATGTTTGCACAACTAAAACTCATCATTGTCAAGAAACGGTGAAAAACTGCCTCCAACCGCATACCTACACAGCTTCCGAACATGATAAACTTTGGAGATTTAACATGCACATACCATCCCGTAGTTAAGCATATCCATGTATCTGACAGGACAAATCGGCGCGTTAACCCCCGAGGCACGAATAGCGTCAAGATGTCAAAGCTATGATGATTACATTTCTATCTAAGTCAGCGCAGCACGCCTGTGGAATGCAACCACCTGTAACCAAAGACCTTTTTCTAAAATATTGCCACTTTGTTAAACTATTTCCTCTTCATTTCTCAAACCCCTCTTTTCTCATCCATCATGCATCGACACTGACATTAGTTTCAACATCTGCTTTCCTTTTTTTTCTCCATCTCTACGTTTCATGCTTCGATGAGTTTTACGGTCTGTTTCATGACTCTTCCCCCCCTCTCGTCAATCAATATTATTAATTTTCTCCTGTTTTTTCGGGACATTTTTCATTTCTTCCTCCATATTTTATTTATTTTATCCCATCTTTACATTTTTCTTCATTTCCTTCAGTGGCTCCCTGCAGGTTGGTCCTCCCTGCATCAGTCTTTTGACATGTGGCCCCTTAAAACCCAGCTGCCTACCTGCGACCCCACTTGTCAGCAGCTTTTATACACCTTGTAGTAAAGAGAGGAGCTCTGCACTTCTATAACATTCACTCAGACCCACAATAACAGCTCAAAAAAAAAAAAAAAAAGGATAGAAATCTACGCAGCACAATCAGAGATATTGTCTTTTTCATTCCACGCTTCCTTGACGAAACCTGGTGCCTGCATTTCCCACAACTAAACTCGACTGTGCAGGTCGAGCTGTGTTACACACTCGTAGTGTCTAACGCAGCCTTGGCATCAAGCTCCTTCTTTGTAACTCCACACCCGCAGATATGATTTTTTTTTTACATTTTCAAACTGTTCAGCCTCGACTGACGCTGATACTTCAGTCAGTTTATCAGATTTCACTGAGCTCCCTGTGGAGACACAAAAGGCTTTATATACTACTGTTTACACATATACAGTAATACTCCCCAACACACCTGTAAACACACGAGGAGAACCGGTTTCACCTTGTTCAGGGCTTTTTTGTTCATTCAGACGGAGGCAACGAGGCGAAAAAAAAAGAATATTTGTTCTATTGAAAGGGCTGTTTAAGAATACAATTAAAAATCCTTCCATGTTTGAGTTCATTTTGTTTTTTAAATCAGATAAATGCACAAAAACATGTAAACTTTCATACTGAATGGCTCATCTTTGCTCGAGTAATTCATGTCGCGCCCGCGTTCCTCTTATACGCACATCATTTGTTCATTATTATATCCCCGTGTTGACATTGTCTCCAGTAAATACGATGTAATTGAAGCACTTCAAAGGCTTGAATAGACATGAAACAAAGGAAGGTTGCGCAACTGTGCCACCAACAGAGACCTGAGGCGGAAGATAGGAACCTGATAAAAAAAAAAAAAAAAACAACACATGAGCAGTTGAAATAAGTTCACTTTCAGATCGCAGGTTTTATTTTGAGAGCTTATTTGCGCCTTTAACTTCTTTAGCGACAGCTGAGGCTCATGGGTGTCGTGGTATTCAGGGCTATCTCCCACGCCATACTAACAAAAACATATCTGAGGAATGACTTTCTTTCAAAGAAAACTTTAAAAAATGGGAATTTATGGCGGTAAAAATCCTTCTGGGAGTAGTTTGATAGAAAAAAAAGCAAGCAAAAATCTGACAAACATGTCATTTTTTTTCCCCCCTCATCTTACATATGTTCTCATAACCTCTGGAGAGATCCTGACCTCCAGGTTAACATCCAAAAACAAAGCCACCTGTGTCTCTCTATCAACTGTCAGTTAAATCACGGATTAAATATCTCCTGTGGGATGTGTTGCTGTGCATTTCCCTCTACTGTACATCAACATATATCTGATATATCTTACCTCCTCTCCCCTGTCTCCCTCTCTCCCTCTCTAAAAATCCCTTCTTTCCTCCCAAATTCCCAAATCGCTCATGTACAACAACATGGAAAAAACGTTACATCACCAGCTTTTGCAAGGAAGCAGATACCTTCAACAAGTCTGTACGAGTGTGTGTGTTGATACGTGTGTGTGATCGTCTCTGTGTGTGTGTGGGTAAGAGAGTGTGTGTGTTTACATGCATACAACAAAAGACAGACAGTGAACAATGTTTATAGGCGGATATGTGACTGTTCATGTGTGTGTGTGTGTGTGTGACTCATGTCGGATTTGACAGAGTAATGATGGCTTATTGTAAAATCCTGCACAGCCTGCAGGTAGCTAAACTGCACACACACACACATGCGTACATATTATTAAATTAATAACACACTGCCCGCTTCCACCTCTATCCGAGACCTACTTATCAAGAAATTCACCTACACACACACACACACGGACGATAGTTCACCCACATGTATTAGAGCAAGCTCCGTCTTGTTCGTCTGCCTCAACAACAATAAAAAAAAGAAACTAAAAGGAGAGACAGGAAATGGATTTGGATCCAAGTTGTAATCAGAAAATACATCTTCCCTTTTTCGCCCTCTGGCTGTTTCTCTGCCCTGCAATCGCGTAAACTACCTGAGGAAAGCAACAATTTCTCTTTACCTCTTCCTGTCGTCCCCGTCTGTCACATATAGACGTCTCATTCCTTCCCTGCCTGCAGCTGTCCTTTTTTCCTCTCTGCTGTGTTTAAATGTTTAAACTATGTGCTTTGTTTCCATCTTTTGTGTTATATAAGCGATAACGAAGAAAGAAACGCAGAAAATACTCATTTCTGATTAGCTGAAAGGTGTTAAACTGCATATATAATTCCTCTTTTCTCTCCCTGCATTTCTACTGTTGCAATAAAAAAACAAATTCTTTCTTAATAAATTGAATAATTGTATATTTAATATCTTTTACATCTGATATGCATATCATTTTTGACTCAACACCTGACTGAAGTTGCAACCTGCGACTTCTTTGTCCGAGATAATGACAATAAAGCTCTCTCGACTGCTTAAATCTCATCAGGGCACCTCGTGCATATCCACATATAGCTGATATGATAAATACAGCTTTGATCGCTGCAGTGCTCACTGGCTGAACTAATCAAAACCTTCATAAAGCTTCATTCGCTGCACCCAGAACACACAATCAACCACGCAAGTGTTGCTGCTTTGGTCCATTTTGTCCACTTTATTTTTATTTAAATCGTTTGTTTTGTTCTTCTGATTATTCTGATTATTTTACAGAATTAATCAGTTTGAGCCTAAACTTTCAGATGTTGTTCAATGACTGTGTAAATGTGAATTTGCATTTAAATAACCTGAAATAAAAACTTACACCGGCCAATAGAGAGCAATATTCCACTGACGGATGATATTTTCATTGATTTCTGATGTCATGTTGGCACTAGACACTTCACTTGTTCTGACTTTGGCTTTCTGCTTCACATTTAACCACCAATGGCATGAATCTGATTTCCATCTGTAGACTCTCAGACTGATATTTGACTTGTTCCTGAACACTTGGAACCAGGTCTTGGTCAAATCTCTGGTAGAAAAAGACACATTTCTAAATGAAAATGTTACAGATTAGCATTAGCAGATTCTTATTTGCGTTAAAGGTATGCAGGTAAACACAGACAGAGCTGGCAGCCAATGAAACCACAACCAGAATAATTAAAACCACAGCGCTTCAGATCAGTCGTAGCTGGGGGACATGAACTTTGTGTGTGTGTGTACGTGAACAGTTAGACACATCTGAGTCTCTGTTGTATCGTAAATCACTTTTATGACCCACTGTGTTTACTGAGATTTCAACATAGCTTTTTCAGTCAAGGACACTTGCAACATGCAAAAATCACAAAATCAGGGTGTCTCAATACACTTTACCGCAGAAAAACAATGTTGAAAGACTCAAACAATGTTAAAAGAATGGAGTAGGGACCACACACGTGCACCAAAAAAGATTATAGAAAATTTAAAGAGTGTCCAAAACACGGAAAACCATCTGAAGTAGCTCATCATGTGACACACACAATGATAGTAGGAATGCAGATATTAGTGAGACAGTCTAACTGTTCTACAGCCAATAAGTGCAAGAAGGGTGCAATACATGACATTTATCCACCACATGGTGCACCAGCAGTCTGGAGTGAGGGAAAAGACCCAAACCTGAACCACTGGTGTTAAGGCAGGTCACATGACTGCAAGAATTTGTATGTTTTTGAGCCTAGATTTAAAGATTTCAGCAGAGGTAGCTTCCCTGATTGTAAGAGGTAGCTGGTTCCAGAGATAGGGCGTGCTGGGTAGGCAAACGCTTGACTGCCTACTGATTTTTTCTTGATTCTGGGAAAAGTAAAGATATCCAGCATCATGTGATCGGAGTGCACGAGGAGGGGGGAGGTGGGGAGTATGAAAGGGTGATGAGGTCAGAAAGATATGATGGTGCAAGCCCATGTGGTGATTTATCAGCCATGGGGAAGCACCTTAAAGTCGGATCTGGCTCGGATTAAGATTGGATTGATATGGTCAATTTTTCTAGTTATAGTTAGTAGATATTGTAGCTAGGTAGACCAGAGAATAAGACATTATAGTAGTCTAGTTGTGAAGAAACAAAAGCATAAGGTCTGCTTTGGGCCAACAACTAGCATCTCAGTTTTATTGGCGTTTAATCGCAACAAGTTTATTTGGTATGTAAATCAGGGTGTCATCTGCGTAATAGCGAAATTTGACACCATAGCTGCGGAAAATTTCACCAAGAGGCAGCGTGTACACACTACATGTAACCATAGCAACAACACAGCAGCTTCATGGCAGTGAAACTAACCTCACTTTGGGTTAAACTGACTATAAACACACTTTACAAAACGGACGACAAGTTGATCGCACCGTGACTCCGGTATACGAGCAAGAACTCATCCTAAGGTGTCCTGACATAGAAAATAGGAACCTTAGTGGAGGAAATGCCACTCCAACAGTTTTATATACTTTCATACATTTTTATTTTTGGTCCATTTTGTCCACTTTATTTTGTTTAGATCAGTTGTTAAAGTTAAAACTTCTCATTAAAGGGGAGTTTTTCCTTACCAATGTCACCAAGTTTTTCGTTTCACTGCATTCTCATTTTTCTCTTTTCGTTGAAATATCAGGTTTTTTTACTCTATTCTCTCCTCTTTTTGTTTTCCAAGCAGCCGCGTGTGTTACAGCAAATCTTGTATCTTATTTGCAATAAAAAGTATGCAGATAAATGCAGACAGAGCTGGCACCCAATGAAACCACAACCAGAATAATTAAAACCATGGTGCTTCGGATCAGTCGTAGCTCGGGGACATGAATGATAGTGATGTGCAGAGATGAGTATGTGTTTAAATATGTGTGTGTGTGCGAGCAGGTAGACGCATCTGAGTCTCCGTAATATCATATAAAATCATTTTTATGACCTGCTGTTTACCAAGATTTCATCTTTGTTCAGTCGAGGATACAAACACACACACACACACACGACTTGAACTTCATACAGTTGAGTCAAAACAATGTTGGTGTGCTGCAGGTCTGTGAGTCATGACAGTGCACTCTGATTGTGTGTGTGATATTCAGTCATGCTTTGAAGGCAGATTTGTGTCTTACTTGTAGGGGTCGTTGGGTTCCTTGGCGTTGCAGGCCTCAGCGTGGCCGTTACACACACAGCGTCCACCGATACTGATGTCCTTGATACTGTAGTAATACTGTCGAAAAATAATAATGCACAACTTGAGTCATTACCAACATGTTGCTATAGATAATGTTTTAATTACATTTAAAAGCTAAAGACAAAATTTGGATCTATTTTGGATGCAGCAGATTCTCATTTGTCGATACGAACTCTCTGGATCCACCGTTTGTTATAGTTTGATATTTTTCTCTTCTTGCCAACAGTTAGATGAGAAGTAATACGACTCTCATGTCTGTGCGTTAAGTAGGCTGTGGAGCCAGAGCCAGGAGTTTAGCTTGAGTTAGCTTAGCATTAAGGCTGAAAAATGAGGGGAATAGCTAGCCTGGCTCTCTCCAAAGTTACAAAATACGCCTACTAACACCTGTAAGGCTGATATCATAATTGTGGTATCAATCTTCACATTAGAATCTCAGCAATAACGCAAATACATGTAAGTTTATTTCCCAAAATGTCAAGCTATTCCTTTAAATTTAAAGTGAAAGTCCTGAATCATGTTTCCAGAAATACCAAATGTATCATTTGCTGAAATTCTCCAGATTAAAAAACAACACAAAACATGGTATGTTTATTTTACATATTTAAACCCTGATCAGACAGAACGCTTTTTAGCAGCTTTTTGTGATTGTTTTCAATGAGAGTGAAGCTTTTTTGCTCACTGTGTTCGTGTTGCTGAGCGCCTCATGTTTGTTGCTCTATGCTCCTCATGTTTTTGCAGGAGTGCCCTGAACGCCTCGTGTTGAAAAAACTCGATGGAAAACCGAATATTATTGGTGTTTTTTCCCCCCGTTGTTCAATCAGATGAAATGAGAGGTTCTAATAATCATGGAGGACAAACTAATGGCGGATGTTGCTGGATACGTGGCGTTATATGACTTTACCAACTGTAGTTACCATGATCTGACAGAAAGAAGCAGGCCTGGAGTGACTTTACCTCACAGCAAAATAATACTTAAGCTAATGGACAGGTGATTCAGTGGTTGCCTAGCAATAATTAAAAAAATGCAGCAACCTGTTCTTTTTTTTTTAAATTGTAGGCTTCAACAAATAAATGCAGTGCAGCTCATGTTTTGTAGCCAGTAAAAAGTGCTCTGTCTGATCTGCCTTTAGCCACATAGCTTCAATATAGTTATTAAAATAAGCAGCTACATATATTATGTGGTGTTATCATAAGATGTGGGGAATGAATAGAGCTTTCTTTCTTCCCTATGCTCTTGCTGTCACTCGTTATTAAATCAGTGGCCTTGCGTTGTTTTACCCTGCGGGTGACGGTGGGGTCGCGGAGAGCCTTGCCCATCAGGTGACCCAGCAGCGTGTTGGTTCTCAGGAAGCGGAGCCTGATGTTGGTGGCCTTGGTGAACTCCCTCAGCACCGGCGAGTAGGAGAAGTTCATCGCTCCGGGACGCCCGTTCACCAAGGACACCACGATCTGATAGAGGAAGACAAACAGGTGTGGGAACATAAACATCACAGCCTGAGATTTCCAGTAAGCGGCGAGGGGATAACATCAAAATCAGGCACAGAACTGTTTTTTTTATGTTGTTTTTTTTTTAAAATAAAGTGTTTTTTTAAAGTCTAAAGTGTTAAAGTATTTTTTGTTCATGGCCTCTTTGGACTGTTTCTAACTTTCTAAGGACTATAAGGCAGATTTATTGTAACAATAATGTTAAAAAAAAACAAAAAACAACAAAAATAACTGAAAAAATGTGTGTTAAAAATGTGTCGGACATCTTGAAAACTAGCAGCTGCAGCACACAAGGCTGCAACAAACCATTACTTTCATTGCTGCTGATTCTTTTGTCAATTAATTGATCAATTGTTCACAAAACGTCAGAAATTAGAGGAAAATTAATGTCCATCACAGTTTTCCAGAGCTCAAGTTGACGTCTTTAAATGGCTCGTTTATGTCCAACCAACACTCCGAATATTCAGTTTCAAATAAGACAACAAAAAAAGCAGCAAATCCTCACAGAAAAATAATCTGCATCTATTTTGATAATCAACAAATCATCCAAAAAGTCATTTTTAAAGCAAAACTGCCAAACAAGCCTCAGTTCCAGCTTGTCATTTGTGAGGATTTGCTTCTGTTCTGTGTCTTCTGTGATAGTAAATCCAATATGTTTGGATTTTCAGTCAAACATTTTCGAACAAAACAGGAAATTTGATGACATCACCTCGAGTTTTAGGAAACGGTGACGCACATTTTTCACTGTTTTCTGGCATTTTATGGACCAAACAGTTAATCGATGTGAGTGTTCTGTGCACAGACTCACCTCTCCGTTTTCCAGCGGCACTATGCGTGAGTATTCAGTGGTGCAAACGATGTCGTTATCATTGTTGATTCTCTCAATGGTCCTCTGTCCAAATCGCTCGATACAGTCTGACTTAGAGGCTACACACACACACACACATAGATGAGAAAGAGTCAGAGAAAGGGGGGAGAAAAAAGAAAAGAAAAGCTTATAATCAGTTACAACCACGTATTTGGGAGCGTGTGAATGTCCCCTCGTGTTAAACTTCAGCAGCGTAAACCATCTTGTGGCATTTTAATGATGTGTCCCAGTATAATAATTAGAGGAGGGTCGAGCTCTATGTTTAACCCCAACATCCCTCCTTAAATACACCTCAGCTAGAACTTCACACCAGCTGGAAGTCACAACAATCAGCTTCCACAGAACCAACACAGTATAACTCTTAAATCCCGGCCTGCTTTAAACCTGACTCAAATACCAAATCCAACCCCTCCCATCTGACTCTATTTTCTTTTCTATCCATCAGTGAATCATTTAGGCAATAAAAAAGTTAAACAGTAACTCTGAAGGAGATAAGAAACAACTCTGCTTTCTTAGCAAAGCTAAAACCTGCCAATGTTTTGCATTTTTCACTTTTAAAGCCATGGAAATAATCCAAAATTCAGCCACTTTAAGGAAATCAGATATAAAGATATCAATCTGGAAAGTTTATACAGTTGGTTGGATCTTAATGAAAAAGATGTTATGTGTTTTATTTTTCTCTTTCTCTGTGTGCTGTGAAGATAAACTGTGTTTCAGGTGCTGTACTGTATCAGGAAAAGTTGAGTTGAGGTTGTTATTGTATGTTCTTTTTGCAGCTAACAATAAGTAATCGCTAATATGTGACGAGGTTGATTAATAAAGACCTTTGTGAGGTCAAGTTTCAGCGATTATCTCATTTTCTTTCTTTATTTTTTGTATAAAAATCGTTCTGTTGCACGTCTTTCTCTGGCTTTAAGACCTGCACAGCCCTTTTAATGAATTCATTAACCTTTAAAAGCATCTTTGACAGTGTGAGAAAGAAGTTCAACCCTGTTTAAGTCACTTTGTTTCTTCATGAGGAGACATTCCTGCAATAGTTTCGCTTTATCTTAAGATTCATCCTGACACAGACGGAGAGTGAATAACCGTGAAAACAAGACAAAGAGGAGAAGGGAACTCTAGTTTTATAACGCCGAGATGCCAAACCCAGCCGTACTTGACTTTATTTGTGTGTGCGTACGTGTGTGTGTGTGTGTGTGTAACAGCTGCAGCAGGTCAAATACTTCTGAGATTTACAGCTTTGAGGCCAACACCAATTTATTCTTCACCATTTACTATCCTGCCTTCCCCTCCGACTGTAAGACTCCATAGATCAACATCACTGTTTCATGAAAGCTACTTTATTTATTAAGCTGCGTTTTTCAGGTAAAAACCCAGAGGGCAACTCCAGGTGGTCAGCTGAGTCTCCAGGTTAATGACGACCACATGTGAGCAGCTCTGGCACAAACATGGCTGCTGGGTTTCGGGAGATTTGTGCTGCAAAATCAGCTCCAGTTAGCAGGATTAAGGTCAGTTGTGAGCCGGTGTCAGTTCACGGTTCATATCATTTGACTTGAGCTGCTTTTAGATGCTTTTAGGCCAAAGTTTGACTAGTTATTTAATTTAAATATGTCAATGCAGATCTATAAAATAACTTAACATGATCAAATAAAAAAAAATCAGTTCGATTCTGTTAAGAGATTCATAAAAAAAATAAACTTTCTACCATTTTCAGGCAACTAAGACATGATTAATGGAAACATGAGAGCAGAAAAAGATCATCTCCTAATCAGCAGAAAGTGTTTTGTACTCGACAAACTATATTTTTAATATGCTGTGATTTGTTTCTGGCTACATAGTCTTTTGCTTTACTCAGTTTTACGGTTTTCTTTTTTACTTTTGAGTTGAGGAAATTTCAAGTTCTACCATTTTTGACCTCTTAATCTGGTATGAAAGACCCTGAGCAGTGCGGGGAACGCATCTACATCTACGACTAGCTGTGGGTTTTTTTTTGTGTCTCCTTCCTCTGCTGTCTGTTGCTCTGCCCGTCTACAATCAGTCCACAATGCGGTGCACGTGGCCCAGAGAGGAAGAGGTTAAATGTTCCAGGTTCTTCTTGATTGAGGACTGCTGCCTCTCAGCCTGAGATTTTATATAATTTAGTTTTTCTGTTGTATTTTGATTGTTTTATAGAATTTATTTGGTGCTCTGGTTGTTTTTCATTAATAAATCCAAAGGTTTGAGTGTTTTAAAATGTGTTTGTTAAAAGAGTTTTAAACGGTGGATTACTGTTCGCCCCATGGAGCTAACCAAGGGTCACCAGGTTACTGTAAATCATGCAGCAGGTCAGTTACCTGACAGACGGCCAAACAGACAGTTTTAGCTTCAGTTTTCCTTTAGATGGAGTCATTTTAAATACATATGAGGACATATTGCACTGTGTAATGATCTGTGATCTATGATGTGCTCTCTCTGTCTGCAGCCTGCTGTTATGGACATGCACACTTATGAAAAAGGCGGCACTCTCCTGCAGAAATCTAGCTGGGAAAATCAAGTTTCTTGTTTACTTAATATGTGAGAAATCAGCTTTCTTGAGAAGGCAAACAGCAGCCTGGTTGCTTGAGTGCATGTAAACATAACGATTAAACTCCTGTGAATATAATCTGGTAGATTAGCCTTCATCAACATATTCAACTCTAGTCTGAGAAACATGCTTCAGCGTAAAGGTGAAGTTTACTGACTTCATCTTAAAGGATTTCACAGTTAAGGATGTCCTTCAAACCGCTGTCTTCTTGGACATCTGGATCAGCTTTCAATGATGTAAATGAATGCCAGGTCATTACTACTGAATACTGTTATAACACACACACACACACACACACACACACACACACACACACACACTCACAGCAGAAACAGACCCAAACCCCCCTGTCTGTTTTACCCAGGTGAACATCAAGCTGCGACCTGCTGGCAGACATGCCTGGAATTCCCCTCCAGCTCACCTGGACTGACAGCTGCCGTAACCAATCAGCTGGCAGCTGTTTGATGTAATGACCCCCCCCCCCCTCCTCCTCCCTCTCCTCCCTCTCCCCTTCCCACTCCCTGACCAACAAACCAACCAACCAATCAGCTGCCTGCCCTCAAGGCTGCTGTTTCTCTCTGAGATTAGAGGGAGAATTAAATCCCACCCTGAGGGAGGTTAGGAAAGCATGAAGTGATGCTGATGGAATCTTACTTTGGTTTGGTTCCTTACATCCAAACATCTGGACTCGCATGTGGTTGTATAGGTGAATATGTATGTGTCTGTCTGTGTGCGTCTACTCACAGGCGAAGTACTGCCAGGGTTGATAGGTCTGCCCGAAGTCGATGGATCTCTCGAGAACCCAGAGGTCCGGACGAGGGGAGTTGGCGAACTTAATCAGCACGTAGGCCACATGAAAGAGCTGCAGAGACACGAAGAGAAGAAGAAATTCCCGTTAAATAACATATTTAAACATGGTTATTGTTGGATTGTTCCTGAATATTGCAGCTAAATGGAGCAAGGTAGCGAGGAGATGCAAGACACGAGCGTGATATAAAAATATTTGTCTAGAATCAGTTTCTGTTTCTCTATTCGTGCATTCATTTGTCAAAAAATCTCTGAATTTTACAAAACGTAGGGGCTGCAGCTAACTATATTTCATTATAAATGAGTTGTTTAGTCTATAATATGTCAAAAAAGGTCTGTAAAAACTGTGCATTAATTGCTCAGAGCTTGTTTTGTTCGACCAACAGTCCAAAACTCAACGAGAATTCACTTTACAACGAGACAAAACAGAAAAAAAGGAGTATTTTTGGTGCATTTTTCTTGATTTTTTTTTTATTAAAATCATTGCCGATTATCTTTCTTTTGATTGATTGATTTGACTAACTGTTGCGGCTCTAATCTCAGCCTGTGTGTTGTGACGGTTTTTAAAATCAGAGCTGTTGATGCAGGAGTTAAAGGATGAAAATGGTGGACGTTGGACCGTTTGTGACTGATTGGTGTCGAGGATTAAAATATGTTTAACGTTCATTTATAGAGCAGAGAAGAAGAAGAACAGAGAAGGAAAGGATGAGAAATTAAAGGAACGTAAGCGGCTAAAGAGAAGAGAAAACAACAGGAAAAGCGAGCCGCCTCGTCGACCCCCCTGCTCGGTTGACCCCGAACGGTTGACCTGTGAAACCTCTCCCCTCCGAGGAGACGTCACATCAAAAGCGACTACAGCACGTCTTGATCTGTCATGTCGTGTTACATGTCACGAGTCAAAAAAAAAAAAGAAGCTGATTCCTGTCACTAACGAGCACCAGATGCTCCCTCGTCACACATCCCCGTACGGACTCTCCGGTTTCATCCCCGACTGCAGCCTCTTTCTCTCTTTCATTTGTCATCCCTCATTCATTTCCTGAAAGGCCCCGAGGCTGGTTAAACGGTGATGACAAACCGCTCTCATGGGTTTTAGCGAGAGAGAGAAAGAGTGAGAGAGAGAGAGAGAGAGAGAGAGAGGGAGAGAGAGAGAGAGAGAGAGAGAGAGAGAGAGAGAGGGAGAGAGAGAGCTCAGCTGCACTGTTTTGTCTGTCAGACCTTGAAATCACTCCCCAGTTGAAACAGAACACACTGAAATAACAAAATGACGCACATAATAACATTATAACGAATCACAATCGCCTCCTCTGAGCGTGTGTGTGTGTGTGTGTGTGTGTGTGTGTGTTGCAGAGAGGCCGTGATGATTTGACTGCGTATGTCAGTAATTGAAACTATTCACATTATCGTCTCTCTTGGGGTTTTTGAGGCTTAATATTTTAGTCTAAACGCTGCACTTGATGCCAAAATCTTCCCCCCTCATATGAAGGTGTGTTTGATTTATATGGAGACAGAAGGAAATATTTCACAAGTCAACTCTTTTTTTCTTGTTTTCATGAAATAAATTGGAAAAAAAACGGAGGGTGAGAACGGTCTGACAGCTTACAGGAACATTTTGATTCACTGCTACACAAACCGATCTGCCCTCAGGGGGACGAATGAAGTGATTGATTTGAATGATGACATCATCGTTCCTGAAATGCAGAGTCACAATCAAGTGCAGCGATTCGACTGAGAAGATGAGATTTGACGATTTTGGTACTTTTTGACTGACGCTTCGAATCCTGAAACCTTTCTACACGCCATCTTTAATCCAACCAGACAATCAGCATTTTCCCTCCATATTTTAAAGGTTATGAGTTCAAAGACTAAAGATGCACATGGGTGTTTCAGGTTGAGACACAAAGATAGGCGTCAGTTTGATTCTGTCACTTTGTATTCAAACGTTTATTTCAGTTTTCTTCTGTACGTTTTTCTTCTTCGATCATTTTCTTTAATTTCTTTTGAACTCTAATGTTTCAAAATTCCCTCTAAATATGTTCAAAGTTATATAAATAGCAACGGTTCACACTGATATCTCAAACACATATGCAGGATATATATATATTTTTTTATAGATTCTGCTTATTCCAGCTCATCTTTGAAGTTGTATCACACACACTGGATGAATAGTTAATGCTAAAAAGCCTCTTAATGGCTTCACAAGTCAAGTCCATCATCAGCAACGAGAGAGTCGATGAGACATTCTTGAAACAAAGTTTCATCTCTTGCAACACCGAGACCTTTGCAGGAATTTAACTTTATGAACTTTTTTTTTTTTGTGTGTGGAAAGGAGCAAATAGCTGGAAAAAAAAAATGTTGTTGGGAGTAGTGAGGCGTTCCTGCTGTTCCCGCCGCTTCAAAGAGCAAAAACTGTATCTATCTGAAACGTGTTTATCTCCTTCCTTTATCTCGCCGCCTCTGAACGCGTCCCGATGCCGCAGTTACAAGACGCAACATTAGATTTTACAGTGTAGAAGCTGCACGGAGCTGATAGACAAACTGCTAGTGTGTAAAAAAAAAAACACTTTCTGTTCATGTTCCTACAAGTTCGAGCTGCTCTTTGTCTCGCCACACACACACACACACACACACACACACACACTCTCTCTCTCTCTCTCTCTCTTTCATCATCCATCACAGCTGAGTTCGGCCTGTGATCTCCAGACTTCCTCCTTTTTGACGGGCAGCTCTGTCAGAGGTGACGACAACACACAAAGCACACAAACAACAAGACATTGACACACTTACACACTTAAACACACACACAAAAAGAAACTACAACTACTCCTCCATCGCTGAGGAATGTCACGTGTGTGTGTGTGTGTGTTTCAGGCTGATGAATGAGAGGAAAGGAAGATGGAGGAGGAGGAGGAGAGACTCAAGTTCATTCATCAGTCCTCCGTCTTTCCAACCGTTTTGTCCTTTGTCACTAGAAAGACGAGCAAAAAAAAAAAAAAGGCAAATTCTCTCAAGATTTTCAAAATAAAACAACTCTCAGTCACTCCAGAAGCAACAGAATGACTCAAACTGAGTAGGAAGTGAGTAAAGTGTGTCTTTCGTTCCTCTAAAAGACACAAAATATGCAGGAATATCTTTCAATATGTGCAAGAAGCAATAAATAATGAAGTTATTTGTGGCCTATGGTCAAAGAAAATGGGTTAGTAGAGATTTCTTGATCCACTGTGATGTTGTTTTTTAGATGTTCAAACGAATGAATGAATGAATTCTGCTTCACATGGATCCACCAAATGTAGCTCAAGGACAGAGGGAGGCGGCTTCGCAGAAACACACTTCGTATGTATATATAAGAACATATGTACGTGTGTGTGTGTGTGTTTGTGAGAGAGAGAGAGAGAGATCTGAAGAACAGGAAACAGAGAGCGAGGCCTCTCAACACGTCCCTCGGGGGGCCGAAGATATTGAAAGCAAAATCCAGAAGCATTCCACTGATCCCGGAGGTTAAACGTTGACCTGTTCAGGGAGCGAACTCTGAGAAGTTCAGAGCAGAGAGAGAGATCCTTTTGAACGGGAGACGTTTTTCTAAGTGGAAACACACGACTGAACATGCAAAGAGAAAAATCAGGTGATCCGCTCCGAAAGCTGCGGGCGCTCTGACGCTGACGATCATCGACCGCGACAGCGTTTTACGGCGGCTGAAATCGATAAATCGTTACCCACGTTCCTTTTGGGCATGAAAAAATCAGATCCAACATTTGTTATTTGCTTCGTGTAGTCTTTAAAAGGCGACGATCCACCTGCAAGTCATGGACCCCCCCCCCCTTTAGACTTAGCCCTTCACCCGAACACTCGAACACACACCCGTGAATAAACTTTCAGCGCCGTCTGAAGCGGGCTCAAGCAAGATTCATATAAAAAGACTGAAACTGTGAGTCTTTGTTAAACTTCAAAGCTTCGACGAGGCGGTGGCGGTGGTGGTGGTGGTGGTGGGTGGGGGGAGGGGTGGGACACACTTCTGGTTGGCTGTACTGAAATGCTTCAAAGCTTCACTTGTTGTTGCCTCGACGTTCGAAATGGGCGAGTATATATCGGCGATAGGGAGAGGGGTGAGGAGAGCGAAAAGATAGATAGAGAGAGAGAGAGGCGTCGGAGGCAGCGTGGGAGAGTGAGTCAAGGTGCAGGTGCCTCTCTCTCTCTCTCTTTACCCTGATCAGATAAAAGTCAAGTGTTTCTACAGTCAACATGTGATTTTTAGAGAGAGGCAGACTCTGTGTCTGAGCTGTGTCGGGGGGGGTTAAAGCTCCAGGGCTCTGCTATCACTTTATCTGTCTTTATGTTTTGGGGGGGACATCAGATTAAAGAAAAAGTCTTGAAATCCCTGATGATTCGGATGATATCTGTGTTTTTAAATAAGTATTGTGAAACTGATCCGGTCCCCTACGACCAACAGACACACCGACCGACGGAGTCAGTGGGAGTTGTTCCTGTGTTTGTTTTCGGTTTAAATCTCACCAGCTCACCAGAAATTCTTTATTTCCCTCCAGTCTCCTTTTTCCTCTCTCGTCCCTGCACGCTCAGATCCATAAAGCCCCAGAACACACGTGCAAATTTAACACGCAGTTGCATCCGAAAGGGAGTATAAAAATCGATTTGAAAGTATCACATTCCATTTAATGTTTGGATTTGGAAGTGTAGATGGATGCAGCCTTTTGAGGTTGAACAGGTTCATGAGAACTTTATTTTTTTTAATCACAAGCTCTGGAAAAAGCCGCTGGTGTGACATTAAAGGTGACCAAAAGAGTCACTTTATGAAAAAAAAAAGTGAGATCACGACTACTCTTTGTCACTCTCTCAGCTGTCCTGTCTCCAGCTCTCGGTGGGAGCCAGTCTGTTGCCCGGTCCAAACACACACACACACACACACACACACACACACACACACACACACGCTTCACACACACATCCAACAAAAGGTTTTGCTGACCCCTTGTTCCCCCCGATACGCACACACCTCCATAGGATTTATGGATTAGTGGCGGCCTCCCAGGTCAGCCTCCCCTGAATTGCCTGCAGACCCATCAATCAGACCGCTGTTACCACGGCAACGAACAGACAGCAACAGGTCAAAGCTAGGAGTGGGGGGGGGAGAGAGGGGAAGGGGAAACTGATGGAAAGAACGAGGGATATTGAGGGAAAGAAGGGAAAACAAACCTGAAAAAGAGAACTTTTTTTGTTGGATACGGATTAAAAAAATACAAAGAAGAAACTAAAAAGCTTTACAGTAAACACTCTTTGTTAAACTTATGACTCAGTGTTGAGACAGCTCCTCTCTGTCGAGCCGTCAGAGACGTCTAGAGACCACTTTGTCTCGTACAAACAGCTATACAAGCTACTAAAAGTGCACTTAGCGAAGCCGGGGGGGGAGAAAAGACACGAGCATTACTTCATCACGTAACCTCGCACGACCGGACTCTACGACAACAGCGCCGCGGCCCTCGAGGACGGACGACACGTGAAGAGGTCTAAGCTCTACGATGATTCATGATCTGTGGTGACAGAAGGAGTGCAGGGGGGGGGCGGATAAGAAGCATGATGAATGTGAAGCGGAGATAATCAGAAAACCAGAGGCCAAAGCAGCTACTACTGTTTATACTGTTCTGTGATTATGGTGATATATTACATACATGTACAGGTTTATATTAAACAAACTGCATATGACAAGCATGGAGATCTAAAACTGGTCATAAGAAATGATTATAAAATACTAGAACGGCTTTAAATGATTCACAGTTTTACAAATAGGACGTTTTATTTTAAAGTTCAGGAGCTGTGTGTGCTCAAACTTGCACACAATTCCTTCTTAGAAGTGACTTTCTGGTAGTTTTCTGTAGTTAAGAAGTATAATAAATGTCTGCATGTAAATTAGAAACATCAACATCTGAACACTTATTAACTCGAACTAACTGAACCTGACAGCAGACGCTGTTTGAATGTATACATGCTGTATATATGCTGCCGTGTATGTGTGTGTGTGTATATGTCTGAGGAATGCAGGTGTGTGTGTGTGTGTGTGTGTGTGTGTGTGTGTGTGTGTCCTGGCCGGTTTAATAATTGTACACATTCCTTGGTGGCACCACATTCCTGGTGCCTCAGGTAACCATGGAGATAAGACTGGGGAGACGCACAACAAAGGGACAGAGGGAAGTACGGAGGGATGGAGACACTTGAACATGTACAAACCCTGAAGAGAGAGAGAGAGAGAGAGAGAGAGAGAGAGAGAGAGAGAGAGCGAGAGCGAGGGAGCGATAAGCACGGACAGATTAACTTTTCAAGTCACCTGTTGAGACAAAAGTCAAAGTTCTGGTCGTGACTTTGTGCACTTTTATGGTTAGCTAAAAAAAGAAGCTAAATCCTCATATTTCACAGCATTTTATACATATTACTATATATTCATTTCTTTTTATATAAATAAACAAGATGTTTCTGTCAACCAGAAAACATGATTAACCCTTCTATTGTGTTCGGGTCAAATTAGACCCGTTTTCAAGTTTAGATGTGTGAAACATACTTTTAATTTTTTCTGATTAAAACAAGGCTTCATTACATCCTCTACCACGGCCTACAGAATATGATAAAAACACATTTTGACCTTTTTTCAATTTTTTAAATACCTAGTAGTCAAGTCATGTTATGGGTCAAATTTGACCCGATTGTAATTATGGGTTGCTTATGCAGAGAAATACATATTAAATTATATCAATCCATCATGAATAACAAAAAAATACAACAAAACAAAAATAAAAGTAATAAAATCCTATCATAGTAATATTATGTAATAAGATTAAAATGATCTTTCATGTCGAGAAAGTGCATTGACTTGAATTTAGTTGTAGAGTGACGATTAAATGTGGTCTAAGGTACATAAAATATCAAAGTCAGTATATATATATGATGGTTATGGTTGAATAAGAAGTCATTGAGCAGATAAAACGTGTTTCTTGGTGATAATTAGTTTATTTTTAAGTGCTTGTTAATGAATTCAAACTCGGGTCAAATATGACCCGCTAACACTAAACCCTTTTCTAAACACATTAGAGGTTTTAGCAGATGCCAAATCCATTTATTTTTTACTATTTCTTGATTGCATTGATCTTTCATTTTATTATGTAATTGCATTCAATTCAATTCATGTCTGTGAAGGAACCTGTTTAGTCCTACATAAACAAAGCATTAGTAAGTCTTTGTAAGATGAAGGCTCATTCTCTGATTTACTGCTCCGCTCCAACACATCATCCCTTTTTAACGAGTCAGATTTATGTTTTTACTGTCTAAAATGTACCTTCCAGGCTTTGAAATCAAACCTTTTTGTTCTGTGAGTTTTCAGCGTTAAGTAATGATAAAAATCTAAATGGCTGAAATCCCACGTTTTGGACGACCTCCAAAATCTAATCAACCGTTTTCTGGCTGGAAGACAAGACGAGGTCTCTGCGGGGGCGGCTCGTAATGGAAAAAGTAATTTGAGTGACAAAAAAATCCAATATGGAAGTGATATGATTGTCGGAAATAAGCGTAATGAATGTAAATATATTGTGACTCTACAGAGACAGGATGGACGGATGACTGGAGGAACAAAGTGAGAGAAAAAGAGCGAGTCAGACAGGAAATTTACCCGAACAGCCTCCAGAAAAAGACACTCTGGGCAAAGCTGGACACTGTCATTATGGATTATACAGTGTGTGTGTGTGTGTGTGTGTGTGTGTGTGTGTGTGTGTGTGTTGAGACAGTGCAGTATCACACTGTGTGACAGACAGATAGACAGAGAGAAGATTGGACGGCTAATAAACGTTCCTGTCAGAAAAGCAGAGCGGAGAAAACACAGCGCTGTGAACCGCTGCCAATCAACTCATGACATCACTGACAACGCTGACTGTGTGTGTGTGTGTGTGTGTGTGTGTGAGAAACTATCTGGAGAACACTTCGTCTATTATCTCTAAAACTTCCAGTGCAGCAATAACATCAAATTAAATCCTAATAAGACGTGAAATTAGAAATTCTTAATATTTTTGTGACCGTTTTGCAACTTCTGAGATACAATCAGAAGCCAAATTAAAGCTAGTAAGAGAACCTTGACTTATTTACAGTAAGCTTGTACACTTTTTCCAATGAATCCAGTTATCATTTAGTCTATGAAGTGTAACAGGAAGAAGGTCCTGCAGCCCAAAGTGATGCAAACCAGAAAGTATTTAATATTTAACGACATGAAACTGAGCTGAAACCCAGAAAACTTTTGTTATTTAAGGTCGTTAAATTACTTTAAACGATTAAGGTATCGTCATAATTGCGACGACAAACTATTGCTATTGTTATAGATAAACTTTCAGTCATCAATTGACTGATTAATGGATCGTTCATATCAGCACTAATGCACTCGAAACGCACTCGAAATGTACTGGAATCCATCCAAACTGAGCTTTTGTCCCTGGAGGAAAAAAGGCTCTTAAATCACAGCTCCAAGTCTATAACATCACATACATGTACTGACACCACACAGCACCGACAGATGTTCTGGTGTATGTGTGTGTGTGTGTGAGTGAGTGTGGAGACGCGTGTGAGATATTTCCGACAGTAAGCCGGGCGGATGGGCAGATTATTGTGGCGTCTTGAGGGCGTCAGAATTGAGAAAGAGAGTGTTTGACTATGTGTGTGTGTGTGTGTGTGTGTGTGTTAAGAAATGTGTCCAGAGGTGGAGAGAGGGAGGGAGGGAGGGAGAGGGTGATAAGATACAGGGTTAAGGGAATAAAAGCCTGTTGTAAAGGAGACACGGAGCTGCAGCTGCATCTGTCAGAATACAAGAGATTTAAAGGACCGATGTGTAAAAAATGACTCACTGGTAGGTTATTTTAATAAAGCATGACTATACATACCCATGTCATAGGTCATATTAATTATATACAGTGTTTCCTCTCAGTTGACTGGCTTTGGTTTGGGGAGATGGGGAGGGCAGCAACTACTGAGCAAAAACTCACAGATTCTCTGTTCAGGAGCGGCTCAGATTGACACTAAAATGAGAATAACTAGTCCATCTTAAAGGTCAGTCCACCTTAAGTGAGCCTGGTCAGGTTAGGCTAACCCACTGTAGCTAACCCCCTTCACTTTTTCCAGCAGGTGGGGAGAGACGAGACTCTAGTTGGTCTTGAGAAGCTGCAGCATTTATTAACCAACATACTCTCTGTGCTGCTACATTTACTGCTTCACTGTCACTTTCCCGCCGCTCGCTCGCTCTTTGCACGCGCACATTACGCACTGCCCTGAAGTAACTACTCTACTCCTCTAACAGTACCTTTCATGCAGATGTCCCTTTGAAGGATGAGCAGAGGGAGGATTCTGGGGTTTGATGCACTAGTCAATGACTCAAAGCTTTTCCGTGATAACGTAGGATGACAATGAAGATCATTAGTAGCCCATTGGTATTAATGATGGTGTGAAGTTTTAGCAGCGCCACTGCAGAATGACTAGAGGGGAAAACACTGTATATATATATAATGATCCAATAGAAATTGCATCTGGAAATGTAGGGCTGCAACAAAGAGTCAATTAATCCACAGAGAAAATTAATCATTTAATTGAAAACTGATCGATTTATTCTGCAAAATTTGATTCGATTCTCGTTTCAACTTGTCTCTCAATGCACTTTTGAGTTAAACAACAACAAACATGTTAAAGATAAGTTGAAAAGTTCAACTTTTTTTCATGCAACAGCTCAGCTTCATGCAACCGGCGCCTCAGACGGGACAATGACACTGGAGTGATGAAACCTGGAGCGTCCAGTCATCGTTAAAGCCTTTAATCATGTGCAACGACTAAGATTTAGACAAATATCACGTCCTCCTCAGACTAAAAAAGGATAAACTATAACCATGTGCTCCTGATTTAATCCGCCTGGATCCTTTAACTTTATAATCATCATGTTAAAGTTCTTGTACGAATCTGCTAAACGTGTCAGCGTCTTGACAAATGGTGATGAACACTGATGAAACACAGAAACTCGGTTCTTTTTCCTCTTTGAAACCGGATAAGAGCGAATCATGCCTGCGTGCAGCAGTGTCAGAACGAACACAAGCGACATGTGAAATGTAAAAGCTCCAGCCGGCGCTCTCCTCCTCCTCCTCCTCCTCCTCCTCCTTCCTCCCGACACTCCTCCTTGAAGGAATAAATCCCCTCCATTCATTCTGTTTCCACCGACTCTTCTTATTATCTGTCACTTATCTGTCAGGGTGTAATCTGTCTCACTCTGTCTCCGCGCACAGATCCAGTGGTGCCAGACTGAAGAGCAGCTGTTGTAATATCACACACACACACACACACACACACACTCGCATAATCTCCAGTACAAAAAAAAAGGTGGAAAGTTGATTTATTTCTTGTGTCAGTGAATTTCTCTCGGGGGAGATGGCAACTGCTAAGCTTATGAGACAGTATATGCATATATGTATGTGTGTGTGTGTGTGTGTGTGTGTGTGTGTGTGTGTGTGTGTCAGGCTTGGACAGCTCCCCAAAAAAGCGAGGGTCATTCCTGACATTCCAAGTCAATCTAAGTGTCTCTCTCGTACTACTCTTTTCCTCCCCGGACATGCAGTCATCTCCTCCTTTTTTCTTTTTTATCTTTCTCTGTCTTGAACTATCTCTCCTTTCAAGACACACACACACACACACACACACAAAGGATTATATTCTGATAAGCTCCATTAGCATTAAAGGGATTCTTGTGATGCCAGTGTGCTGATGGATAGAATAGACTTTTATATATGTAAATGAATCAGTGAAGGTTCATTTGTTCATCGCTGATTATGTTTTCATCCTCGTTTAAAGCCTCAGTCTGTCACACACATCCACTTTCAACTTCTCTTACAGAAGCTACAAATCTAACAATGTCATAAAGTCATCCAGACATTTTTCAGCATCATCGTGATCAGTTTGATTCAGACTGAAATACCTACAACAACTATTAGAGGCGTTCATATAAAATGTTTGTACGAACGTCGATGCTCCGCAGCTGCCACCGTGATGTTGTGCTTCGGAGTAAAACATCTTGACTTATTTAGTAGATTGCTGTGAAATGTGATACGTTTATTCAAAAGGTCCCCTAGAGGATGCATTCCCCAAAGCTTTGGCCATCCTCTGACTTTTCATCCGGCACCTCGAGCAGGTCAAATATCTCAACATCTACTTCTGGAGACACGCGTTCGTTCAAATTTTGAGCAGACGTTCATGTTGCTCTCCAGACAGATACCAGCCATACTGGAAGAGGAAACACATCTCTGTCTCTACCTCAGCTGGTCTCTTTCCCTCTCTCTCTCTCTCTCTCCGGGGGTTCGGGAATGTCCGTCTACTCTTCCTTTCAGAATTCCAGGACAGGATTCCCGTCGGAGAGTCTGGAGAGTCTGGAGAGAGAAAAAAAACTCTCACGGCTCTTTAGGTTTCAGCGACGACGTTCATTTTCTGGCCCGTTTCGGGTTTCATCGTTTTCACACTTCGCGCTTCTATAAACTTGTCTTGTTGAGTTATAAGTCAGCGCGACTCTGTTGGGGGGCCTGAAAACGATACCGTATCTATCAAAGCAAAGGCTTCGACTGATTTATCCTCCGACACAACCGAGGTGCTCGGTGACCTGTTTTCAGTCCGTTTGTATTGTATGCTTGAAACAAACTAGTTCATACGAAGGGCTGTGTAAAAACAACCGTGATGCTGATGATGTCACATCACGTCGGGGACCCGCCCCCCCCCCCGCTTCCCTGCATCGCCGCTCCTGAAAAGCGGATCTCTTCACATCACATTCACCTTCTGTAGCGAGCGTCGTGTTCCAGCTGGTGTGTTTTGCTTCTTGTTATGATCTCACACATCTCCTAGTAACAGTTAAACATTACAACAATATTTTTTTTCTATATAGAGAGATTACAGCCGGAGAGGTGTTTTTTTTTTCCTTTCTACAGACTACAATCTGTTGGTTGGCCCGTGCGTGCGTCACTCAGAAAACAGTCAGCCAATCAGGAGAGAGGAGGGCCGAGCAGACACAAACAAAAACAGCCCCGTTTCAGGCTGAGTGAGACGGAGGAGCTGCTTCCATGGCTTGTACCGCTGTAACTAGACGCTTTTTGAGCGTAAAAACATGCAAATGTTTGTCAGTAGAGCAAATATATTTAAAATATTAAACTGGAAAAAGGGGCGTAATATGACCTCTTTAAAAGATAAGTGATAAGTTAGCCTAAGGGTGCTAAGGGTGGAGAAACATTCAAAGATGTTGATGGAAAATGAGCTCAGGGCTAATTGAGCTAGAAGCGCTAGGCTAACAGGAGTTTTAGCCCAAAGCGCTAACAGAAATGTTCCTCAAATGATCTGCTGATGTGATACAACATGTGATAATATCCAAAAGAAATCCAATCAACAATCTTTTTTTTTCCTCTGTAACATAAAAGATGTGACCTGGAGCTACATATTACCTACAGGCCTGTAAATGACAGAAGAAGAAACCCGACGACCGCAGCAGCTAATAACAGCCTGCATGTTTCCCAATAACCACCGCCTCCGTATTCCGACCACGCAGCTCTTCCAGGTGGCGTTTCACCGGCCCCCGGAGGCTACAGATGCACACAGCAAACCTTCACACCTTCACCGCCTATATACGTCCCATCCACGCTGCGGCCGCCGGCCCGTACACGCTCAGCCGGTGATCTCAGTGTTTCTGAAACGCTTCAGAAATGTAAAGATTACAGACTCTCTCTCTCTCTCTCTCTGTGTTTATCTTTCCATCTTCACGCCGGTTTGAACAGTGTTTAAACCTCTGCACATACCCGTACGCCAGCATCTCTTACATGTCGGGGCAAGAAAAAAAAAGAAAAGCTTGGTTAAGACTCGGGTGATAGGCGGCGTTCCAGGGATGTCACAAAGTCGGAAACACGGACTTCCTACGAGGGGACAATGCAGTTGAAAAGGATGGAAAGTCAGAAATCACATCAATATTTCAACCCGGTTAGGAAATCTCATATGATCTCATATGTCATACTCAACATTATCACACATAACATGAGTCTAGTTCGTGTAAATCTGATTATTATTAGATCAATATCTACTTATCATGAGGTCTTTGTCTCACATTCATGAGAAAATGATGTAGATTTCTCTCTTGTTAAGGTTTCCCATGGTTACAAGATGTAGAAGTCCTAGTTCATGTCGTCTAATAGGCATAATTACAAAGTATGCTTTTACATTTTTTTTGTTTTTGTTGCATGCTTTCACACTTTTGCAAACGAATATTTGGGGAAATTGCACTCACAATATCAGATGCTTTATGTTAACTAGCCTGCAAATGTCGCTAATAACATTAGCGTAGCATTAGCTGTCGCACAGGAGACAAGATTTGGACAAAAAGATCTTCATGACTTCAAAGAGTTTGCAGCATGAAATTACATAAAGGCAAAAAAAAAAAAAAAAAAAAAAAAAGGTGACAGAGAGAAGGAGTGAGGTGACATCTGTGAGGAGATGACAACGCGAAGAGGAGCGGCGAAAGATAGCGAGAAAAGAAAAGCAGACGTGGGAGAGAAGATAGGAAGAGTGAAGGAGGAGGAGGAGGAGGAGAAGAGACGAGATAAGACCGAAGACTCCAAGTCCAGTCATGGAAATACTGACTGAGGCCTCTTCTCAGAGAAGTCTTATCAGAGCAGACGGGGAGGGAGAGAGGGAGGGAGGGAGGGAGGGGAAAAGACTGGGAAACAAAAAGGAGAGGAGGAGGAGGGAAGATAGAGAGCAAGGTCGGGATGCAGGGAAGCGAGGAGGAGGAGGAGAGGAGAGATTGTAGGGTGGGGGGAGGGAGGGGGGTGTCACACCTGTTCTGCTACTGCTGCTGCTCACATTCAAATCATGAAGAAATTACAAAGAGAATGAAAACAAATATCACAAGCGGCTCGCTACCTGGACGTTTTGGTGACTTGTTGTCTCGCACATTCAAGATATGATCGACCAGGCTGAAAAATAAACCTGATTCCAGTCCGGTAACTTTAAAAAAATGACGATGAACTTGTCTTCTTACTGTCTGTGTGACTTCTAGATTATGTATGTTTGTTAATTTTGCATGTTTTAAAAAGCATTCATGAACTAACAGATCACTTTTGAAGCGTTAAGAATACATTTTGTTTCGTCGATATGCATAAAATTCTGCACATTTAGGGTAAATTTGAACGACAGCTGCGGAGGAAAACTTGTAGTTTCGAGCATCTCCGTTCCACCTGAGTGCAGAAACGCTTCAACGTCGAACGCAGGGACGAGAGAAAGACGGTAGTAGTAGCAGAGGAGCGGAGTGAGAGAGGAGAGGAGAGGAGGGAGGAACAGTTCATCCTCTGCTGTAGCTCTTCTACAGATTGATGCCCCTGATCCACAACTTAGTGTGACAGTTCAACATCCCCTCAGGATGTGGAAACTCCTGCACTCCCCGTTGTCTGTGTTTGTGTAGCCAAAGCCTACAGTTGGATGTTTCAGTTGACAGAAAGAGAGAGACCCTCTCTCTTCATAGGTGTGTGTGCTCTTCTTGCACTTCTAACTTTTTTTTTTTTAGACCTTAAGAGAGAGGGGGACATTTTTGGAAAGTGAGCTGGTCCTTGCCTCTAAAGTGGAATTCCTTTTACGCGTAAACAGACTTGGTGAATAGCTGGTTCTTCAAAAAGGGGGGGCTGTTATAGAGAGTTAAAACTAGGCTTTGGAACTACATTCAGGTTAAGTTTAATGTCTTTATGACGGTTTATTATGGGGTGAGAGAGGGCGGGGAAATGCTTTCTGTCATCCGCAAAAGAACATTCATAACGTGTGTGTGTGTGTGTGTGTGTGTGTGTGTGTGTGTGTGTGTGTGTGTTTGTGATCGCCGCTGCTCTGCTGGCAGATTACTGGTTAAGGAACCGAGGGATTGTGGGTCTGAAGGAGGTGAGAAAACAGGATTTAGACATTCCAGGACGAATTAGCCCTCATCATGTCCTCATCTATTACCATCACCCTCTCTCTCTCCCTCTCTCTCCTACAGCACCACTGTACCAGAGCTGCAACAGATGATTTATTTGAATTATCGCTATATCCTTAGAAGTTTTTTGTTTGACCAATAGTCCAAAACCCCCCCAAAAAAATCCATTTATTATCATGTATGACAAAGAACAGCATGAAATAATCAAATATGAGAGGCTGCAACCAGCAAATATTTGGTGTTTTTGGGTTAGGGTTATAAAAATAGCTTTCTGTGGATGGACTGATGTCTCTACACTGTGCACACCGAGGCTTCAATTAACTACAAAGTTCATTTAACCAACATTTTAAAAGGTGACTCGTGGAAGCAAATGAAACTCATCAGCAGCATCTGAGATCTCGTGCCTGACATGTGGATGTTGCAGCATCTCCCTGCCTGGAGCTTTTCCACCACAGCTGTTCAGTTAAGTTTAAAACACACCTTTCTGTCACATCTCATTAAAACCCTCATAAGTTATATCTCACATTCAGAAACGCTACTAATTACAGGGAATCAGCTGACAATGTTGTGGCCCGAGACGCCGAGGTTGAAAGTGATCCAAATGTGTCTGAACTCAAAAGAGGAGGAGAGAAGAGGAACTAGAGATTAATGAAAGAAACAGGCCCTGAGAGGGAGGACAGAGGGAGGATGGAAGGGAGGTTTCCTCTCCCGTGACCTTGATTTTCTACTCCTCCTCGTTCTTGATCTGCTCTCTTCTCTCCATCCCTCATTATAACCGACAGCTGGGGCGAATTCCATAATTAGGAGGAGGAGGAAGAGAGCGAGCGATAAGGGAGAAAGAGGAGTGCGGGTTGTGCGAATGAAGGAGGAGGAGATGAAGGAGTTTTATGAAGCTCTTCAAGAAAGCGGATTACAGGGAGATCTTTTAAATAACTTGACCTTTTTTTTCTTTTTTTTTTTTTTTTTTTACCACATCTATAAAATTCAAGTTGATTTGTATTTCTATCATGTGCGTAGACGAAAAGGCAAGAGGAATGATTAAAGGGGGCCTAACACGCACATTTCCAGGGGCTCTACTGGAATATCTTTGCTATGATTTACAGCTAGAAAACTCCTTAATGATCTCCTACTGGTGCTTTATGCAGCCCATCAGTTCAAAGAGGCAGTCTCTCTTTTAAATTACAAATGTTCCAACGTGTCGATACGTCGTAATTACGCTCAATAAATCAATGTGTCATCTGCAAACACTGGAAATAACCTCTTGTTTTAACGTCTCCGATTGAAAAGCTTCACATGTTTTTTGGAGGGTTGGTTTCTAGCAATGCAGACAGGCAGACAGATAGATTTGTCTCCCACGATGCCAGATATTCCCAGCATGTGATACGGTGTACACTCGGACGTTAACGGCGGAGGCTCGCCAGCTGTTGGCGTTAATGGAAGCGGTCACAGTCATTTCCCCTCAGTCGCTAATAAACATCTCCTTTCTCCCCTTGTCTGTCAGTGCAAATGTATTTATGTATCTATCTCGGCTTTGATGGCGGGTCGACCCGGCGGGGCTCGTGTTCGCAAGGGGTCACCGGTTCAATCCCCCCGCCGGCAGCTGATGGCGTCCCGTTAATGTGTCCCATCCCCAGAGGGTTTTTTAAAAGAGATATGTGACAAGGAACAAGTGTAGAGATTAGAAAATGGCAAAAAAAAACACTTATAACATGTCGGCTCTCTGACCGCACAACACACACACACACACACACACACACACACACACACACCCTCTCTCTCTCTCTCTTTCAGGTTATAGCCAGTTTCCCAGCGTGATGAAGTTTTAAATGTGGACTTTGTCCCGCAGAGCGCGTCGCGGTCGGTCACAGTCTCTGAACTCTGACTAAGCTTCATTAAGACACCGTTAACCACCGGCTGAGGTGGACAAAAGCAAACACACACACACACACTCATGTAAACACACACGCTGGAACGAGAACACGTACAACACAACCGAACGAAGACGCTCGCTTTAGTGCAGATCTCTCAATCTGAGAACTCTGCTGTCTGTATCTACGGGTCTTTTTTAAGACATCCAAAGAGTATTTTTCATGGATTTTTAGACTTGGAGAGCTTTTAGTCAAAGCTATATATTATCTAAAGGATCAACAGGAGATTAAGATAATGCTTTTTTCACTTAGCCTGCCCTGCATGAGTGTGAAAAAGAGTTCAAAGAAAAACAACACTAAGAAAATACAGAGAGAATAGCAAGAGAGAGAGATTCCTGCATGAGGGCGAAGTGTAGTAAAAGATCATGTCAACAGTTTAAAAGCTGTGTTTTTTGGTTGTTTCTGTGAACACAAAATAGTTTGAAATGATCCAAATACAGTATCTGCAAATGCAATTTTCTCAACGTCAAAAAGTCCCTTTCAAAAGTCACCGTTTCTGAAGTAAAACGGTATTTTGCTCGTCCATCACTGTGGTTGAGAGTTTGTTAGGTTTAGGTGCAAAAAAAACGCCTTCAAAACATTTATTTTGTTAAGTTTTTTTTAAAGCTTTTGTAGGTGGTTATTATTCCCTGTAGGTCATGGTTAAATGAAACCAATGTGGGCTGTTACATTCATCCTACTGACAACTCAAAGATATTCATTTTTCAACTATATAAAAAAGACAAAAGCGGCAAATTCTCACATTAAGAGAAGCTGAAAGCATTTCTTTCTTAAAAAATTACTCAAAATGATCAAAACAGTTGCAGATGAACATACTGTCAGTCAACTAATCAATTAAGCGTTGCAGCTCTAATTGGAAAACTGTGTGCTCTCAATCCATGCACACACACACACCCTGCCTTACCGTCCTCTGACTGTGTGTGTGTGTGTCAAACAGATGAACCCCCATACCACACACACACAAACACACACCTCCCTTCCACTCCCATTCACCGTTTTATGACTTAACTATGGGAAAACACTCCCTTCTGTTTGCTGTCCACCCCTTCTTCTTCTTCTTCTTCTACTTCTTCTTCTCTCTCCATTGACTCGCCCCTCTATTCCCACCCCTCCCTCCCCTCCCTCCGCTCCTCTGTTTGTACGAGGTTAAAGACATTCCTGCGGCTGCACGACTGTAAGGCCGCATGCACGGCGACAACAGCGCCGCATCAAAAAAACACGAGTTTCGATGCGGGAAAGAAGGACGGATGAGAAGTTAATCCCGGCTCCGCTTTTGTTCACATCACCCTGCAAAGTGCTGCACTGACCAGTCAAATATCTTGAAGATCACGCACCGATATCTCATGTAAGCTGCTACAATGACTACAGGTGCAGCGCAGTATGGTCTATTTTTTTTCCCTCTACACTAAAGTATGTAGGAAAAGAGTGCAATCTGTTTAAAAATGATTAAAACATAACATTGCACGTTAAAAAAAATCAATCAAATCAACGTGCATCCCTGATCCTGCAGCTAAAACTATCCAGTTCATTAGTTCAGCACCAGTTAATATAGCATATAGCATAGCAACCCTGCATAACAAACTCCATTATCACAAAAACTCAATATGCATGGGATGAAGCTGATCATAATCTCCTCAGAAAACACCGCTGGCACGCAACTATATGCTACAAAGACTGAGTCTGTGTGTGACAGGTAAGAGAGTCTTCTCCGCCCTGCCTACGTGATGCATCACATCTAAGCCCGGTGTGAGGTCTGGAGGAGAAACTTTGCTCTCCGGATTAAACTAAACCTCGGAAAATATGTGATTTAGATATGAACCCCCTGTATGGAAATCATGACTAAGGACTGAGAAATGTATGCTCGTGTGCTCTGTTGTTGTTTTCGCTGTTCATCATTGGGAAAGACCGACTTTAACTTTGTGACCTAGACTTTCTAATACTCTACAGCCCCTCCTCCTCCTCTCCCTCTCTTTCTCCCCCCCTCCCCTCCTCCCTTTGTTTCATTCAGCAGCTAAGAAAAGAAGAGAAACTCAAACAGTCTGCTGGAGTTGACCTGGTCAAAACCAATATTTACTGTCACATTAACAAGGCAAACCTCTCTCTTTGTCCCCTGCTGTTTCTCCTCCTTCTCCTCCAACTCTGTTTCTTCCCCCCTCCCCACCCCTCTCCTGTTTCTTAACATTTTATCGTTTGTGCGCCTGCCTTTCTCTATTCATTGAAAATGTTGATAAGTGAAATATGGGGAAAGATAACTGATGGACTGCAGATAGTTTTAAAGGCAAACCGCATTCCAGACTTTAAAAGGCACGAGACCGAGAGGGTGAAGAGCAAAAGAGGAACCGCGGCTTTAAAACACTGCCAGAAATATCTTCCATGACAAATGATCATGATCATTTAAGCGTCTTCAGAGTTTAATTTGAAGTAAGGGGGAAAAAAACACTAGTTAAGCTAGTTAAGTTATTTAAGAAGCCTCACTGAGCTCAAGATTTTAATGTGGATGCATTTAATAAAGTCTGTTTTTATGTTTTGGCCAGTGTTCCACACTAAAAACGTGATATGTAGCGGTTTAATAAAGGTCCTCTTTACTTCTAGTATTTTTTAGTACAACTTGTGTGCAGTTCTAATAAAAGAAATAAGGATGGAGTGTATTGATGATGTGTGTTTTGCTGATATTGCAGCTGCCTTTCAGCCCTGTAAAGACAAACATATCCATCTCCTCTCCAAGGTACCTGAGCACCAATTTAAAGGTTTCGGGAGATACCATGTGGTAATTAGTGTAGGGGTGTTAGTGTACTTTAATCCGCTGTCCGGGTTCTCTATGATTCTATTTTAATGTGAAACATAAATTAAGATCACGCAGACTATTGGGCATTAGTGTATAAATGGTTTTGTTAATGTATTTGTTAGGTTTTGTGTAGTTTAAAGTGAGGTGAGGGGCAGGTTTCCCTATACTGTGGTAGGGGTCCAGGTCGTTGCCAGTGGAAGGCTATATAAGGTGGCCAGTTTCCATCAAACGCTGCCGCTGCTGTCAGGGCCACATGCTGCCTGTGGTCCATAGTATTTTCTGTGGAGAATTATGACTGTTATTGTTGCCATGTCTTCATTGTGGGTGAAATAAACACCCGGTTGGTCTGTAACTGATCTCTGCTTCAAACATCCGGCTCTTAAAGTCCGGCAGCTACACAGCCGTCCTAACAAGCGCTCTTCCGTTGTACTGAAAATATGATGGGTTTTTTTTTAATTGTCATGAACATAAAAGTTAATTTCTGACCTTATAAAATGAAATAGCAGTTTGACAAAAGAATCTTTAACTCAAGTAGAGCCGCAACGATTCATCAATCAATCAATTGGTTGAACGACAGAAAATGAATCTGCAACTATTTTGATTATTAAATAATGATTTAAGTATTTTATTAAAGGAAAATACCAAACATTTGCTGGTTGCAGCTCCTCGAATGCGTGGATTTGAAGCTTTTCTGTGTCATACATGATAATAAACCAATGAAATTATCTGATATATGTAAGAAATTATATTTAATTATATTTAATAAGGGATTAATTGATAAATAAAGATGAATTGACAATGAAAATAATCGTTAGTTGTGGCTCCACACTTCCTTTAACTTGCTTATTGGTTTATTCTTGTCCAGGGACATAACACGACTCACATTCATTGAAAAAACCTCACCAATATCTTAACGAGACAAATTTAGAGAGTCTGCTTCACATCAAGTCGGTAAGTTGTCAAACCCAAATCAGCCGAGGCTTAAATGTGAAAGTGTAAAAATAAGTCATCGGAGGTTTTACAGTGAACTCAGTATCACAGTTAATTCCGGCCCGTCTGACTCCGGTTCTCCTATCACACTAAATGAGCTCATTGTGTGATAGCGGACAGACATTAGCATCAGTCTATTCTTAGTCTTAGGCTTGGCAGAGCAGGCAGAATACCGCTCAAAGTCACTGGTGTCCTTCAGGGAAGATGAACCTGGCACAGAAAGTGTTTTTCTGTCTGGGTTTTGTCGAAAGAGGAAGCTGCATACACTCATCACACACTGCAGCTGGACATACATACATACCCTTACAGAATCTAATGCCAATACCTCAGGCTGGAATTCAGATTTTTATAATATGAAAGTACCCAAATGCTAACATTTTAATAGATAAGATTCTTTACCCATGTCCAAATATTTACACATTGTCTATTTTTGTTCCGTAGACGTCTTCCTCATACTAAAATTTCCAGCTTCGGCTAAGACTTGGCTTCAACCCCCAAGTTGCCAGCTTCAACCACAAAACCCAGTTGATTCTTGGACTCATTTGTGACTAGCTTGCTAGCTCACAAGATACAACAAAGCCCCGTTTCAGCTGTAAGAAACCTTTTGAAGACCTCAGATCTTTTTTTATCTGTGTAGCTGGAGGAGGAACCAGGATCTAACTGAAGTCCTTGGGAGATTGTTCAACCCACACAAACGTACTTCCTTGGGGGTTAGTACTCTCCAAAAGTACAGGAACAGCGTGGGGCTGAGCATTTATGAATGGTTGAGTATATATCAGCATTTTTCAACCACCATTTTTAAAAACAAACAACCAAGTCTGTTTGGTTTTAGTCCATTGTGCTGTGATGGAGCTACAGAAGAGATGTTACGATGGATCAAATGACGATGATGTCCAAGCTTTGTTAGGATTTTTTTTGCTGAGGACAACAAGCAGCGAGAATTTGAGACAGTGAACCGCAATGAGAAAATTAACCAAGAAATTCAGTCTTGGTTGAGCGAGCTGAACATTTACTGCAATCCAATTGAAAAAGCTAAGCTAGAATGAGGTTTTTTCCTGTCTCCCCTCATTTCCTGTCTGTCTTATCACCATCAACTATCCAATAAAGACCTTCAACCTTCTTTGAAGTAAATAAGTAATCTATTTGGGTCATTAAAAAAAACTGAATGAGCTAGCTCCTGCTTGTCATTGTGCACAACAACAAAAAAAACTATTATGTTTTCTTCCTTCAGTCTTAGATTCGCCAACAACAGTAATAATTTCCCTGATTAGTTTTATTTTCATGACACAGTAGGTAGTTTTTAAATGTGTAGATCTGATGTTGGAACTGGTCACTGAAGACATCAACCCAAGTCAAGTCAACAACAACAGTCTATAAACTTCTCCATCTTGATTTCTACCTCAACCATTGTAACATCAGGTTTGTATGGAGGACATTTGGTTGTGTTTTTGAGGCTGATACAGCTTTGCCCCTGTGTGTCAACAGCTCACCCCGACCTTGAAAAAAATTAACATCCTTTGAATACCGAACGCTGACCTACTGACGACTCAATCTGTGTGTGTCACATGAATGCATATATGTGTTCTTGTCCTTGGAAAGATCATACGTCCTTACCCTACAGAGAATAAATAAAACCCAACCAGATGAACAGATCTCTCTAAATACAGGGATACAGGATGTGCATTATCTCTGTTTCCATGTAAATAAATAAAAACAATGAGTGAAACACTCCTCAAGTGACTGATTAACCAATTCAATCTCTCTCTTTTTAATTAATTTCCCATTGAATCCCATTTCCTGCGTCTCTCTCTCTGTTAAGGATCTAAGACACTTCATCGGCCATTCACGACCAAACTGTTTCCTTCATGTTTGTTCTCCGCAGTCTTACTCAATGGGCCAAACACTCTCACTGACACAATGGTGTGATAAAGGGCCCATTGACAAGTCTACTGAATGCTAAGTCATTGGGAGGGCTCAGGACCATTGCCGCATAAAAGGAGGTTGTGAGGGTGAGCAAACACGGCAGGAACAAAAGGGACCGAGCTGAATGGACACTCTCGGTCGCTCTGCCTGGAGAAAAGAGTCAACATGTACGAACCAGATTGCGGAGAGAGCGCTTGTGCCTTTTGCCTATCACGAAAGGTCCTGTTCACGCCAAGTACTGACATATGTCTTGTGGGATTGAATCACAAGTTGACAGCTGTGAATATGGACACGACTGTAGCCAAATGTGTTGAAGAAGCACTGAGAACCAATCACTATAGAGCCACATTTACATCAGGAACACATTTAGGGCTGAATTTATTTTTATTTGGTCATTTTTTCCAGCAAAAATGTCAAAAAAATTTAAAATTAATTGGTTTCAGCTTCTCAATCAGGAGAATTTTCTGCTTTTCTTTGACTTATGTGATAGTAAACTCAATATTTCTGGGTTTTAAACTGTTAGTCAGACAAAATAAAGCCATTTGAAGACCTCATCTAGGGCTTAAGGAAAACGTGACGGGGATTTTTCAGTATTTTCTTACATTGTACAGACTAATTTCTCATGAAATGATGAAAAAATGCCCATAACTATTTCCTAGAACATAAGGAAATGTCCAAAATAGTCCAAAACCCAAAGATATTCCATTTATAACTATATAAAATTGTTATAAATTGAACTATGAACAATTCTTTTCAGTATTGTTGATAATTTCTTGGTTTACTGATTAAACATTTAGTATATAAAATGTCAGTAAATATTAAAAAGTGTCACTTGGAATCACTTCACATAGATTTGTCCAATGATGACCATCGACTTATGGATTCAGCACTACCCAGGACGACCTTGTGGACCGCATCATCTGTGTAAGCTGACGTTTTCAAATGTCTAAAGTAAAAAAAAAGGCAAACTTCACCAGATAAGTACATCTATGTTCCTGGAAGTCCTTGTATACAATGAGACTAATGGATTTTCTCCCTACTTCCATCACTGTAGTTCATTTTTCCATATGACTCCATCAATCTCCATAATTCTTTCAGGCTGCCGGTCTCTTTAGTTTATCTGTCTTTCTCTCTTTGCCCTCCAGTAGCAAAGGAAAGGAGGACGCTGTTTGTCTCAGTGATAACACAGAGCTGAAGGGAGAAGAGATGGAAAGAGAGCGAGAGGAGAGGTTGACAGAGGAGATGGATGGGTAGTAAAGACCAGAGAGGATAGGCAGGCGGAAAAGTGGCAGAAAAAAAAAGGTACAGTGATCGGTGGAAGAAAGAGAAAATGAGGACAATACAGAGAGATTTATAGAGAGAAGATAAGGACAGGGCAACCAACGGACAAGAGACACAGAGCATAAGAAGATACATTTGTAGGAAAAAGAAAAACCCGTGAGTGTGTGTGTGTGTGTGTGTGTGCTTGTGCACACACTGGGAGCGGTCAAGGAGTTCAAAGAGACAGGAAGTTAAAAAGTGAAGAGCCTGACAATGACCTTTGACGGAGTTGACCGTGACGGATCAACAGGTTGGAACAAGGGAGCCACACACACACACACACACACACACACACACACACACACACACACACACACACACACACACACACACATTTGTCTTTCTATAGTTGTAAGGACCCTCAGTGACATAACGCAGTCTCTTGCCCCCTAACCACCTTTTACCCTTACCCTAACCCTGACCTGAATCTAACCTCAACCATCAAGTACATGGCCGGTGACCAACAATGAACTCGTGCTACACACAAGTGCTGATATTCCTCTGTGTCATATGCCTCTGTTTGTTGTGCAAAAAACTATTAAAAGCACGTCAATGAATCACACCGCTGCACTGGTTAATGGCTAAAAAAAAAACCAACAGACAGCCTCCTACATAAGTGAACTCTAAACAAAGATAAAGACAAAAATAGAGCATCAGTGTTGTTTCACATATTTCAACAAACTAAAGTGGCCCTCCAAGTGTCAGTAAAATGCATCATGTGTTATGTCAGATACTTAAAATATCTTTATTTATTCGTCTTATTTTAACTAGTTCCAGCGTAAAGAGGACAGAAAAAAAAAACTGTGACTGCTACATTTATCTTAATTTGTCAAAACACCAAAGCGAAGCTAAAAGTGAGGGTGCGTTAACCTGCCAACGTCAACACACCCTGATATCGGCTACAACAACATACAGAAGCAGATGGCTAAGGACTGAAAAAAAAAAAAAAAAGACCTCTGAAATAGGAGCCAACTATTTCAGGCTCCCCCTCCATCATCACCCCCTCTTTTCTTTCTACCACCCTCCATTTGTGACATCAACTTTATTCCTTCTTCTTCCTCTTTCTCTCTGTTCACTCAAAGCTGAATCGCTCCTATTAAGGTCAGATTTCTCTCTCTCTCTCTCTCTCTCCACCTCTCTCTTTTTTCTCCCTCTCTTTGCTCATTTTCCTGCTCAGTACACATAATGAATGACAGAAAAATGTGCACTGTGTGTCGGTGTTTGTGTGTTTGTGTGAGAGGACACAGTTTCGGAGGCAACGTTTAACCCTAAAATGAGAGGGACAGATGGGAGGGGAGGGGGAGGACAGGAAGATGAGGGGATGATCAGAAGACGGTGACAGAAATAAGAGTGACTAATAATGGGATGAATGAGCGCAACTGTTGGAGCTCAAGATGACAGCCAAAAAAATGATCCAAACTAAGAAATAAGAAAGAGGGCCACTATTATAAAACATGACGAAAACGTGCGGTTAACTGAGTCATTATGGAAAATGCCGTAACAGAAAGAGAAAGAAAAGGAAAGAAGGAAAGAAGAAAAGTGCACACACACACACACACACACAAATAAATACGTCACTTTTCTAAAGACTTGATAATGATGGCAACATGTAACTCATCTGTAAGGCTAAGACAAAGTAGCACATTCACACGGGGAGAAATCACAAAAGGAAGCATATTTCAAATGCAACAAAAGAGCCAGTCACGGCCGAATGACGACGAAAAAGTAAGAAGTGGTGCAACAGCTCTGAGAAAAGGGGACACCGTGGATCAACACCCAATCATGCAGTTCTTTGCAGCGGGCATACAATACATACAATACATACACGAGCTAACTGCTATACTACACGTCGAACTAAATTTAAATAGCGAAATACAGCTGTGCATGCTCTCACCCAAAAGAGAGAAAGAGAGTGACACAGAGGGATTATGGGAGGAGGAAGAGTGACACAGATGTTTGATGTCCGTCGTATCTATCTTCATTGTTACCGGGTCAAACACTCGACAGAAGACTCTTTGTGGCTGGAGTTGAGAGTCGGATAGAGATGAATAGAGAGCGAGAGAAGACGAGAAAAGATGCGGAGAGCGATTACGACGTGGGGAGAAAAATGGAGCGTGAGACGTTACAGTGAAAAGTACTTTCAAGGAGTTGGCTAGCTGTTGTACAGTAAGCCACACACACATACACACACACACACACACACACAGCCAGCCAAGGCGTCACACCTGAAGAGTGTTAAAAAAACAGGAATTGTCTGAACAGAGTCGAACCATAAACAAACACATGCAGGCTCTGGGTTGTGAGTGTGTTTCCCCCTGCTTGTTACTCGAAAATAGCAAAATTGGCAGAGAGAGAATATGCTGATTGTAATCTGCAAGCCGCATAAAGTGCTAATACAGAAGAGATCTCATCAGACTACAGGCGGGCAGAGAGGACAACACTTAATGTTTTAATCCATAAAATCATCTTTGTTTCTTTGTTCCTCTGCATATGAGCATCAGATGGTACAATTTCACATCAGAAGACGCACATGATTGTAACTTTTCCACATTTTTTCATGCTCTTCTTCGTTCCTTTCTACGATCCCTTGAGCCGCCTTTCCGTCGATTTCTTCGATTCTTCAAAACGTGCACGCTGATTTTTTGCTTCTTCCTGTTCAGACACACCAAACCCATTAATGCCGACAAAGGCCAGCTGATCAAACGGCTTTGTGATGTCTTTTGTTAATTCGCACTTCAACACAACTCAAAGCAACAGATGACAGACGTATGACTTACGATCAGGCTTGCTGGAGAGCAAATAACTAGTGAATAGTGAATGAAAAAAAAATAATAATACGCCGAAGCAATGGACGAACAGTTTTCATGCTACTGTGAATGTGTTAAAACAAGTCAGCATACGGACACGGACAGTGTCAATCTTTCTAAAGTGGCTTGTTTTTTTGCTCAGGTTATAAAAATTGAGAGAGTGTCTGAGATAAAAAGCCGCAACTGGCTCTTAAAAGTTGCACAGCAGCAACTAGAGGAGGAAGAAAAGAAAAGGCAGACATGAAAAATAAGTTAAACCCCCAATAAAATGCATAACCTCCAAGTGACGATCATCAGAAGCCGCTCAGTTAACGCCCTTAAACTATCTGACGATCTCCAAAAAGCGTCGTATAAATTGTCAGGATTTTCCAAATATAAACCTCACACTAACCCCGACCCTGCGGCTCAGAGGCTCCGGCTGGCACATAAAAAAAAAGTAGCTCTGACGTCCAAACCACATCAATGGCAGGAAGCATTCAATCGGGAGCAGTTGGCACCGCGCTCGGTGTTATGCACGGTTGGAACAATGGAGCAACCTCAACGCTGCAAAGTGTGTGTGTGTGTATCTGTATGTGTGTCTGTGTTTGTGTTTGTCCTGTGAGGAAACCTGCCAACTAACCAGGAAACTAAAGCCATGTGACAGTGGGGAACACTCGAATCCCTAATAACTCACGTCCGACATCCAATGAAGTCCATCTTTGTGTTATAGCCATGTTTGGGTTTAGTTCAGATTTGTGGGGGTTAGGTCCACTTTGAAGGCTGTTTTTTTAAAAAGGTCATTCAAATTACAAAACACATATTTATTCTAACCTCTTGGGGTATCTCTCCAAGGAGATAGCTTTAGTTTTATTTGTGCAGGTTTGGAGATAAAAGGCGATAATTACATTTAAGCTAGTTTTCCTTCTTGAAACAATATCACGGTTACTCTGGATAGCGCAAAAACCTCTACAGTTTAATAAAGATTCGGTTCAAATAAAAGCAGCTGAAGTTTAAATTGTCACTTCATTCAGAAAAAAAAACTTAATTCACTTCTGTTGTGTTGGGATGGCAGCATTAGATATCACAAAAACCTTGCTACATACACCTAAACGGCTTCTCCTATCATCGCTATGCCGACGACACCCAGCTATTCCTCTCTGTCTCCCGTCTGACTCTCAGGTGGAGGCATACATCACCACTGCTTGCCTCGCTGACATTTCAGCATGGATGTTGTCCAAAGCACTACCTGAAGCTCAACTTTGGACAAGACTGAGCTTGTGTTCCTGTAGGGGAAGGGATCCCCTCACTGAGACTTGTCCATCACCGATGACAACACCACGGTGATGCTATCTACGAGGAATCTGAGAGTGCGGAAGGCAGAGAGCTGCACGGTCATAACTCGAATGCAATCTTTTTTCTGCAAACATTTAAGAGATTTTATCCCGAAGAAGGCAACTGCACTGCACTGAAATAACTTTTGAGTTATGTGTCAGGTTTATGGAGCCGACTCGGACAGCGTTAAAAGTCTGATCACTTACATGACTCTGTGGTTTGAACAAATCAGTCAAGGGTCTTCTTTGTTCTGGCTCCACCAATCGGATAAACTCCCTTAATTAAGTCAGGACAGCGGAGTCACTGCCCATTTGCCATCACAGGTTAAAAATCCACCATTTTCAGTTTACATCTCGACAACCCTCGCAAGCACTTTGGTGTCATTTCCTGGGAAATCTCTAAACTCTTGCACTGAACACACTTTTAGTTGATTAAATAAGAAAGGAATTCACTCCCAGTTCTCTCTGAATGAACTGAATGAATGAACTGTGAGTCACTTTGGGCTGAAGTGTCTGCAAACTAAATGTAATGTAATTTGGTTGCATCTACATCTACTCTCGCTGGCAGGCGTCAAAGAAAGGAGGAGAAAGCTGCACAGTTATAACTCAAATGCAATCTTTTGGCAGTATGTGGCCTACATTTCAACACATTTTTTTTTGTTATCCAGAAGAAGGCAAATATGTGCTGAAATGACCCTGAGTTTTATGAATGAATGGCCGGCTTTCTGCACCTTCATTTGGGGTGAACTGACCCTTTAAGTGTCCGCTGAGACGAGACAAAAAACTGCAGAGAGTTTGATTCAACTGTGCGGGGCTGAAGAAGACTCTGACAACAAGACGACCTTTTCTTTTACTCGAGAACAGAGGATTATGGGAAAGAGAAGACCTCACCTGAAGAACATGCGCGCACACACACACACACACACATAACTGAAGCCTATATTGTGCTCTAATAACACCCTGCTGAAACAGACAGAAATCCCCTGGTCTTTTCATGTCATCTCCTCCTCCTCCTCCTCTTTCCATGCCCTCACCCTCCTTCCTCTTCCTTCTTCCCTCCCTCCTCTCTTCCATGCTCTAGCCCTCCTTCCTCTCCTCCTCCTCCTCCTCCTCCTCCTCCTCCTCCTCCTCCTCCCCCTCCTTTTCCTTGGAATTGTGTTTCACCTTGCCATCATACTATATTTATCCCTCCCCCCTCCCCCCCTCTTCACCTGTGATTACAGAATCCTTCCACTATCACACACCTGAGGAATGAAACCGCACACAAAAAACACACACACCTGTGCACACAGAGAGAAAGCACACACGCTAACGTTACACGCTCCGATCAAACAGCTTACATGTATACATATATATATCTATATATATATATATTTATGTTGTGCTGAACTGGGTGCGACCTCATTGGATGATTCATGTTTTTGCCACAGTTCATCAGGAAGCTGTCATTTCTCCTCCATGTCTTCTTCTCTGCATCACCAAGCGTGCAGATATAAAACAGTAATAAACAAGGAGTGAGGCAACTACAGGTATCACACAGAAGCCTCTTTCACACATTGCACTGCACACCCTGAAATTTTCCGGACATTGTCTGGAGAAGCTTTATGTGTGAACGGAAAAATAAGTCAGACCGGGCGTTTAACAGACTTTTACCCTGCCACTTCCCTGGCACGGAGTCCGTGTATTGTCTGATGACGTTTCTATCGCACGGCGGGTGCTGATTTAAACACAACAAGGCATCACGTCCTGCTTCCTGCATGTTCTACCCAGGTGTCCTTCGCCTCAACTAAACAAGGTGTTTCCAGTACGTTGTCTTGAATGCGTCAAGACAATCTGCTCGGGTGTGCTACATGTGTAAAAAGGGCAACTCCAGACAATACCCCCGCACCTGATTCTCCCGAGTTCATAGGTGAAAACGGCTTGAGACGAATGAAACCAGCAGTTCGTCCTTCCAGATTCAACGGGCCCTAAGTCCTAAATCTGTCACAGTCAGATTCAGCAAACCCTCATAACTGCTTAGTTTCAACTAAATGAACGACACCTTTTCCAGAGTAGGTGCAAATATGATGTGATTAGCATAATCAGTGCGCTAACTTGCCTTGTTCTACATGACCTTTGGGCAAATTTCACTCACAGAAAATGCTACCACTGCTGGCAGGAATCAGCAGACAAACACACCGCTCATCTTATCGTGACATAAATAAAGAAGGAATGGTCCGATATGTCTGATAGAAGTCAGATACCAAAACACATCTCGCTGAAGCTAAGTGGTGCACGATAGGAGCCGGTCAAGAGGAGGTAACGGTCACGAAGACGGAGGAGAGAATATTACACAGCAGGTAATGAAACACTGGAGTAAGTTCCACTGGAAATGCATTAAAATACTGAGCACATGCCATTTTATCCCTTTCATTTTATAATACAATATATTTAATCCCTGTAGCATTTTTGACATCCACATTAAGGCTTTTACAGCAGAATTCAAGCAAGCGTTTTTCCCTCCATGTGTTTGTTTTTTTGCCAAAAGAGAAAATTCCAAATATTTAAAAACAGATAAATGCGATAAATCTGATCTCCGATCTCCATACGAGCAGCTCTCGCACGAGGCCGATCGTCCCGGTTACAGATCTCAGTGTCGGTAGTTGTATTAGGGAGCGTCAAAGGTCATTTTTAGACGCCTTCGCCGGGAGATAGCAGCGGAAGATAGAAGACAGAAAGGTAGGAGAGGAGATAGACACGCTCTATATTAGGCTGGGTGTTATCTGTGAAGAAAAAAAAGATATGCTGAATGGCTGGTACAGATATAGACAGAGAAGAGGGGGAAGAAGAAGAAGAAGAAGAAGAGGAGGAGGGGGAGGAAGAGTATCTGACTCATAGTGTGTGATCCAAACAGACGGGAGAAGCAACAAGAGGGGGGAATTAGAAGAATTAGAACGGATCAGAGGATGAAAGAAAGAAAACTCGTCAAAGAAAAGAGAGATGTAGAAATATGTGTATAAGTGATTCATGACTAGGTGCCAAGTTTGAATTGAAATGCTCGACTTCCCGTCCCGCGGGTTCCAGCGTGCGAAACGTGTGTGATGTATTGAGTGCTGCAGGCGTGAAGTCTGTGCTTGGTACACACCTGCCGCTGCGCTGTCTGATACACTGATACTGTTACTGTACCATGAATTTACTGCCAAACTGAATTCCACACCCGGAGAATTTAGTCTTTTTATCTTAATCCTCGCCGACCGCGCGTATTTATCTAACGAGCTGCCTCGACCTTCACACACACTAACGCACTCGCTCGCTTCTTCTGTTAGTGATGAGAGTTTGAATCAAAGTACAGAGGAGATCAGGGGGTGTCTGATAGTGTGTGTGTATGTGTCTACTGAAAACGCCACTGACTCATACTGTTAATGAATATGACCATAAAGCATTGATTTGTAACACTGGCCGTTATCACAAAACCCCTTCATCTATATCGACTGTATACATACAAAGCTATGATATATATATCTCATTCTTCTGTGCCATAAACCTCTGCCGTTGCCCGTCAATTATTAAGAAACACATCAATGAGCGGCACCGCTGCACCGGGTGACATGTCTGTTGTCCTTGAAGAGCTCTGGGAAAAGGGTTTCAGTGTCAGGAAGAAGAGGCCCAGAAGAAGAAGAGGAGGCATTTTCATTGTTTGCTGACATTTCGTAGATGAATCATGCTTGATGATGAAAATAATTGGCGGTTGCAGCCGTAGAAATGATATGAGAAAGCCTTTGAATCTGTCTGAAGTGAAACCGGTCAAGCAGGGTTTTTTTTTTTTTAACAAGAAAAAATATGACTGTACTTCACAGGTGGTGGGTAATACACAATAACAAAGTGGTAGAAGTGCTTTATTTTGCTTTTAGCAGTGTCAAAGCTGCAGGATGAGAGAGAGAGAGAGAGAGAGAGAGAGAGGGAGAGAGAGGGAGGACTTGGGGGTAGTTTAACAAGCCTTCCCCTCTGCGGGTTGAGACAGGTTAACTGACATTCCAATCTCTCCCTCCTCTCTTTCTCCTTCATTCAGGCAGCGGTGGGGGGGTTTAGGTGTGTGTGTGTGTGTGTGTGTGTGTGTGTGTGTGTGTGTGTGTGTGTGTGTGTGGTAGGGTCTTCAACGCACTCTCTGCACCCTTGTCACTGACACACACACACACACACACACTCACATACACTCGTAAACCCTGCCTTTAGCCCACCTACATGCATTCTTTCAAGACTAAACTGCAACCTGGTAACTCCAGACCCTCCCCCTCTGCTCTCTCTCTCTCTCTCTCTCTCTCTCTCTCTCTCTCTCCTTTAAGTTGTCCTCTTGGCTTCGATGCCACCCAGAAAACATTTTGATGTGATGCAGACTGTAAACATTTTGAAGAGAGAGAGACAACTGAAGTGCCCTTTTGGCAATACTGAGACACAAAATCTGCTACCTGGCTGCTTTTAGAGCTGCAATGATTAGCCAACATAATTAAAATAAAATAAAATAAAAATGCTAGAAATTTGAAATGTGAGGATCTGAAGATTTAGTTGTGTCATACAGGACAGTATGATATTAATGACAGTACTGTAATAGGATGCTTTCTAGAAGTAAAGGTACGTTTGTGAGTTAAATGAGATAAGGACCAAAATGTTTAACTACCATGTTGGCAGAACAGCAGGACCAGATTTAGCCAATAAAACAACAAATAGAGATTAGGGCTGCAATTAATGATTATTTACATCAGTAATTAATCTGTCAATCAGTTTATTAAAGTCATTTGATCCATAAAAATGACAAAAAAATGTTGAAAAATGTTAATTAGTGTTTCCAAAAGCCCAAGATGTGACCTCAAATGTCTTTTTTTGTCTCGATCGAGAGCCCACAACCCAAAGATATTCAGTTTACTATCATAGAAGACTAAAGAAGCAAAGAAGTTTTGTATTTTTTCTTTAAAAAAAATGACTCAAAATGATCAAAATAGTTGGCGATTCTGTCAATTGACTGGCAGCTCTGATATAGACATCATAATTGATCTCCTCCTTGATCACATTCTTACTGTATGCATCACATTACGATGGCACACTGGAAGAAAAACAAATAACCACAGAGGCGGTCGCTGCAGACGAATAAATAAAGTCGCGGCAACCTTCGTTTCGATAGACTCCCTGTTCATTCTTTTATTACTGTCACAAGATAAACAGGCTTATAAAAAGCTTTTACAAGCACCACACACACACACACACACACACACACACACAGTGACAGTCACAGCTCCCTGCTTCTCTATTGAGACCTTCAACTCTTAGAGAAAGAGAGGAAAGAGGAAAAAAAAAAGTAGAGAGTGAGGATAAAAAAGGGGGAAAAAGATGGAGAAGAGGGACAGGGGAACTGAAAACACACTTGTCATGGGGACACACACACACACACACAGAGCGAATGTCTCTCCGCTGATGAATGAGGAAGGCACTCGAGCAAGAGAGGCCGGCACAAAAGAGCCACATTCACAAACGTATAAAAGGTTGTTGAAGAGCGACGTTCAAAAAACACAAAAAGGTCGACTTAAGAGCACAGAGAGGACAGAGAGTGAAGCTTTCTGTGTGCTCTCTGCATGTGTGTGTGTGTGTGCGTGTCGTTCTGACAGACCAGAACGAACACAGCCTCCCGCCAAGAACATCCAGCTCCAAATCGACCGACAGTGAAGCCGTTTTTTTTTTTGGTCAAACTGAGAACTCGGAGGCTGATTTATCACTCGGGCGGTCGGCTACTAAACCGATTAGCGGGGCTGAGATCTCGCTTACATTTGTTATCGAGGCGGGCGAGGCCGAACAGTTCACATCACAGATAAGCAGCAGGATGAGAGTCGACCTGCTGCCAAAAAAAGGAGACAGCGACTTTACTACCGGTTTTATCTCTGCTTCAATAAAACACCTGAGATTAACGGACCGTACCGGTCGGTAGATGAAAAAACAACCCTTTCTAGCGCGAATGAGAGTTCAGGACAGAATTTCGGGTGTAGAAATGTACCCAAGCTGAAATTTTTTTAGAAAACTTGAAATGTGATTTGAACACTTTTGCATGCATCCTGACAACTGGGACGACAATTTTCTTCTTCAGAGACGATTATGACAGCGTAACAGGGCACTTTATAGGCTTTGTGCAAAATCATGATCATCTCAAAAGGACAAAACCCCAGAGGAAACTTCACACTGTCTCCCCACATGATAGTTGAGAATCTGAAAAAAAAAAAACGCCTGACAACCTAGAATGCAGCAAAACATTTAGAAAAAAAGCAAAAGATCAAACTGTCCGAGCCTCTTTTTATCTGCTTTTTATTTATCAGTCAGGAACCTAAGAAACGTTGCAGTCTACAACCAGAGAATATCACTCTGAATTCTGTGGAAATATTGCAGAAATCTCATAAAACATCGTGATATACTGCAAACTGTCTGGCCTCCTACAAACCTACCAACAGAAATGACATTTATAATAGTCTGTAATCTCTAAAAATAACACTGCAGAAGCTCACAGACAAACTATGAGACTGTACGCCATCAAACAACCAACCAATATTCACGTGCACATGTGTTATATGAGTGTATATATATATATATATCTAGTGAGTCCTACCTGTCCGAGGTCCAGGGTGACGTTCACCTCGTTGTACTCGGTGCTGCGCGACAGCGGCGGGCTCTGCCACCATCGCTCCGTCCCGTCGATGGCGTTGGTGATGGGATGGGCGCGGTCGCTGTCCCCCTGGCTGCAGATGTCGCAGTACTGGCCCTGAGGAGACATTTTTTTTTTTTTTACCAAGTTTTAATCATCAGTTGAAAGCTGCAGAAGTCATTAAAAAAAAGAGGCTTTAAGGGAGGAAAAGGAGTTCGTCCTTGAGACCGTGTGGGAACCGTTTTTTTTTTTCACGGTGTGCATTTACCAGCTGTTTCAACCAACATCCACACTGCGATGATGCCGCCGCATGATATACCGTCCACACACGATTAATCTTGGGGGCATTTGTTCTCATCAATCAATTCACTGTATCACGTGTCTCTTACTGGCTAATACGCGGCGTGGCCCGGGAGGTTCATCAGCCTTTTGAGTAACGCTTTGACGATTTTGATATTTCAACAGCAGATTTCTACGGGCAGCCACGCTTTCAACTGGAGACGAGGAACTAATCGGGGGGGGGGGGGAACATCTGCTGTAGTCTCCCCAAATCCCTGCGACAAGGTCTGAGACACTCGGGCAGATCACACGGTTAAAGACTTTAAGTTTACAGTCCAGCCTCTTCCGTCGCAGCACAAACATCTATGAAAAGAAGAGATTTCTGTTTTCTGTTTGTCCCCGAAGGAACCTGGGTCAGGTTTCTTGTTTCCTAACAGAAAGGTGACTCCGCTCAGGTTACTCTCACACTAATACTCTAGCTTGTAGTGTTTTTTTTTTGTATCTGTGGTCGTGTGTTGTCTCGCTCTGCCTGTTTTGTGCTAAATTCGCCTCAGTCCACGGTCTTATATAGGCTACAAAACTGACACCAGGGTGAGCTGTATGGAGTAGAGGCAGGAGTGAATTAGCAGTTATACCAGCAACACTGCCAGAGTTGGCTTCAAATCTACATTAAAATCAATGCCTTTAATAGTTTTGTGCAGGTTTTTGCAAACAACACTTACATCTGATCATAGAGCCTGTTGATTTGCATAGTGTGGTTAGTTATCAGTACACATAGGATCAAATCACACAATAGGACTGGTGGCTTTTGCAAACATGCTAAACAACATGTGCAAATGAGCCAAAAAGATAATAATTCACAAAGCACAGGCAAAGGGTGCAAACTGCGGTGCCTCTGTGTCACCTGCATGGATGTAAATTAGATCATGTTCATGCATTTGGCACAAAATTGGCCCCTTTATATGCAAATAGACAAACTCATTTACAAAGACCAGCACTCATTTCCACACCCAATTAGCTTGGAGTTATTAGCATCTTCAGATAGAGAAGTTAATAGCACTCTCTCTCTCTCTCTCTCTCAACTCTTCACGCTTGTGAGGCTTGAACGATACTGAATTGATATCAAGCATGAAATCTTCAGTCAGACGTCAGGGGGGATCAAGTGGGGTATGAGGCGGTGGGCTTATCTCGGACTTTCGGCTACTTAAAAAATAAAAACGTCCTGACAGCTCTGACGGAGCTCGGGATTCATCCACGCAGTGAGGTAAGGGGAGCTGCTTTATCGCCGACAATCACATCCCCGTGAACCTGGAATGCGTGTTGAATGAACAGCTGATCTGTGTAGATGCGCAGCAGAACTACAGGACGTTAATGACCGTCAGATCCCGGCTGATCCGGCGTTAACGGAGTTAGTGTGCACAGCCGCCTCCGTTCTCAGTTTTGGAGACGCACTTATCGTTTCAGCTGCTCGTGTGTGATGCTGCGGCCAGCTGTTGACAGTTGGTTTGTGATTGTGGAGAGCTCTGCTAATTAAAGATACGCAATTGGAGGTTTTTGTGCTATCCTCAGTTTATATTATGAACCAATCTGTGCGCTGAAATATTGAAAACAAGCCTGAAACCACTCGAGGCCACTCTGATTACTCAACCAGATGCAAAACAGTAAATTGCACTCCGGGTGTGTTTGCGCCCGTAAATCTTTTGTGAATAGGACCTTAAAAACGGGAACAGATTGTGGCTGCTCAATTCACGGGTCTATTAACGCTCACAATCCGTTCTTTTGTGGATTCGCCCCCTTTGGTGAAATGTGGCAATTGGAATTGGAGGAGGAGGGAAACATTCCTGTGGAAGCCCAGCGTTCGTATCTGGAAACAAAGCATCCCAAAAAACCCAGCAGCACGGCTTTAACAGTCGGTGCAAACAGCGGAGGGTGAACACTGTAGTCCACTTGAAGAGGCCTTTCCAGCTCTTTGCCTTCGAAAGCCTCCTCACTCTCGGCTAATCCAGTTTGGTCGTCGGAGCTAGTGCCGGCTATGTAAGCATTAGCATAAACTAAACAAGTGTGGACCTGAACAAAAGCCCGGGTTAGGAGATGTTATCGCTGGAGGTCACCGGGGTCAGAGGTCACTGCTCCCTATCTGACCCCATACCCCCCCCCCCATCTCCTTCCTCTTTGCACTTCCCGGTTATCACCTGTCAATCAATCTGAGCATCTGTGGCTCTCGAACAGTCCTGGTGAACGTCAGCGGACACTTTTAAACCAACCAGAGACCTCAGATTAGTTATCTGTGCACTTAAAATGACAAATCATTTCCTCTAATTGGCAATTTGTGCGACCGTCTAGCTCAGAATTTACACTTTTGACTTATTTAATTCTTGCTCAAAAGAACTGCAGTACCACTTTATCATTCTTATCTGTAAACACTTGGATTGAATTAAGGATTTATTTAATCTTTAACTGATAAACTTCAAATTGTGGCAGTTTTCCAAGTTAATTTGAGAGCATGAAATAATAGATTCAGGTACATTATTAATCTGAGGGAACAAATTAAGTCATTTTAGAGCATTAATGACTCATTTGAAGTAATAATAAATAAATCTGCGGTTGCTTTAGTGATAAAAAGGCATTTTTTAAAAATGAAACAGGGGTGCAGGTTCTTACTTTTCCTCTTTCCCTTTGTCATCTCACTGTTTTTTTTTGTCTCTGCATCAATAATCAACTAATTATCTCCTTCCGTATCGATTGTTCTCTGTCAAACCTGCGTCCACACAGCGGCTCACGCTGCTCTGACAACGCAGCGACATGACAACAGGGAAGGAAGGTCACCTCCGATCAGCAGCAGGACGCAGGGAAATGAAGGTGACCGACCGTGTAAAACTGTGTAACGTTTGGTTTGAAATAACCGACAGGAAGCAGATTATTTTCTATGCAGGTACAGTACGTGACGCCTTTTTAAGGGCGAGACGTGTTAGTGAGATGTCATGGAGGGCCTGCCTGGGATGTCAGACTCTCTTTCACGCTGTTATCTTTCTGTTACACTCCTCTCTTGTTCCTTCCTTTGAAAAGCCAAAGTCTCAGTGACAAGGCCACCTGGAAACGAACATGTAGAGCACATTCCCCTCTCTCTCTCTCTCTCTCTCTCTCTCTCTGTCTGTTACACACACTTTCAATCATTTCTCATCTCTCTTCTTCCTGTTACTTTTCTTTCCCTCCACCTCGGGGGTGAATGAGCAAAACTCTCTGTCTCTGAAAGAGGCATCCATGTCTTCAGGGCAGAGCCACAGTGTTACTCCGCCAACACCTGTAATCTATCTTTTCTTTCACTGAATATAACCCGCAGCCTTCATCACACATCCTCCCTAACTTTCACCTTTCTAATTTTCTTTCTGCATCTTTTCCTCTCTTCCAGTCTGTAATCCTCCGTCTCACCTTCCTGTGTGCTCACATGACGTCAGCATTTTCACGACATTTAACAAAAGTTAAGGCACATAAAGCTCCCATCACCACTACCTGAGCTCCACAGATTAACGCTGATTACAATTATGTAACCGGTACAATCAAAATCGCCACCAGAGATGACCGACTGTGAAAACCGTCTCCTAAACATCGACCTTAACGTCCACACACAGCTGAACATCTTCCCCATCTTGACTCTCAGGAGGATGAAATCTAGATTATTGATATTTCTTGAAGCATTTCCAGGTAATTAAGTCCATTCAATATTCAACAGATATGACTGGTTGGCCACTTTTAAAGCTTTAAACTCCTCCGATAGCACTCGAAACTTAGCAAAACGCACCCTTAAATATATTATTTCAATTCAGTTATGAAGAGTTAATGTTTTCAGTATATTATGCTGGCAAACAAAGGTTAATGTGGTTTATTATGTACAGTAGTTTATTAGGTTACAGGATTTCTGGGTAATTATGTCTCGCTGCCAAATGAGAGACAGGATTTAACACAACGTTCAGCTGAGGCTGATGGGAGTGTCGTTAGTTTTGCAGGTTTTTGGTCATAAACCGAAGTATTGGACGAAATGAAAGTTATTAAAAATTCATGCTTAGGGAGGATATGAGTGTACCGATGGCTAAAAATGATGCTCAGCGTGGTGAAGATGATGATTATGAATGCTGCCTGTTAAATCAGTGATGATGTGATTTAGCCCCAGGTAGGAAAAATAAGCTTCTGGTTTGGCTTGTTGACTAAAAAAAAGCTTTAAGAAGACTTTTTCTGAGCTTCTCTCTCTCTCTTTCTCACACACACACACACGCACACACACACACACATTCCCGTCTCTCGTCCTCCTCCTGCTGTTTTTAATTAATAAAAACACTCTCGTGTCTCGCTGTCAAATCAAAACAGGATTAACCTCGACACAGAAATGTCTTCTGGTTCTTTCGTGAGTGTGTGTGTGTGTGTGTGTGTGTGTGTATCGTCGGGGGTGGGAGGGGGGGGGGGGGGGGGGGTGCCGCCTGTAACCCAACAAGTGGGCCAAGCCACAATAGCCAAGCAAAAGTGGGCTAAACCTCTTATCCTGGACACATAATGCACCATTCCTTGAGCTAATGACCAGATTTCATGGGGTTCATTTTCGGAGATTTCCTGAGCTAATTACGCGCACACCGACTTCTCCTCCGCCCTCCAACCGAACCGCTGCGAGGAAGGAAGAGCGGAGAGAGACTCTGATGAGGAAAACGTACGGCCTAAATCCTCGGCGTCCGGGAGATGTAGCGGGCAAAATGCGGTCGGGTTCACCTCTGCGGCGAGGAATGAATGAATCTCAGAAGGCAAATAGTGAAAAGTTTGAGGGTTAAAAGATGCTCTGTGGAGTTTTCTTGAACACAAACTCTCTTTTTTCTCACCAACTCACATCTTTGAGGTCTAACAAAAACGCCGAGCGCATTTCCTTCCTTACACACGATTTGCAAAAACCAATTATTCTTGATGATTTTTCCAACCTTGCTTTGTTTACATCCATCTTTTTCCCGGCGTTTCTTGGCGAGTATCCGCCTGCTAGATCAGCGGGATAGTGTGTGTGTGTGTGTGTGTGTGTGTGTGTGTGTAAGCTCAACCACTAGAACGAATGAAACACTCGTAAAACCATTACTCCACAGCACAGCTAGTGGTCAAAAACTCCCCAGGGTGCCTTTAATTACTCAGTAAACTATACACTGTAATTCTTCTTTTCCCCCCATTTTAAGGTGGGATGAACTTTTCTCTTGCTAAGTTAAAAGGCCCTCTCACTCACACACAACCAGACAGCCCTCATGGAGGATGTTTTTTTGCGTCGTGTCGGCTTTAATCTCCGGCCTGCTGCTCTTCATTCTCTCCCTCTATTCATCAATCTATCTTCATATCGCCAACTTTACTTCCTTATCTTATCTGATTACTTTTTTAGTTTTAGTACCTTTTTTTGTCACATTCGGTTCACTTTACAGACACTGACCATGGGCTGAAAGAGAAGTGACACCAGGATCTAGAAAAATATATATAAATAAAAATAAAAAGACTCCCTTGTTTCTGTCTGTCTCTGAATGATAAGAACACCTACATGCCTACATCACCGCCGCCGGAGGAAGCAACGCTCGGGTCTCGATAATCTCGCGGTAACAGAGCGGATAAACACGGTCTGATTGGAGGACACGGGTCAGTCACCGCCAGGAATGTGGGGAACAGGTGGGAGAGAGAAAGGAAGAGAGACAGAGAGAGAGAGAGAGAGAAGGCAATAGAAAGCAACTCCTCTGAGCCATGTTATCGCCGCAGAGGGGTTTTGCTTTAATGGTTAACCCGTGAAAACCGCAATAATCCTTTGAGCGTTAACCAGCGATACCTGGAAGCTTAATTGTCAAACACACACACACACACAACGGGCTGCTCCTGCCGTCTGGTCTTTACAAGCTCACAAACACATCATCGCATCAAAAAGTCGTCCATGAAACAAACGTTTTTTTTCCTGTGAAGTCCCACTAAAGTGAAACGTCGCCCCGTCCTTTTTTTTTTTCTTTTTTTTTATATAAGTGGCCCCGTGTTAAGCGTTGCCAAGTCCTACAAAGGAAGCAGTGCATGAAATAATGACTTGGCAGAGCGGGTTTTTTTTTTTTTTTTTTTTTTTTTGGAGGATTGGTGCACGCTGCTGACCTCCTCTGTTCAGCTCTTTCTACTCTGAGCACAGTCGAGCGTGCAGGTTGGCGTCTGCATGAGGTCCAAGAGAAGAGAGTTTAGCTGTTTAGTGATTAAAAAAAAAACAGACTGAACTGAACTTAAGTGCCTCTGTAGCAAATATAAATGTGAAGATCATATCACAGTGGATACAGTGGAAGTTTCATCACATACCTTTAATTAAATCTGGCCAAATGAAGCCTCTAATGCAGCCTCATAGTTCAATATTGTATCTGTAAGAGCACTAAAATATGATCCGTACAAATCCCTTAATGTTAATATATACTGCTGGATTGCAATAGAGGTGCATTATATCACACTTTGAAACTATATGAATGCATTAAGATGAATATAAGAACACTATAAAAGATTAGAAGTCACTGTAAAACTCACAGCTGAGCATCAAATACACACTAAATGTGTGTTATAACAACTTTTAAATGGAGCAATTTGCATTTAAACATGACAAAATCATTCATGTGCATATCAGACACACATTAAAGTCTCCACTGTGATGTTATACTTTATGAAAAAATACAAAAAAAACGTCATAAAAACGCTAAAAAGGGGAACAAAATGCAAAATAAAGTCATTTTAAACCCATCACTGATCTCTTGGAGCGTCATATGAATACTGTAGTGATGTTATTATAACATATAACTACACTATGGGAGATGAAACTTACATTAAGCGCGATTTATAGGCTATATTAGGTAGAATAAAGTCACAGTAATCCACTTTGCCCTGCTCACCTGGATGGTCTGGCTCGGGTCTCCGGACACCGGGCCTCCGACCAGCTTGCAGTACAGGTCGTGCACGGTCCTGCCGGTGTCGTCCTCCCCGCAGGTCGCCGTGGCGGTGATCTTGGTGCCTTCGGCCAGGTTGAAGTAAGGCGGGTGCAAGCTGTACCCGTTCACCCCGTTGGTCGGCAGCTCCTGAGCCGACGCCACCACCACCACCACTACCAGCAGCGACCACAGCAACCGCGAGACCCGCGTCCCGGTGCCCTGAGCCGGGGAGAGCGCAGCAACAACAAGCGGCGCCCGTCCGCTCGCCATCCTCCTCTCCACCTGTCCCCCTCTCGATCCGCTCCGAGTAAAAAAAAAAAAAAAAAAGTTTGAAATAAATCAGAGTGTAAGGAGAGATGAACTTCTGTAGGAAACAAGCATCTGTAAGGAAAATGTGATGCAGACTCTAAAAGAAAGAGAGGAAAGAGAGGTAGTTTGTAGTCCTGGAGAGCGGGTGCGTCGAGGTTTCTGTCCTCTCTCTCTCTCTCTCTCTCTCTCTTTCTCTCCCTCTCTCTCTCACCCACTGCGTTGCACCAGACACCTATCCCAACTCTATCTGTTACCCTCCTCCCTCTTGCTATCCCCTCAGTGGTTGGAAGAGGGCACACTAATGCCAACAGCAGTATACACGCTTCTCCTCTCAATGTTTTAATGTTCCCTTACTCAAAAAAAAAACTGTCTTTTGGAGTTTCACTGTGCAGATTTTGACCCTTGAAGGCTGTTTTCATCCTTAAATCTTAAGTTTAAGGCCTGCATATAGTAGCAGGATTTGAGACGCACTTATTTTGAAATGATCAATATTCACAAGTTCATAGATTTCAGGATTTTTCAATAAAGGAGAAAGATGATGTCATTCTTTCTTTACCACATTCATTTCCTGCAGTGAACCTACCAAGCAGCAAAACAACAAATGGGGAAATGAAACCACACACACACACACAAACACACAAAGCAGCATCATGACTCCGGAGAGCCTCTAAAACACACAAACAAATAAAAACACACACAGACAGGTGCTGAAGACAAACACACACACACACACAGACGGCCACACACTCAGACCATTTCCAAGACATCTAAACACACAGGACAGGAGATTTTTTGAAGGGTTTGAAGTTGAAATGAGCAGCGATCAAAGGTACCAGAGACTTTGATTCATAACTTATACCTAGTCCTGGTACTTTTTTTTGTCCTCTTCTTCCTTTTTTTTAACACTTCAAAGATCCAGAATATCAAACTTTAAGCATTTTAAAACCAACACAAGGCGAACAAACGGGTCGGATGTGTTTCAGAAGTTCAGAACGTGCAACCTCAGACAACCACTTTGGCGGTTATGACCTCGATTATCAATAAATATTAGTGCGTCAAAGTTCATTTTGCACCTTGAGAACGGCAGTTTGACAAAGCAGTCTCACCTAAAGGGCCGTTTAGCTGCTCTTTCTGGAGCTTTCAACCACATCTTGCAGACCTAAGTATCAAAATGTGTTGTGCATCAGACCAGCATGTCTACAACCAGTTATTATTATGTCACCAAAGTACTGGATCGACTCCATGGCAACTGAGGAGACTCCTGGGAGATGAAGTTAAAAAGCACAGTAAGTGGATCTTGATGATTTTGTCGAATGAATATTATATTTTTAAGAAGCTGGGGGAAAGGTTTGGATCATCACAACTACACAGTGAAAGTTTGTTTAAGAGATTATGTCCCCCCCCCCCCCCCCCCCCGACTGTGTGTGTGTTTGTCTGCTTGACCCCCCAGGAGACGGTGATCAGCCCGTCATTCTTCTTCTTTTGCTTATAAATCCGTGCTCCTCTCACTGTCTGTCCCTCTGTAATCTTGTCTCTCTCCCTGGGAGCTGTCACACTGTCCCATATAGACACATTTTGTCCTCCTGCCACTGCTGCTGCTGCTGCTGTCACTCAGCGTTTAGCTCAATGTAAGTGTGTGAGAGAGAGAGAGACAGTGTGTCCACTCAGTATTCCTTCTTGACACTTGCTCTCTTAAACCCTAAACAGTTCCTGTCACAGAAGAAAAAAGCCTCCTACTCTTCCTCTACTTTTCCAGAATAATCGACAGTCCTCAGTTTGAATCCTCCGGGAGTTGCTGTCGTCCCCCTGAATAAGTCTTCTTTCTCTTTTTCTACGACATATATCTGTCGAGGAAGGCTGCAGCTGAACCAGAGTAAAGCAGTCAGGTGACTCATCACTCAAGCAACAGCTCGAGTATTTTTTTTTTACGTTGCACTTTCTTTCTCGGTTGGTGGCCGCCGTTTTCCTCCTCCAGACGGAGAACTGGCCAAACATCAAGGATGGATTAAAGGATGTGTAGAGGCTCATCAGAGAGGCACAGTGTCTGTTCGGTGATCATGAGCAGCCAAATTTCCCCTCAGGCCTCCATGTTTTTTTCCTCCATGGTAGCTCAAGCGCACCAAGACCAGTCATGATGCATTTTCCACTTTTCACTCCCCCAAAACACTTTCAACTGAAACAAATATGGTACTCAAAGCACAATGCAGCAAGTTCAGACACATTTTCTGGGGGGTTGTTGAACATTTTAGCACAAGAAACTTCTAAAAATTTCAAGGATGACACAATCCTTAAAGTCTCCTGCTTATTGTTACTTCAGCTGGATGAAGGCTGTTTTCACATTCATCTGCCAGGAAGGGGAAAGTTCCTCCGCGCTCGCCTTCGATCTGACTTTAGGACGTGTGCATGAACGTGCATGATTTGTGACATCACGACTAGTTTGGAGCCAATCGTGGTCCAGTATGCAACTTACACAGGTGTGATGTGGAAAACCTGAAGCCTCCAGTGCACAGACACTGAAGTAAAAGACATCTCGTGACATTTAAAATAAACAATATTTGCATAATCATAGATTTTTTAACAAAGGAGGAGGAGGAATTAAATAAAAAATAACTAATAATTGAACTTTTGTGTAGGGAAAAAACAATATCAGACACATTTCTATTCAAAGAAGAGTATTTTTTTTTTAATAACAAGCGTGTAGGAGAACCTACGGTAGCCAAAAACATGCAAAAAAACTTCCTAGAGCCAGAGTTTAGTTTGTCCATTCTAGGCTACTGTAGATGTAGTTATTTTCAGGTGATTATACACTAATTAAAACATACTTATGAATGAATTACGTCCGTTCCACTAGATGCCACAAAATTCTACACACTGCCACCAGAAATCACTTCAGGTGTGTCTTTTGGAAAATAAACCTCACAGCCTATACAGACTCTGAAACACCTGAGCAGCTGTGTGTGTGTGTGTGTGTGTGTGTGTGCGCGTTTTCTCATGGACTCCGGGGCACCACCATCTAATTAAGCAGACAGGAACCACTTTAGAAGATGAAAGAGTTCTTTTTTTTCTTCTTCTTCTTTTCTGCCACACAAACACACAGATAGATGACAGCTGCTCAGGTGACGTTAAGTAATATTTTCAGGCTTTTCAGTTGTGTTTATATCAGAAAACTCCTCACTGAAGACAGAAAGGTCGATACGCCGCTTGTCAGGCAGGTAAAAACCGACGCCAGTGTTTTTGTGCGTCGTCTACAATGTCCAGAGTCCAGAAACCTTACACAGCCACTTCCTCCGTCGTCTGTGTAACACATGCTGAACTCTAACCTGTGTAGTGCTGTCTGCTTCACACACACACACACACACACACACACACACACACACACACACACACACACTCACAGGGGTCAGTGACCTCCTGTAGTTTAAAGGAGTCTCGGAGCAGTGTGTTAATGCAGCGGCGCTTCGTTCACTGACACACTAGAACATTCCACAGGCTGTTTGCAGGTGACGAGGTCAAAGCGAAGACACTCCCGTGGTTAGCGTGCTCTGCTAACCAATGATTATCTTGATTATCGGTTAATCTATTGATTACTTTTTCCAATCAGTTAGTATAGATATTTTCATTCTCATGTAACACAGATGTTTATTTCGTTATGTAGTTTTCTCATTGTTGTCTATAGTGTTTTGGATCTGTCATTATGATCCACAGTAGTAATAATTTGCTTGTATAGGTCTGTGAATGTATGTGTTATTGGTTTTGGTTGTGAAGTTTATGGGATTTAACGTTGGGGAGGGGCCTTGTGAAGTTTTCAGAGAGACAAATCTGATTACAGGCAGCCACTTGGCGCACTTGTTGGTAATAAGCTGATTGACACACATTGTTGGTTAAGTGAAGGAAACTGGAGGAAGGAATATTACACTCTGAAGAAGGCACAGCTGAAACAAACTGTGCTTGTACTGGACAAGTTAAACAAAATAAAAAAAGGAACTATCTGATTGGTTTGGGCGTGCTTACTTTTTTTTGACTCTGGTTACATGCATCCAGCTCCCCTGTGTCTTTATCTGCAGCTCTTCCATGAACACTGATGCACTTAATGGACTGTAGGAGCTACCTATGCACTTAATAGAAAAAAAAAAAAGAAAAAAATCTTCTATGCACTCTTATTGTTGACTTGTTGCACTGCCTGTTGGCATCTACGTCCTATTGGGGCCACAAACTTAAGCTTTATGGCACTTACTGGTGTTGTTGTTTCCTGACTAGATCCTTGCTTGTGATGTATCAAACTCGTGGCTTTGGAGAAAAGCGTCTGCTGAATGAAAAATGTAAAAGTAAATGTTTGTGTTGAGCACCATGTTTTTTTACTATTATGTCTACAAAATGTTAGAAAATAGTTTTAAAAAATGCTTGTGACAATTTCCCCAGAACCTAAAGGATCAAATGTCTTGTTTTTGGGCTGAAAAACACCTTTCAGTAACAAAATAACTGTTAGCTTTAATCAAACAAAAACTGAATATCATAAAGTTGACGAAGGTGGGATTTATTGCAGGGTTCTTGTATTATTTCCAGCTGTAAGTGTTAGGCATCATAGTGCTACAGGAAGAGCAAACCTTTGCACACCTGTAATCTGACAGGTGATGAATAAATAAAAAAAATCATCTCCTGCATGTTATTAATATGGTAAATTCATTAAATAGCTACTTTGTCAGACATCCAGATGCTGCTATTTATTACTGCGGGATAATCATAGCGCTGCCTTTATCTGCTTTAAGTAACTTATGATGTGAGACGTGCAGGTGGCCCGCTGACCAGTCGGCGAGAGAAGAGTATAATATATAAGAGGAGTGAGAGACGAGCAGATGAAAAGAAAAGAGGCAAGAGAGCAAAGAGCAATCCCGTCATCTCCCGACGGAGAAACTGAGAAGGGAAGTGAAGAGAAAACCTGGGAAAGAGAAAAAAAAAGAGACGAACAAATGGAGAGGAGGAGAGAGGACTTCACCTCACTAATCCCGTCATTCTCTCTGAACTCTATAACTAATCTACTTCCTGGTTACCAAGGAGACCAAAGTAGGAGTGAGGGATAGGCCACTTGTTGTCGTGGTAACTGCTAACTGTTCCATCAATTGAACCCACTTACCCCCTGCTGGTCTCTACACACACACACACACACAAATGAAGAGGTTGGAATTTGTCTGAAAAGAAAAGGAAGAAAGAGGAAGTATAGTAAGTGAGAAATGCAGCCTCCAGGACCAAACTGCTGTGTCGTCTGCAGCCTTCGGTATCCCATGACGCACTGTCCAAACCTTTTTGAGCTCAACAGAAGGAGGCAGCTCAATCGGACAAAAAATTAAAGCAGTGAGCGGGTTTGAGGTTTAACAAAGCCGAGCAAAGTCACTTCAGCTAGTTTAATTCTGTTTAAACCTTCCGATATTTTACAGGAAATGATTTAATGGCAAAGAATCGTCTTCAGTTAAATGATAATAAGACTAAAGTGGACTCATTTGGTGCCATGCCAGAAACCTTGGTGTCATTTTCACGCTTTAAAATATGACAAATAACACTGTTGTGAAAGGTTGATTTTTCCAGATGAGAAATATTGTTCCTCTTATTTAATTGTTAGAAATGCCTTAATTTCCTCTTGGATGGATTACTGTGATGCTCTTTATTCAGCTCCAGTTGTTTGCAGCTGGTGCCGAATGTCGCTGCTAGACTACTAACTGGTACCAGGAAGGAGAGACAGCATCACACCTGGACTGGCGTACCTGCATCGGCTACCGGTCAAGTACAGGACTGAGTTTAAAGTTCTTTGGTGGCCCGGTACATCTCTGAGCTCTTCTGCCCCCCTTTCCAACCCCGAATCTCTCAGATCCTCAGACCAGCTGCTCCTGGCTGTCCGTCGATCGAGGATAAAAGATGAGGGCGATTGTGCGTTTGCAGTAGCCGCCACAAAGCTTTGGAACATTTTTACCATTTTCAATTAAGTGTTCTCCTCTCTGTAGACACTTTTAAGGCTAAACTTAAGGCCCACATGTTTTCTCAGGCCTTTGAGTGTTTTTAAGGTTTTATATTTCACTATTTATTCTTCTGTTTTTCCCCCCAACTCTTCTGCTTTTGGGATAGTATTGTTATATTATCTCTACTGTTTTTTTTATGTTATTTTATTGTACAGCACTTTGGTCAACTCCGGTCGTTTTTAACTGTGTTTTACAAATAAACTTAATTTGATTTGACACTTTGAAACTATGCTCTTTAGACCACTGTCATCTCATCACTGGCAGCATGCACTTACCTCCGGGAACTGGCTTGCATCCCTTTGTGATGCTGGGAACAGGAGCGGTAAATCAGTCATTAACCTTTTCTTTCTTTTTTGGTAAAGAAGTAAAAAATATCTCATAACATTAGACTTACACCTCATCTGTACTTCCAGGTATCCAGGTTATGTTTAACTGTATATAATGAAGAACCAATTGTGTTAAAGATACAAAAGGAAAACGACAGCTGCTGCTCACAGTAGCTTTTGTTTCCTCATGACGCTACTAAAATAAACACTAAAATAGAGTGTTTTTTTTTCTTTTGTGATCACTTAAAAACCTACAGATTAATAGAAACATCATTGTGAATGTTTAGGCTACATGAATCAATGGTGGGAATGAAAAATAAAGGCGTTTAATCAGGAATTTTAAATCAGGAATTGCCGATCGCTTTCAGCCGTATCAGTCGTGTTAAGTTACCGCTGATGAAAACCCACCATTTCCTGCTTTGGCTGCTTTAAATGAATGAAAAACAATAGAGATATAACAATAAGACTTTTATTTTGAAGAGTTTACAGGTAATGCAATGTGTTTATCCACCGTTTTCATGGAGCTTCAGCGCTATTCTCATGATAAATCCGGTCAACGCAAGATCTGGAGATGTTTGGAATTCTTTGTTCGGCAGATCAGGGAGGAATAGTTTTCCAAACATATTTTATTTGGCCTGCGCTTGTATTTATACTCTTTGGACCAATGTTGTCTCATCACTGGCGGCTTGTACCTGCTTCCAGGAATTGGTTTGCATCACTCTTGGTGAATGTGATGTTCAGCTTTTTTGGGGGGGGAGCATCACCCTTTAGTGAACTTCACCCTTTAGTAAAAACCAGATGCTTCTATCTAAATCCATCTCGATACCTGCCTTCAGTCAAAACTTAAGCTAATACTCTTATCATCAGATATCACACACACAACACACACACAATGCCTGCATACATATTTTGCACTCTTGCAGCCATAACTTCATATAGAGATGATAAATGTATTGAGTAAATACTGTTTGTGTCTATTCCCAGCATTCCTCGGATGCTCCACCTCCATTCCTGGATCTAGATAGGACTTTGAGATGGACACACACACACACACACATATGCACACACACAGAGTGCTGAGGGCGGATATGTTTGAAGTGCTGTGGGCCGGGGAGGGGATGTTTTGGGTTGACAGCGGACTCAATAGTGTGTGCGAAGCAGGTACCTACATGCCCTTCTCTTTGTCTCCTCAACAAAACACTTGAAACCACACACACACTCCCGGTGGGCCCTCTCCTCTCTCCGTCTCTCTTTTGTTCCTTATATAAGTTCTGCTTTTACTTCCCTAAAGAGAGACCAGAACCTGAGGTCCCTTTTACACCAAAAATATTAAAAATCTAAATGGACAGATTGCCATGAGGTGTGATAAGAATATTCATTAAGCCCCAGGAGCATGAAAATGTTCAGTTTCTAGTGTCGCCCTCAGGACAGAAACTTTACAAGCGTGATAGTTTTATAATCTCAGCATGAAATTTACTGACCTGTGGATTTCAACGACCACATGACCTTTTCTTGCTCCACCCTCAGGACAAACTTCACAGTTTCAGCCCCACTAAAAAGTTTCTTTTTCCCTCAACACTTTCCTGTAGTATTTCTGTTTTCAGTGTTCATCATCTTTGTTATGACTGGATCTTTGCATTATATTCTTTACATAATTTAAATTACAGTGGCATCTATCCATTATTTTTTATCACTCATTACCTGTTCACTGACTTTTTACAGATTTTTGCTCATTTCATCCAACGATCAGCCTCATATTTTGAAGGATTTTCAATATGTAGATACATACATATCTTGTAATATGTCTAAATAAAAACCTGATCAATGATTTAAACGGTCAATTGACTTAGATTTGTTTAATATCTATCAATGGACTAATCAGGTTATTAAGTGGATATTTGTTTTGGCCCCAATTAGTAACTTTACTACAAATAGATGAGCAACTGCAGAATAATAGATGTATAGTAATATTGATAATAATGTTTTGTGCAGCTGAGTTTAAGAGTTTTTTGTATAGAAATAAGGATTCATTTTACTTTAAACTATAGTCTCCTCCCTCCCTTTGAGCCATTCACTCTCTCTCCATCCAGTCAGCTTTCTTTCCATCTCTCTCTCTCTCTCTCCTGTGTCTCTTTCACCTCCTCTCTCTCTCCTCTTCATGGATCCCACCTACTTTGAAGTCTGCTGGTCGTTTTGAAAGAGGACAAAGAGACACAAAGAGATGAGCCCGGCTGCCTCTGAAGACAGACAAAAGGACGAGCGAGAAAGACAGATAGAGAGGAGAGATAGAGAGGAAGCGTGACGAAGAAAAGAGAAAGAGAGAAAGAGAGAGAGAGACAGAAAGAGGAAAAGAATAGGTTGAGGAGAGGGAATGAGGCATGGTAAAAAGTAAAAAGTTGAGGAGTTAGACGGCAGGATGTAGATTCTGAGAGCTGGACAAAAAAATGTGGGATCAAAAAAACTTCAGATTTACTTTCAGTCTTTTATTTTGTCAGTTACTTATATTACTAAACTGGGAGTTCACCTGTTCAATAAAATACAGTCTGTTAAATACAGTCTGAGTTTCGCTCAAGTGGACATCTAGTGGCCTTTAAAGGAACTGCAGCTGGAGGGGTTGGCGTACTTGTTTGAACACTCAGGCCTGATTGCCACTGCTGCTACCTCCTCCACTTCCTGTGCGGCAGCGAAGAGCCAAAGAGACCTTCCTGACAGAGAACATAACTATATATAAGCACAAATGCAATCAAAATCTCTACATATCTATACATGCTAGCTATAAAAAAAACCATATCAGCTCCGTGTCCCTTGTCTCGGGGCAGAAACAGGGTGTTCTTTGTCCTCTGTGCGTATGTGTGTCAGAGGTATGCAGGGGGCCAGGTGAGGGGGTTCAGGGGGGAGCGTGAGGGGTTTCCATCCCTTCATGTTAAGATCATTGTTTGGCGAGCTGTGACTCGCCGGGCGCTCCCTGCCACAGGCTCAGAAACACCACGCATGTTTAGCATTTCATCCAGATTCTTCTCATCGACAGGTCAGAATATCCACTTGGTCTGATACTGAAGAGTCGCAGCACTTAGTCACTTAATCGATAAGTCAATCGTTTAGAAAATTAATCAATGATTTTGATCAAATAATTGTTTTATTTTGAAATTAAAACAGCTCCTCAGATGTGATGATTTCATGCTTTTCTTTCTCATTGTAGTAAACTTAATATCTTTGAGTTTTGAACAGTTGGTCGGACAAAATCAGATGTTAAAAGACATGACCTTTGACCCTGGGAAATTGTAATGCTTTTCACTATTTTTCCACATTTCATAGACAAAGCTATTAATTAGGAAAATAAAAAAATCAGCATATTAATTTATAATGAAAATAATCATTAGTTGCAGCCCTGCAAAAGGCTGTATGTTAACTGTACGCATGGTAATGTGATGTTATGTTTGCTACTAATATGCCTTTGCTAACACAAAAGCTAACATGCTAATATCCTAACTGCACATACACTATCATACTATAACATGCTAAATGCTATGCAATGCTGTTAAAGCAAACGCTGACATGTTAATATGCTCATGGGGAACTTATTATACGATGAGAAATGTTGCCTGTCTTAATATGATTTGTGTACATAAAATGTTACCATATAAATGGATATATCCAAGACATAAATTATATATTCACAATATACAAAAATCCTAGAGAAACAAAGTTGTTTCTCTTTTGTTTTGTTTTTTGTTGTCATCTTGTACGTCAGTCTTTAAGTCTGCATCTTTAACGCCTTAAGAAATCCTCTTTCTCTGAGTGTCCGTGCACTCTGGAAGCCCCGTGGGAGACGAGGTGGGTTTGAATCTCATCAGCGTTTCTCTCACGGGCAGACAGGTTTGTAATTTGCTCATGGATGAGAAGTGATGCAATTTAAAAGGCTTTAACAGCGGAGCACCTGCAGTGGAGTCTGTCATTCCACCTGCGTGAGACTGTTGAGGAGGTGACAGCTAGTTACCTTCAGCATTAGTGTTGCAGCTATGACCTATTCAATCATATTCTGCACCATGCTTCAGAATTGCAAATTGCTTCACTGTGTCTCTTTATTCTAGTAGTTTGTTTTTGCTGAGCATTATTTTATCAAACTGCATGATCAGACACATACATGGTGATTAGAGACACACCTGATTTCTTTCATTGAGCATTAACCCCCCCCCCCATCATCATTTTTATTGGCTGCATGTACGCTTTTATAGCTCAAATTTCAGGATATGTGAGAGTTTTGCAGCATTTTTCCTCGGAGTGGTCACCTCCGTGGAAGCAAATATTCACATACAGTCCTACCAGGCCTTCTGGGAAAAAAAAAGAGAGAGGGAGAGGGGGGAGAGGAGGTGATGGAGACGATGATGACATCCTTCTCATCTACTGGGCTACTCACCCGAAGGAGGAAAAAAAGGGAGAATGTGTGGGAACAAAGCAGTAAAGCAACAGTTGATGACAGCTTTTTCTGAGCCTGCGCTGCGGGTTAAAGACGCCCTGAAACCGCTCTCACACACCGCTGCCCCCCTCGGCTCCACACTGTGGTTAGCCTAATGACCAACTGTAACCTCCCCATACCTTCACCTTGCCCTGTTATTCACACTTTGACCTCTATTTCATCTGCTTGCTCATTCTTTAGCAAGACAGATGGTGCGGACAGTAAGTAACACGTAAACCACCCAAACCACTCCAAATAACTCTTCAAATAAAAAAAAAAAAAAACAGTCAGACATCAGTATTGTTTTAATGAAACTCATTTTTATGTGAAGATAAACTCTCCTTCATGGCAGCAAGGTGTTAAATAATCATGTCATACAATTTCTCTTTATTTTATTTGCACAAAGCAAAAGAGAAGAAACAAATTGTGCAGGCTCATGGTAGTGATCTCACTTCATTACACATTATAAAATACAAATACAAAAGTCATGTGATCCACAACAATAAACAAACAAGCAACCATGGAAACAAAAGCAAACATAAAGTAAAGCAGCACAAACCAAGCAAAGAAACAAAACAGATAAATGATGTAATGAGGGTGTGTGTGTGTGTGTTTGGTGTAATGTATGAGTGTGTGACAGAGAGGGAGAGAAAGGCCAATTATATCTATTCATATATGGATATTTGTGCTGTATTCAAACGCTCCCCCCCCCCCCTTTTAGAACATGTTTAATATGACTAACATGCACAATTCAGTCATTTCCGAGTTATATATATATGTTAGTCTGGGTGACACATACAGTGACTAAAAGCTTATAAATTAAGGACATTAAAAAGGAGAAAAGGGTTCAAACTACACTATGAGTTTGTATTGTATATATACAGTAGTTATGTCTACATGTATGCTGGTGTTAAAATCAAACATTTCAGCTCTTCTCATGTCGTTTTTTCTTGATATGTGAATTAGCAGCTTCTTAAAATACATATTAAAAAACCCTCAAAAAGTCCATCACAGAGTAAAAACTAATCTGATATGATCAGTTTGAATGGTTGAGTTTGGTTCATCAGACAGACTCTTACAACATAGTTCAAGTCAGCTTTATCCTGCTAACAACCTTTTCAAGCCAGTCTGTCATTAAACTGCATTCAAACTGAAACCATGGAAACAAATGGCTGTCTGGAAATAATAAGGAAATACATCCAAAAATTTAAAACCCAACACATGGTTTGCAAAAACGGTTGGTAAAAACGTAAAGTGTGTGTTGTGCTCCATCCCTCAACTGCTAACTAACTAGCCAAACTAGCTAAATGCAAAATAAATAAATAAATAATAAGCCACTTCTCCCAGGTCCTTCATTTGAATGCCAACATTTTTTTGGTTTTGCTGTAAAAAGCCAAAACATACAATGACTGGTTTCCAAACCTTCAGTTTCCTAGCTGCACAAATATAAATGACTGACACTCACTATTTTAATCAAAAGGCGTCAACTTCACCTGTCTTCCCTCACGCAGAATTTACAGCACGGGTGCAATACCCGCTTCCGCCACACACACAGTAGCCATTACAATGCGTTGTACTCGAGGGGGGCGCTGTTTCACACATTTGAGGACCGCGCTGTGAAAATTAGGCGCGTAAAATAATCACAGAAACATGTTTTTATATTTTCATTGAGATTAAGATTATAGGTTGAATAGCAGAATTAACAAAATAAACAAGGAAATAAAGGAAAATTCAAGAAAAAGTTACACATTAAAAAAAGTATTCAATTAAAGTACAAAAAAACCTATGCAATCATTTACAGCTTTGATACTGTAATAACAACAACAACAACAATGATAATAATAACAATAATAATAATAATAATAATAATAATAATTTCCTTTTCTGCCTGGACAAACTCTCAGATATATAAAGGGGAATACTGCAGGAGTTTGAACAGGTTTTTCCATTTTAATAAATCATTTCTTGTCACATGCTGCCCTCTGCTGGACAGAATAACCAACAGAAGAATACTGTAATTATAATCCTAGATAATATTTCATTCAGATTATACTCCTGTGGAAACACAACCTACAATCTAAACAGTTAGAGGACTACTCAAGCTGTCACAATGTGAAAAGGTCACATTTCACTCACATGATTAGAGCTGCAATGATTAATCGATAAATCAATATGGTGATCAAAATAAACTACTTTTTTGATAATCAATTTGTTGTTTCACTCATTTTTCAAGCAGAAATGCCAAATCTTCTATTTTCATCTGTAATATATGACAGTAAATTGAGAATCTTACAGTTTTGTACTGATACAGACAAGAAAAAAAAACAAAGGCACCACCACAGTGTCTGAGAAATTGTGAATGCCATTTTATTTATTTATTTTTTTAGCACTTTTCTTACTGAAAAATTGAGAATCTTTCCAATAACTGAATCTGTCAAACCACATTCAGTACCGTGTTACTGTAATAACTGTAAAAACCTGTCAGTGTGCATGTTCAGTGCTGGCGTTTACCTTTCAGATAACAGTTCAACTGGAAAATTGCTGTTCAGAGGTCCAAAATCTGGAGCCTTGACACATTTTGGCTTCATGTCAGACAGTTTTTCATGTTAATTGTGGTTTTAAACTGCTCTCAGTATTTTTCCTCTGAAGAAACCAACTTGTTTTTTGCAAAACACACCTTCCTTTTCACCAGCTGATCATTAATCAGTCCATACTGGGAGGTTGTCTTAATCATGCTTACCACTAAAAGGGAGTATGACCACTCACACTACATGGTGGTTTACGCTCAAACATGACCGTGCATCAGCGTTTTACTTGCTGCTTGTAGACTTATTCATCTGGACAAAGACACATTTTATGTATTGGGAAATAAGTTAGTCACAATGTTATGGCAACGCCTGCACTTAATGTATAAAAGGCTAATTTTTGAATGCATTGTTTCAAGAGTATCTTTACCCGGACACCAAACATTTTTACTACATGTGATTGGTTCAATTTCTTCTCAACTGAATATTTTAAACAATTTTTTAACCATAAGTTGTGACAGAATTCACAGAGCAAGCCAGGAAACATAGCTTAGCTTTTTTTATTTTATTTTCTGTGGATTTCTCCGTGTGTTTTGATGACGGGGGACGACGGATGCAAATTAGCTCGGAGCTAACTCTGTTGCAGTGCACCTTTGATGTTTTAAAACTGCACACCGTTCCTACCAATAAGCCAAATCAGACATTAAAAGTTAAAAGCTGGGTGGACGACGCATTGCTAATTTGTGTAGTCTCAACTTGCACTACATGTTTTAAGTTCAGCAGAAGCCGTGCAAGGAACTACAACTTGTAAGACAGCCAAGCAAAACTTCTGACCTGCCAAAAAGCTAACGGACTGTGACAGCCAGATTGCTGATCCCTGAGGCAGTTTATCGGGCGTTACAGTGAAACCGATTCTAAACGTACTCGGGGTGACCCGTTCAGGAATCCTCAGTAGTCTTACCGAGGTTGAAAACTTAGAAGTCTGATACTAAAAGTCACATATTTGACTGACACGCTCGGCTATGAGAGACACTTAACGTCTCTGTGTTGTGGAGAAGTTATTGTAAAATGACACCAATGACAGTTGTTTTCTTTTTAACCACATTTTTATTGTACAAAGTTTCCACAGCTCCAATGTTACACTCAGAAGTTCCTGTGAAGACAAAACAAAAAAAAAGTCGTTAGCTGTCACGTTCAAGTTATATTGATTGATTACGATCGAAACTGATAAACATCTTGCTAAGACAGATACTACAACTGGGTTTCCCCCACATGACATGAAACACCTAATAGAGTGTGACAAAGCCATCAGTTGGCTTTTCCCATTTATTTCACAGGTGTAAATGATAAAAACAAATAACGTCTGAATTCCATTTGGCTATCAGGATCCTGGTCTGGTTCTCACTGGGACATTGGACGCTTCAATGGAACGGATCCAGTTTCAATAGGGTCAGTAAGACCTGCGCCTTCCCAACTATCACAAGTCAACATGTCTGCTTTCAAAAAAGGTGCAAGTTTCTTAAAAAAAAAAAAAAGGTGTGTGAAACTGTTGAATGTGTTTCTCCATCTGTGTCAAAACAACACAACTTCTGCTTATTATTTCCATTATTGATTAATCTGATTATTTTCATGATTAGTCAGTTTTTGGGGCTCCAAAATAAACTGTTCTAAAATGTCTTGTTTCGTCAGAGGACTCAAAAAAACAGAAAATATTCACATTTCAGAAGCTGGAACTAAAAGATTTTTAGCTTTTTTTTCTTTGAAATGACTCAAAACGATGAATTGATTATCAAAAACAGTTGGTGATTAACTTTCTTTCTAAATACTCCAGAAAAAAAGAACAGCAGTGAGAAATCAGGCTGGTTAAATGAACTGATGATGCAAACGATGACAGATTTCATCGATGTCCTCATTCATGCATCTTTATATGCGCAATACTTTCGCACACATGAACACACACGGCGACTCCGACTGTAATCATGATATTTGAGAGCAGGTTCTTACTTTGCAACAATGGTGTCGTTCTTTGCCAGCCTCAGGATGGAGTCATCAGACTCACCCTGTGTGGGAGAGAAACAGGTGTTGATTTCAAAAGCATTCAGAGGGAAACCTGTCATCATCAGAGGCACGTTTCCAGTCGACTCTATGGCGCTAAAACCACCTCACACTCATGTTGAAGTCTTTATCCTTAACGCCTGGGACACACTGGATGCGTGAACCTCAGCAGCAACGTGTGCGTTGCTGAACCGCTACTCTCGCACGCTTGCAGTGTTCACACAGGAAGTGTGTCTGCTGTGTGACTTCTACCACTAGCAGGCCCATCTCCCTCTCTCTCTCTCTCTCTCGTTCACTGTCTATTTGTGCTGAGAACCCTGCGTGTCATGTGGCGATAACAGACAAGACCACAAATCTCTAGATGAAGCGATGCAGCAGCCTCGTGAGATGCGCCTCTCACGTGGGGCTGTGTGGCTGCTCTAAGCTGTTAAACACGGGCGTTGAAATGAAAAGCGAGAGGATCTGCGACGCACACACACACACAAGCCGCTCACGCATCCAGTGTGTCCCAGGAACGACACAACAGACAAGATTTCCTTCACATTTAGTCAAACCTGTCCTCTACAGTGATTTAAAAAAAGATAAACTGCACATCTAGAAAAAAATAATCTGCACTAAAATGTAAATTACAGGTGAAATTCTGATTTATGTTGGAACTTATCTAAATTAAATTAGAGGACTGCAGAATAAAATCACCTGATGACAATTAGGAAATATGAGTGACATGAGTTACTCTGATCTTTGAAGTCATAGGACAAAAAAAAGGAACTAATAGTTCAGTTTTACTGCAGGTCAGATTAGTTAAGATTTAAAATAAAGACCTCTCTTTAATTGGGACACGTCACTTTATAACCCTCAGCTACAAGACTGTTAATGATGACTGAGACTAATCTGTAAAAAAGCCTTTTGTGTACAAATAAACAGCAAATAAAATACAACGCAGCAGCAGATTAAAACTGAGACTCACCATTCTGCGGATGGCGCCGCAGATAGCGTAGGTCTTGAACTGACCATTGAAGCGACCGGTCACCTTGTCAACCTGCAGGAGACAGATCACGTTAGATAAGAACAACAACAACAACAAAAAAAGACATCTGAAAACAACTGTTGTGCACAGGAAACTTGAGTTTTCAGCTCATTTAAGCACAATGTACAGATTTAGATTGAAAAAATGTACTTTTCAACCTGTCTTAAGCTTTCAATTAATGAATTCCTGAGTGATGTGACACTCAGTTGACACTTTTAAAACTTTAACTCATGTGATCCATCACAACCAACATTACATTTTTTGTCAGTGTTATGTTCTTGCTGCATGATAGTTTAGTGTAGACTTAATGAAACAATCTGCAACTGAATCAGTAACTGCACAATAATGTGATGTATACTAGAAATGTAAAGATTTAATCGATCAACAGAACATTAAAAACATTTCTGAAAAGCTTCTAATGTGAGCGTTTGGTCCTTTTCTGTGTTAAATATGAATATATTTGGGGTTTTGGATAGCTGGTCGGACCATATAAGATTTTATTGGGTGATTAACACCAAAAAATAACAATCAGATTAATCAGCAATGAAAACAGTTGTTAGTTGCAGCTTAATGTATTCAAAACGATAAGACAGGCGTCACTGTGGCGGCTTAAACATGAGGCGACGATTACAAATCTGCCCCCATTTCAATATTACATGGAAATGAATGAAAATCAACGACTGCCTGTAGAACAAATACACCTAAAAAATATCTAAAAACTACAGCAGCGTGTCATGTGGGCTGAAAATAAAGCTGAATATGGCCCTAAGCCAGCTCATTAACTACATCTACAGTGACAGGCGGACTCAAACTACTGATATTATTGTTTCCATGTTGTGATGTGAATGCACCCTCCATAATGTTATCTTACAACGTGAGTTTTTCCCCCCTCCACTATTCATCCTCATTGTCACGGTGCTCCTACGCGGTTTACTCTCGCGGCCAACGCAACGCAAATTTTTCAACCAACACTGAGCCGACTATTTGTTTTACAACTTTACACAAAGATTATAGATAGCAGCACGTGTGTGTGTGTGTGTGTTGCTGAGCTACTGGTTTGTTAGATGAGCTGTAAACTGATAGATGAAAATAAAAATGTGTGATAAGACTAAAATATTGATGATGAGAGGATACAATCCACAGTCCTCCTTCTGTGCAACTATATTTAAAAGTTTATGTGAAGCTAATATGAAGCTTCAGTGTCCAAATGAGTCAAATCCAGTAGATATCTTTCAACGTTACAGTCTTTTTTAGTGGCAAAGTCCCTCTTTTTGTTTCTATACTTCCACCTGCAGCTCAACAGGGAAACACAAAGAGGAGAATTTGATGCTAAAAAAGACTGTAAATGTGTCAGATATCCACTTGATATGACTAACTCAGACTGATGAAGCTGAACAGAAGCTTCACACACACTTTAAACTGTTTTTTTTTTGCCCAACATGAGGATTGTAGATTTTAGGTCCCCATCACTTCCATTAAAAAGTCATTTGAAGAGGATCTTTTAAATCACCAGTATAAACATGAGGAATGATTACACCTGACTGTTTTAGGACTTTTCTGAACACAGAAATGATCATCTATGTCGGCGTTTAAGTGATAACCATCTTTGGAGGTTTAATCAAAATGAAGTTTTTGGCATCATTAAAAACATTTTTACTGAGCAGAGAACACACTGTTTAGCCGAAAAAAGCAACACTTTTCAGTGTGTATCACATTTTTAGCTTTCCTGTATTTAATGCTTTGCCATTTTGTTTAGAAACAGGACTCATTCTACTACTCAGTGGCTTGAGATTGTTTTGTAATAGACAAAGACAAAACAACAGAGCTTAAAAATCCACTTTTTACAAGTGTAATTTCCAAAAAAAGGTGCTCTTTAATTTTATGGTACATGAATTCATGCAACTTTTTACATGAGCATGTGCTCTCACAGCATCAAACTACAAATTATGTTTGACTTGTTTAACAAAAAAAAGCTTATATTTTTAAGTACTGATGTGGTCTTCCTCACTAATCTAAGGTAAGGGTGCCAGTTAATACTCACATGTCCAACACATGCTAAATCCCATCATACTAAAAGGTCATAAAGTGCACAACATGTCATTATAAACTACATGGCTAACATTACATTTCTGTATGTTTAGTGTTTACCTCAGCGATGTTGATCTGGATGGAGGCATGGTCCTTGGCTCCAATGATTCTGTTGCTAGCAGAGCTGCAACAGACACACAAGTGTTAGAATTCGGTTTTCTTGTAAAGGACATTTCACAGTCGCGCACACTGATTTTAATCTGATCTGAAGAATAATTATTTTCATGGTGTTTTAAAATAATTCAAATTTAAAGAAGTACAGAACATCCAACCCACCCAATGACACTGAACAACCACAACAACTCAAAGGTAAAGGAAAAAATAATAAAAGAAAATCAACATAAAATAAGTGTGATGGTTCCCAGATGCTCCTGAACTTTTAATTTTTTTAAATTTAAAACAATAAGTCAACTTCGTCAGCATTTTAACTTTTACAGGGAATGTATAAACGTATAAGTTTTAGAGGGAACATGACCTTTGACCACAAATACATTCCTTTGCCACAAATGGGGGAAAAAATGAGTAAACAAGTCTGCATTAAGAATAGTTTCAGAAGTAGAATTGAACAAATATAATGTTGGATAACATCTTAAATAACAGAATGTAGGTCTTTCTGATATTTTTGGATGATGTAACACGACCAAAAAAAAAAATTTCCTCTGTGAGATTTACATCTTTAACAAATGGTTTGAGGTAACACAGTAAAATATGTTCTTTGTCTATGTTGTTAATAGAAGTGCCTCAAAAATCACACAGACTTTAACCATCATCCTACCAACATATTTATCATACAAGGACTATCGGACTGGAGTCCCCAAGAATAAACTACTGAGAGGAAGAACCATCGTAGCAAAATGTTGACTCATTTCTTCTTGAAACATTAGCAGAAACAGACTGTTTTTGGGAAGGTGCAGTTAAATTGTATATAGATTAAAACGGAAATAGTTTGAATTGGACCGAAGACTCCAGTCGATATGATTTAAGGCTAGAGTAATTTTTCTTCTTCTTTCGTCAGTATAAAACTCAACCTTCTTACCATTTACGTGGGACGTAAAGGTCCACAAATTCGCCAGCGTCGTTCTGCATGTTTGGATGATGTACGGGTCGCTTACAAGTCTGAAAGAAACAAATTTGGACCAGAAAGATGTTTAAAAAAAAAAAAAAAGAAAAAGAGGAGAGGCGTTAAACGCTAACTAGCTACCGCAACTCTGCCGACATATTATAAAAAGCCAGCACATGTTCAAAACTGTGGGAGACTTTACAGCCGTCTGTTTCCAAAGAAGCCAGACGTAAAGCAGCACAAAATTACCACAATAAAACGTTAAAATGTGCGTCTACATAGACACTAGCAGTTATAACAGTGTTAGCCTGTTAGCCACCAGCTAGCGTGCGGAGTACACTTCTCGGCCGCGTGTGGCTGCTCACCGACAAACGTCTAATGTTTACACTTTATTTCGGCGATAAACACCATTTAATCACGACACACAGCTGCATACTCATGTTAAAGTGGACAAATGCCACAGAAAGTACGGTTTTAGACCAAAAGACAGCACATTTTGAACATTTTAACACGAGAGCACGACAGATACATACCGTATGCGAGAAATGGCTGACAGGAAAGGAAGAGCTGCTGACCCGGAAATGAAAATATCCCTTTCTGATTGTTTTTGTCGCCATCTGCGGGATGATATTATTACAACCACAAAAATGCCCCTAAGTATGTGGACATATAGAGCTGAGATTATTTGACAGAAAATATTTTTGATAATCGATTAAAGGACAGGTTAACTTTCAAGTCTCTCTTAAAACAACAATCAGGTGTCCATATGAACAATCAAAGCTGTAATCATTCCTCCTGTTCATAATGACTATTAAAAGATCCCCTTCAAATGTGTTTTCAATGTAAGTGATGGAGGCCAAAATCCACAGTGTGTTCACACTTATTTTGTGCAAAAATGCATTTTAAAGTTTATTGATAAGGTTCTATTCAGCTTCAGCAGTCTGAGATAGTCATATCAAGTGGATATCCGACACATTTACAGTCTTTTTAGCATCAAATTCTCCTCTTTGTGTTTCCCTGTTGAGCTGCAGGTGGAGCCCAAAGTGTGGGCTGAATGTGGGCCCCCACTGAGGCCCATAGCGTGGAGCCCACACGTGCCCCGCATTTCATGCCAGTAACAGGGCCCACAGTGGGCTGCCCCTGCGGGGCTCATTTTCCTTCCCACAGTGGCCCCACATGTGCCCCAAAGGGGCATTTATGCTGGGCCCTGTGTGGACTCAGACGTGCCCCACATTTCAGGCCAGTAATAGGGTTTATGTTTTGAACACTTTATTTGCAGTCAGGTTAGAAGAGAAATGAGCATGTGGATTGGACACTGAATAAATTGCTAAAATAACTTTATTTTTTTATATAAAAAAGAACAATGACCAAATAGAACCACATTAGAACACAACAGGTACATCATAAATCAATTTCCTCAGGGGCATCAGTGGATCTCTGCCATTTATTTTCTGGTCCTTCTGTTCATGGGGAAGCACAATGTTAAATACTTGAGAAAGTAAATAAGAACAAAAAAAATCTGAACAAAAGATCGAAGTGCTCGTTTCTGAAGCTTTCATATATAATGGAAAAGTACCGCATACCAAGGGTTGTAGTGAGGTGCTGATCACTGGAAGCAGACTCAAGAGTAGGAAAAAAAGTGCACACCCTGGCTCCATGTGCCTTTCCCTTTTATACAGACAGGCCTTCTTCAAGATCAGCAATCACAGTAAGACACAGGCACTGGTATGTTATATAGGCCACACCCTAGTAGCACAGCTGATGGTTATCAGATAATCATGTTACACCATTAGGGTGTAACATGATAACATGTTACACCATTAGCACATCAAAACTATTGACAAATACTTTGTTAGTTTTCAAATACAGTGACAAAAACCAAACCAAATTTCATACCAAATGTACGGATTTAAATTTTACATTCCAGTCCTGCTGGTTAAGTGCTTTGGGGCCCGCAATGGACCCCAGTGGAGCCCACACATTCCACCTGGGCCCACTGAGGTATTTTGCAGGTCCACAGTGGACCCAACTAGGGTCCACACTCAGCCCACACTTTGGGCTGGATGTGGGTTGTCCACCTGGGGCACCCACAGTGGGTCTCCCACAGAAAAACATGATGGGGGCAAAAAAAATCTGAACAAAAGATCGAAGTGCTCGTTTCTGAAGCTACACACAAGCCACACGTGCCCCACATTTCACTATGCCAACGGGGCCCACGGTGGGCTGCCCACACAGTGCCCAGCAAACATGCCCCTTTGGGGCCTATGAGGCCCAATGAATGAAAAAAAGAGCCTCGCAAGGGCATCCCACTGTGGGCCCCATAACCAACATGAAATGCGGGGCACATGTGGGCCCCACCCTATGGGACCCACACTGGGCTGGGTGTGGGTTGTCCACCTGGTGCACCATCTGGGCCCCATGGTACGGGGCCCACACGTGGGCTGCCACTGTATGAAAAAAAAGCCCCACAAATGCATCTCACTGTGGGCCCCATAACCAACGTGAAATGCAGTGGGCCTGCATGGGGCCTACACAGCTCACTTGGGGCCCATATTCAACCCATACTTTGGGCTGAGTGTGGGTTGTCCACCTGGGGCAACATCTGGGCCCCACAGTGGGTCTCCCACAGAAAAACATGATGGGGGCCCAAAAGGGCAAGACTGCGGTGGGCCCTGCATGGGCTATCCCATAAAGGGCTCATGTGGATTTTCTATGGGCAAGTCCACAGAAAGCCCACAAAGGGGCCCCAAAGGGCAAAACTGCTGTGGGCCCTGCATATGCTTACCCATATGGGGTCCACATGGGATTAGTGTGGGTTTTTCCCCTGCCCACACTACCCACAATAAACCCACACATACCCGCAGGGGCCCCGCAAGGGCATGTTTGCTGGGGTGGCATACAAAGAAACAAGCCCTGCACCCACCAGTAAGCAGGAATCCTCTGATTAACCTTCAGATAAGGCACTCATTCCTTATCAACTTCTTGCTCTCACAAGCTTTAAGTTTTGCCCCCACATGCAAGATGAATTATTTTTAGGTCAAAACAGAGATACCTTGTTTCTTTAGAAATATTAAACTGAAAAATATGCCTGGCAAATCCCTCTGTCCAAACTTTTTGCTTTTTGATTGATTTAAAATACCCTCATTATCCCTCCAATCTCAGTCTAGATGGACATTTGGCTATACATGAATTTTAAAAAGATTGAAATTATCATCAAGCCTGCTGACAAGGAGGGCACTAAAGTCATTCAGAACATTTCAGACTGCAAAGAAGAGGCCTACTGACAATTAATTGATGAATATTTTTACAGAACACTGAAGACTAACTCCAGTGTTGATTTCCAAAATAAGATCTCAGATGTCACAGTCTGAGCTCTTGAAATGAACTGGATCTGTAAGGATGAACACGATTTTCTGAACTATAAACATCATGTAAGTCCTGTATCCTGTATGCTTCCTAGAATCTATAAAAGCTTGGTTAAACCCAAAGGCCGACCTATTGTAGCCTGTAACGATTATCTATTAGAGCCACTATATAATTATGTTGATCATTTTCTTAAACCATATGTTCTTCCATTGTATATTTCGGACTCTACTGACTTAATCAACAAGATGTTAACATTAAGTTTACCTGATGATATCACTCTGGCCACCTTAGATGTGGAAAGCCTCTATACAAGTATCTCCCATAACAGAGGTCTTGAGGTTCTTGAGTATTAGCTAAAAGGCCGCACTGAGGAAGCACTCCTGTCCAGTGCATTTATTTCTGAGCTGGCTACTTTGATCCTTAAACTGAACTACTTCTCCTATATTGGAGGTTTCTTGCTACATTGCAAAGGAACATCAACAAGTTCTAGTTTTGCTCTGGAATATGCTAATTTATATGCATGTTTTTCTTTTAAAAACAATTGTGTTTTTAACACTAACAGAAACCCATTTCTTCACAAAATCCTCAAATGGTTCAAATATCTAGATGATGTTTTTTTTTTGCATTTCTCAAGGGACTAGCAAACAGCTGAATAATTTTGAAAAATTTTCTCAATATTATGAATCCTGACCTGAAGTTCTCAGTTGAATATGTCCATAAACCTGTCCGTTTTTGGATATGTGGATTGAATTATGCAATCGCAGCCACATCACCACCTTATATAAAAAAAGAAATGGATAGGAATACATTCCTCCTAGCCACCAGTGCTCATCCTAGCACTGAATTACGGTTTACGCATGGATCGGTTCAACAGGCTCAGATGTCTATATCACTGTAATGAGGAATTCATTGATAAAGATGTAGCAATGAAAAAACACTTTTTTCCAAAAATGTTTACCCCTCAGGCCTATATCCTCAAAAATACCATTTTAAAAACACTTTAGATACACTTCAGCCTATGGGCCTCAACAAGGATTTTAATATGCATGTTATGTTGTAATCCAAGTTGTTTCTTTTCTTCATTCCTAGTGTGGAAGTTGGGGTCTATTGTTCATGATGGCCCTCACCTGATACCCCTCCAAGCTCTTTGTTCTCTTTTTGAGAAGCTTGTTTCCTTATAGATCTGGAGATCAAAGCCCCATTTACTATGTGATGAAATATTATATATGCATGGTACTATGTTTTTCCTATATTGTCCATATTCAATGTCTTCCACCCATTTTTTCTATAACAAATATGGCTTCCATTTGTATGCCTCACAGTACTCCATTCAGCACTAAAAACTACAATATCCAAGAGGTGGAGCTTTTAATACCAGGGTATGCACAGGTGTTTTGCAGACTGCTAATGATTACAATGAGATTGCTTATTTTTATCTGCCTGTCCATTATTTAATAATTTCTGCTCAGATGAAGGTCTGATAGACTGAAAGCCCAAAATAAAGTGAAACACTGCATAGATCTAAGTGTGCAGAAATCTCCAGCATCTTAACAAAGAGCCGGGTACATGCAAGCTGGGTGGAACAGTGGTCATCCTACTTTAAGACAGACTTGAAAAATCATGAACTTGTCCGTTAGTTGTAATTTAATTAAATCAGTGTTGTAATCTTAGTTACATTATTGAAAAGGTGTCACACCTTAATTGTGAATTATCAGTTTTCAACAGTTTGCAGCTCATATGGTGAACCTGTAAAAGAGGTGTTGGTTTGCTGAATACCAAACGTGTGACCTCATCAGGCATATACATCAGGCATATACAGTAATGATGAACTACACAAGAATTACATAATGCAATAATAAAATGTAAGGATAAACAGTACAAAGATACATAAATGAAGAAACAGAGTCCTCATAAGTGTAAGAGAGTATCAACAAGGAGCAACATTTTAGCTTAGAAAACATATATCTGCTACCACTGGTATAATGCAGAGAGCTAAATAAATGTGTGACAGTCCTTTAACAGACACATCAACACTCTCACAATGCTGCAACATAAACAAATAGCATCCTGATAGTATAGTGATAAATCACCAATAAACATAAATAACGTTGTCAGGGATCATATACATTACAATGAATAGCAGTAAAGAACATTTGCAACTGTAAACTGAAGACACTGTCACTATGCATGAGACAGTACACATCATCACTACTGCAATGCTAATTACAACACCAACTCAGCCCTGCTGCTTTACCCTGCTAATAAGCTGAGTTGATAGACTGCTGAACGGAGGCCTTTGATTGGTGCAGAGAATCCTGACATTGTCTGTTTACCTGTCCTTTGTGTGTAAGGCCACAAAATGTAGTGATGGGCGATGGGCCAATTCTTTTCACAGTATTGGTTTCTTCGAGCTGAGACATGTAAATGTACTGAACCTTTCAAGTTTTGATACTTTTTGCAACATGTGCCGTCAGTTTCTCCGCTAAACTCCATTATAGTACAGGCACATAAAAAAGAACAATCTAGACACCTCACTAATGAGCAAATATATATATCAAACCTCCCATTTTTAAGTAAAATCATTGAAAAATCTGTTTTTCAACAGCTGAACAACTTTGTGGCACTAAACAACCATTTTGGTGGCATGTGAAGTTCCCCAAGGCTCCCTTCTGGGGCCTCTTCTGTTCAACATCTACATGCTCCCACTGGCTCAGTTTATGGAAAACAACAAAATATGCTACCACAGTTAGGTGGATGACACACAAATTTACATAACCATATCACCAGGGGACTATGGTCCAAAACAAACACTAAGTAAGTGCATTGAACAAATCAGTGTAAGGATGTGCCAGAATTTTCTTCAATTAAACAAAGATTAAACTGAAGTAATTGGTTTTGGAGCCAAGGGAGAACGATTAAAAGTCAGCACTCAGCTTCAATCGATAATGTTAAAAACCACAAAGCAAGCCAGAAACCTTGGTGTAGTCATGGACTCAGACCTGAATTTCAACAGCCACATTAAGACAGTTACAAAGTCAGCCTACTCAGGTCTACTTTCTGTAGCTTTAAGATTTTTCTTCATTGGATCTAAGGTGGGACAGGAGTGCTATATAGTGTACAGGTATTGTTTAAATGGTCATCAGTACAAAAAGTACAAACACTTTGATTGCACTTAAATTCAATAAAGTTTAATAAGTAAAATCAATCAAGAAAACTTACAATGCACATAATGCAAAACAAATATTTTTCACATTTGTATTGAACACAAATATTCTGAAATTACGATTATAATTCATCGTTATTGTAGATGACATGATACATCTAATAATTGTGTAATATACATATATTGCATATCGCATCTTACAACAACTCTTTAAACAAAGCATCTGGGGTTTTTTTTTCAAAGTAAAACACATTCTTAAATGTGACACACTGCCAAAACACAGCAAAAATATAACATTTCATCACATGTAAAAAAACATGTTATCGAGTTATTCAATGTCATTGACATATATATATATATACGACTACAGTTATGACTATTTGTAAAATTGAATTATATGTAGTCTATCAGAAAGGATAGAGATATTATCCACCTATACAGTTTTTAATTGTAACCAATAAATTAATAAATAAATTAGATACATTAGGTCCAGGCATCCCCCATACCTCATCTCAACATTGATGGTCAGGACATCCCCCATCCCCCTTTCCTCCTCAGTCACTAATCTGGGTGTTAGGTTTGACCCTCAACTGACTTCTGATGTCCATATAAGACATCTATGCATAACCTCTTTGCACCATCTCAAAAACATCAACTCCTCTCTAGCACTGTCAGATGCAGAGAAACCTGTCCAGTCCTTTATCTCCTCTATACTAGACTAGGGATCCCAGGAGCTGGAGCCAGAGCTGGATCCCTGGATGCAGAAGCTCCAATTCTGTTTTCATTACACTGGCTCCCTGTCTCCTTCATTGCTGACTACAATTCCTGCAACCTACATACAAATCCATCAATGGCTATGCACTTCCCTGCCTACAGGAACTGATCACATCACAAACCTGCACCCACAACCTCAGATCTTACTCCTCCAGGCCAGCAGTACTAAACTCTGCACCATGGGGGATTGAGCCTTCTGCTTTGCTGCACCATGCTTGAGGAACAGCCTTCCTAAACATCTGAGGGCAGCACAGACCCTAGTCTCTACGTCTTACGTCTAAAAAAAAGCCTACAAACCTAGCTTTTTCATCTTAACTCTTATTATTATTGTTGTTTTCTTTATGTTGTGTGTTCTATTTTATTAATACTGTAGCACTTTTCATTTCACTATGAATGAAAAGTGCAGGACAAATTAAATGCATTATTATTATTTATTGTACCAACCCCAATAATATTTATTCTATTTCTATCTATATTTCTATTTCTTTTTACTACTGCTGCAACTGCGACTGCTACTACATCAAGGACTACATCTACAACAAACTAATGTCTGCCAGTTATTGCTGATGTTCATTAACACATGTACATCCGACAGCCAGTTCATAAGGACACTTGCACCAGTCATTTGTGTGGCGTACCCTGTGATACACTGATATCTGTATGACGATGGGCTTGGCAATCATATGCTCCAAAGTGCAAGGCCGGCACATGGCATGCTCGATCACCTCGGGGTCTCTGCCCTCTGTCACATTTAACCTGTAAGAAAAAATGAATATATCCGTGAATAAATGGAGGCTATATTTCATTGAAACAGAGAAGCAATTCTAAGGGTGCAAGTGACTGATTAGGGGAAACGCAGGCTGGTTGATAAAGGGTTTTCACAGCCACAGAAGGTAAAGTGTAAAAAGTTGCAGATTTGTTACAGAATTTATCTTATTTTCAGTTAAATATTAAAGTCCAAGATGCCATTTTTATGCTTGCACAATTAGATCTGCAAATCTTACTATATTCTTAAGCTTGTCCAGGGTGAAAAATCATACACAAATATTGGATGGATTGGTACAGACATACATGGTCCCAACAGAATGAATTATAATAAGTCTGAATAATAAGGCTTCCAAGAGGAAAATAGCTCAACATTCATGGTAAAAAGCTAGGTTAGGTTTTTTTTTTTAAACTTATGCATATCAAATTGTACCGTTTTTGAAGAAAAGCTTCAAAAATGCAACTTGTATATGAGTAAGATTTTTTTTTTGTGTGCTCTTTATAGGCAGACAGAAAGAAAACTCACGTCAGGTTCCATGGTGCAACTGAAGTTTCTCCAAGTTCCGATACGTGATGGAAGCGGGAATGATGTATATAATATTGGTGTTTGTCTACATAGTTACAATTGTCAGGGCAAACAGGGCTGCTGCACACTGTCCCAATCAGTACCATTAATACCTGGAAACACAATGACACATAAGTCACATCATCAATGCTTCACCACAACAGTCAAACAGGTAACGTTCATGCCAACTGGACTCCTCTTATTCCAACTTTGTTGCATGTCAGCTCTCTCTCTGCATTTCTGTTTTCACTATTAACTATTAAATAGAAACTGAAAGAATTAATAATATTGCTGGGAAAATGATCTCGTACTAGCTATTTCTATGAATGAAATAGCTTTCAAAGCTATGATTGAAATAATAAATATGAAACTGAGGTATGACCACTTCTGAGTATAAAACAGGAACTTTTGTTTTTGTTGTTTTTGTACAGCCTAAACCTAGCAGTATAAAAAGGGTAGATAGATATAATAAGCTATGACTTTAGCTTATACCTTTTTGGTCAATATTTATTGTTGTTTTCCTTTTTAATTTAATGCCTTACTGTCATATATTTATTTCTATGTGCATTCTTTTTGAAAAATTGTTAACAGCAAATGAAATAAAACTGAAATAAATATTATTTTAGGTGTCCAGTAGGGCCAAATCAGGGCCCCTTGTTCTAAACGTGATGAGGGCCTCTGACCTCTTTTTGCAAGCAGAAGGCAAATAGTGACATACAAGTCAAACATATCAAACATTAGTATAACGCTGCATGTTCAGTACTTGCAGGCACTGATCTTAAAAGCATAGAAATGAAGAATCCTTGAAAGAGCATTCATGCGTATCAGCTGTCAAACTGTAAACATTTTTCATATTTGTCTCCCCGCTCCCCCCCCCCCCACAGGTCTTTGCCAGTACTCACCAGATAAAACTTCATGTTGATGAAAAGCTGGGACAAATGCCTCGAAACCAGAGTCAGATGGGAACTGTCCTTGTATTATCTTGTTTAAACTCTGGCTAGGTGTTCTCCTCTTTCGCAGAGCTGTTGAAGTGTATCTGTTCTCTGTGCATTTATAAGCCTGCCCTGTTGAATGACGAAACACCACATTTGCATCAAGGGGGAAACACTGGAGGCGGGCATTATTGGCCAGAGACAAGAATCTATTTCATTTCTGATAATCATTTGTAACTTAATGTTTTGTCTGTTTTTATTTATTTGTTTTGGCTGGATTTGATCTGAACCTCAAGGTTGTCGGCAGGTCCTTAAAAAGTCACACCTTCAATTTAGTAAATATCAGAGCTTACAGTCATTCAATTCTCTGAAGTATGAAAGTCTTCAACATCTAAATTATTTTTCATCATAGTTATAATAATAATAACTTATTTTAAGTTTTGATTTATAATCCAAACCTGATGTAAACTCAGTGCTGGACCTAATATACTGACTTTATAACAGCTTAATCCAATTTCCTGTTCATTTGTCATTTGTGGAGCTGATATTTCATATTATATAATATTTTATATTTAATATTTATATTTAAATTGATACAATCAATGAGTAGTTTTTAGATGCATGGACTTTTTAATCTTAAACTTTTTGAGAAAGTAGTATGACTACTGTACAACACAGACATAACCAGATAAAAGACTAGACAGAGTTTAGTCAGAGTGTCAGTGTTAATTCTAACACATTTATTCATCATATGTCTGTCTTGATCGACTGATTTCATGTAACAAACGGAAACAGACCAGATAAGAGCGATTACATGTGAGGTGTGGTGGGGAATCCGCTACTACACAACAATAGCTTCCTCTGAATTTGCCTCGGGGAAGCCTAGACAGACGCCCACTCAGGAGGCTTTCCCCGGGCTACAGTAAACAGATATGCAGTAAACAATCCGCCTCCTACTCTGACTCATATTCAAACCTAACCTGCCTAGCCTTCTCCCTTGCTTTCAGTGGATTATGAAATTTCAATAATCGTAAAGCATATGGTGACAGAGTTTGTACAGAAAGCTGTACAGAATTTAGAGCCTAGTATTTTAAGCTCACTCTTGCTCCTGTAAGCTACTCAGTTTGAAGACATCCACAGTAGCCATGCAGATAGTTTGATTTTATTTCCTCAGGTTTTGAGATATGTTGTGTACTTTGATTTCCATCATCATTATGTAGTATAGACGTGGGGAAACAGCTGGTTCTATGAGTTACTTACATTTTGTGTTTTAAAGTTGGCTTTAGTAGACCTGCTCCATGTAAAAGTGCCCTGAGATGACTTTATGTTGTGATTTGGCGCTATATAAATAAAATTGAATTGAATTGAATTGAATTAATATTCAAGCATTCATTTACAAATATCTGATCAAATATTTTCAGGCATGATGAAATGGTCTGAGTAGTATTTCATACGTGACTGACATCCAGAGTGATGCATACATTTATCATTGGTTACTTAATAATTAGTACAAAAGTGGGCTGAGATGTTAAGTCATAAAATTTCCATTTGACTTTTAGCCAACTAAATGTTCCCGGCGCATAGAAAGTATACACTCATGTTTCTTTAAAGGACGTCTGTCTCTTTACCAACTTCTGTGCACCTTGACATAATAAGCAATGATGGAGACGATGTGCGTGCCAGTGTGCACTCAGTTCTGTCCAAACCACCTCACGTGTCTCCTCTCATTTAAATCTAGTGACTACAGAACATGATCCAGTAACTGCTGAACTTTCGATATCTCTCATATTTCACTGGTTTCAGATACAATGCACCTTTTAAAAGGGCTGAACTGCAAACTACCCTTAGACTTGAGTACTTACATTCCTATTGGAGATTTTAAAGCTTTATTATCTGATTTTTCTAAACTTGTAAACTATTTTAATCATTTCTTATTTAGTGTGTAGTTTGTGTGTGTTGTTTCTGTCTGCTGGTTGCATTCTCTTATGAATGATTCTTGTTTTCACTTGGAAAAGAGATTTTAATCTCAATGAGACAGTCTATCTAAATAAAGAACATCACCCACTTCAGTCGTGTCGCTCAACGACCAACTGAATTAAAACTCAATTTCACAATGAAAGTAGATGACTCATACAACGTATCCTGCAGGCAATGAGTCACAGGGTCTTTTCTCCCACTTTCCTCACTTCCCACATGGCATAACTCCAACAACAACAAACCTTGAAATTCAGTTCAGTGCAAGTGCTTTGTTGGTGAGTTAAAAGACATTTACAACATGACCACAAATTAAAGAAAAAAACAAACAAAAAACAACAATTAAATGGTATTAATGGGATTAAATGGTCTGCTGTCATGAATTTGCTGCTATTAAACCACATTTTAGCACTTAATCAAGGCCAAGTATTAATTTTTCTGTTTCTGAGTCCTTGTTCTATCATATGGGTATTCCTAGAGAGAACCTCAGATGCTTTGTTGTTTTTGCATAATTAAAAACAAACGGTGGATTGAGGAAGTGAAAGAGGGCGGGAGAGCAGAACGAAAGACGATCACACACAACATGGAAAGTAGGTAGTATTCCACGATGCTGTATTGTTGTATTGTTGGTTTTAACATATTGGGCAGTAGCTCTAATTTTAATGTACGGACGCAGGGAATCCCTTCACGCCCATGCACATGGAAAGCAGGCCTTAGCACTTTATTATTGTTTGGTCACTTAGAAACAGGAATGTTGTTTGGCCTTTGAGTCGCAGGACTCACTGCAGGATAGTCAAATGAGAACAAATAAATTAAGCAAATAAAGTGAAACGCCATTTCATGACTCACCAATACACGAGTATCAACTCAAACACAATATTAAACCCTAATTGTCCTCAATGTATTGGTTAATTATCGTTACAAATACCATAGCTCCAATTAAAAAGCTTAAATAACCCTTGACCCTGAGTGTTTGTGCTCAAATTGACAGAAATATTTACAATATGTAAATTCTGGAAATGAAACCAGACTCTAACCACTCTGTCCAGCCCTTAACCTGCATCCTTGTGATCACGAGAACCCCTGATGTATTGCCTTCTACTCAAGGACTGGAAGTAACGGAGCTCTTCGATTGCAGGTGTTAGGAACTAGCTAGCCTGTGAGAAAGTCAAAGCGACGTCTTCAAGACGAACGGCAACTGCCACAGCTTGAGACTGAAACCAATTGCCTTTAAAGTGCAAAACGACGGCCGCTCGATGCTCCAACTGACTCCTTTTCAAGAAGCCTCAACTTCTCTTTTGAAACACTAAAACAATCATTTTTCTCAACAAGTCATTATGCGTCAATGACTAAATTCAAGCCCTTTATTAAGTGTGGTCATTTAGGAAATTATTGCTCTGTTAATAAGATCTGGTACTTACTTATAGTAGCTTTGTGCCTGTGAGCACAATTTAGCTTAAATAGCTAACGTTAGTCCAAGTGGCCAGCGCTCGGTGTTCCCAGTTACCGTCCGTCCAGGGTAGCAGTATGTGTTTCTGGAGCATGAAAGGCAACACCCCGCACTCCTTATATGCAAGGTCCTGGCTGCAAAGGGAAAAGGTGGTGCTGACCAGAAGCTGCAAGCCTGGACCTCAAGCATGCTCCAATGCATACCAACAGATGATGTCGCATCTTGTCACGTGCATCTGTACATACACTACATACACGCTACACTTCCAACAGCTAATGCTAAGCTTGGCGCCTCAGTATGAGAGGAATAGTTCGTCAGAGGTGTGTTCACATAGTGATTCATAGCCATATGCTTACACTTCTGACTTTGACCTGCAGTGTTTGATTAAAATGGTGACGTTCGCATCTTGAGAAGGGAGTATCTCTGTACTACTCAATGAGCCCGAGTTGCAGAGGCCATTGACAAGATCTCCTCACATTAAAATAAATAAATATAAGAAAAGATTAAAAGTACTGGAGCGTTAAAGTTCGTTTTCTGTTTGAATAGCAAAGACCATGGAGTACAGGTTTCATTTTGAGACTGTTAAGGTTCTGTTCACAGTCTGGCTTTGTGTCCCTCGCTGCTATTCTCTGCCATTCCTCCAGAGGCCCTCAGACTTTTCTCCCTTTTTGTTTGGACTGAACTGAGTGTAACACTTGTACAGTAATACGCCTGCAGGTCGATGTGTCAATAAAACATCTGACAAGGGAACCTACTGTTTATTTCCCTTTTTCTTGATGACAGTATAGGTTTTACACAACTCTTGTGGTGGCTTTTCCCGTCCCCTGAACTAAACCATGTGGTTATTATTGTAACTATGATGACATCCCCTAACCCTGACAAAGCTGTAATTTTCCTATTATTTCATATATGAACTTCTGGAATGCAATGACTACCATACTACCAGTATCTTAATAAGAAAGTGGTCAATAATTAAGGGATTTGAGCTTGGATTTAATTGACTCTAAGAACCCAAATCTGATAAAAGTTTCTAAGCTCAAAGCTCAGTTACTTGATTTCTTTCCCCAGAGCTTTCAGTTGTATCTCACAGCCCTCTTCAATGAAATGAATGAATGAATGAAACTTGCTCAGATTTGCTCAGTCATTAGGCGACGCAAATATGTTCTCATGATAACAAAATATTCTCCATGGAGATGACATCAAATGCTGTAACTCTGGACTGGGCTGAGTCACAAACGCCATTGACAAAGTCTCTTCACATGAAAATATGCTTTGGCGCACTGTTACGGCTCTGTTTGCAGTCTAACTCAGTAGTTCCTGGATGTCAGGAGGGCTAGATGTAATGCAATAATGTTTTTCACTGACTGCTATTTATTTCCCTTTTTCTTAACAACAACATAGGTTTTACACAACTGTCACAGTGGCTGTTTAAAGGTCAGGTTAAGGAGGTTATTCACATCACATCATATTTGAACAGATACTCTGTTGGGGGGGGAAACCCAAGTGAATCATGAAATTGGACTAGTTGATCCTGATGAACGGGTTTGTGTTGAATATGCACAGGCTATGAGAACAACCCCTCCTCAGGACACTTAAGACTATATTTGTCTATCTTTCTAAGTTGGTCTTAGAAACAATAAATCACTGACATCATTGATTTTCAAGGTCATATTGGCATTAATTAAGAACACATTAAAATAACGGCATGGTTCTTTTAATAGAGTTAATCCAGCAGCTATTGATGGAAAACAGCTCCAATACACAAAAACAATCCATCCTGGATGAATCTAGTGGACGCACAGAGTAAATATTAATATCAATCTTCACATCTGTTTCTGGCTAAGGTGTCACAAATTGTCCAAAACGTCAACTTGAACAATAACTTAAGTTTATCAGATTCTACAAATCTTCAAATTTGGCAGCTGTCTGTGGTGATTACATGTGGCCAGATGATGATTCAAGTGCAGTCAGGCCTTCAGCACTGAAAACAGATATGATGTTACATGTCCAACAAAGGTTACTACCGGTCAAGAGTTACAGAACACCTCAAAATTGTCTCAATGTACTCTGAAATTAAAGCATTTAACAAATAAGCAATTGGAGATCAAAAAAAGAAATCAGGGAATCTTTTTGTTTCACAAGATTTTTAACTAATCAAAGTAGCTGAACACACTTTTTTCCTTGTCTGGCATTGTTCCTACAATGGAAATCAAATATTGTTTGGAAAGTTCTTCCCCAACGGTGATGCAGAAGTTCCCACAAATGTGTTGCACTTGCATGTTGCTTTGCTTTCACTCTTCCGTCCAGTTCATCCCAAACCAGTTCGAAGACAGGTGCAAGCTATTCCATGATTTGAAGCCTACTGTCTGGTTCCTCTTCGTCTAAAGTAGTTCTGACACGGCCTAGATTATGCTTTGGGTCATTATCGTGCTGTATGGTGAACATCTGACGGACCAGCTAGGCGTAGACCAGAGGGTACTGCATGGCTCTGCAGTGCAGTCAGTGCCAGTCACCAACTCTGGATGCAGCAAAAGAGTCACAGTCACACTTCCTCATCCATGTATACATGTAGACAGGGGAATTGTTTTCAACTTTCAAGGCATTGATATTATTGCTGTTAACCCATAACATGATCCCTGAAATTTGACATAATTTTTCAGTGTTTGATACCCTTTACCTCTTAACTTTTACCCATTTTGAGGTTATTCGCTGGACTTGAACTGCTTAAATTCAATAAAAACTGGGAAAATGGTGGTCTTGTAAAACTTTTGAGCAGCGGTGTATATTGTTATCTACAACTTATTGTGCCTAGTCTGGTAATATGCTCTTGTTCCAAATGATGATACACCACTATAGACATGACTTTCAAACAGAAGATTTGATTCCACTGGTTCATTATTAATCCTCCCTGGCAGTTTTTAAACCATGTGCTATTTTTGGTCTGTGTCATTTTCTTCTTTGCTGGATGGCTTAACTTGAATTTGCAAAACTATGTCTAATTCATCTCTTGTGACACACGCTTTACTCTCTATGCCCCAGGTGGAATGTGGTATCTGTAGACTGAAATTACTCAACATAGCTACAGTTGTACAACTCTCCCACATCTTCTTTCATCTCGCATGCTTTTTCAATACAGCATGTGAAAACAGACCAAACTTGCTGACAGTACCGTGGGGGGAGGGGGGGGGGGGGGGGGGGGGGGGGGGGGGGGTAGCGCTGTTTATGCAACCGAAAGAGTTTCAGTAGACTAAATAATGGTTAGTTAGGATGGTGATGATAATTATCTGTAGGTTAATCACAATGAGCAGCACCTCTTCCATTACACACTCTCATTTGATACATTGCTATTATCAAAAATATTGATCACAGCTGTATGGTTAAAAGGGGTTTGAGTTGTGACTTTGACCTAGAAGTCTGCCAGGGCTCACAGAAAATGATTTCTTCCAAGATAACATTTCTCAATTGATAAATCGTTCATCACATATAAACAGTGCCGTGTACGTGCACCACTGTGTAAACTGCAGTGCAAGTGTTTCATGTATTGCTTCAGTCTCCCAGTTTATTGCTTTTAGGTGTGATTAATGACACAGTCATGTCATTTTCATGCAGGTTGAAATAATGAATGTCGAAACAATTATGCAAACCTCCTTTCTCTTTGGTAATGTTGAGGGATATTTCAATGCTTGTGGTATGTGGAGATTCACACAGACCACAAAACATGCGATGACGTGTGCCTCACTCTGCATTGAGAGGCTACTGATGCACCTGAGTTTCAGTGGACTAGACAAACATTTTTGAAGGGAACAACATGTTTAGAACCTTCACAACAGGAGGAGGAAGTGCTGCATGGTTCTGATAGCTCATGCAACAAGCGCTCCCTAGTAGGAAAGGTGAAAACACAGACACTTTGCAATGCATTTTCTGAGCATAGGCAATCAAACATGTATCGAATCTAAGTCTTCATCAGGGTCAGTGATCAGTGCTCCATGGTTGTCTGCACCACTTAAGGAAAAACATTTTTTTTTGTACATTTACATTCATATTGTTCTGGAAATTAAATAATTATAGGACAATGGAAAGATACCAGCACAAAATATTAGCTACTGGAAACTCCCATATTTCATGTCACTGCTTGCTGCAGGTATGGACATTACATCCCTGCCTGAAACTTAGTAATTAAACCACCACATGAATGTAATAACACTGTCAATATCACGTAATATCAATGTCATTCCTCCAACGAACAGTTATTCACATCCCACTAACCCCTGCAATATCATAATTCTCACGCAATTTTCCCATGCAGGCTATGTGGGTGACGCATCATTTATCTCAAACTAAACTGAGCATATACTTTATATTATGAAACCTCTTGCCTCAGCTCTTGCTGTTAGTTCCCCGCTTCGGTGCAGACTGAAATATGGCATGGTTCAATTACTATGACATATTGCACAGAAAGATAAATTAATTGTGGACATTCATGGTTCCCAGACAATGTATCCTTGTGACTTTGGTGATTCTGTGACTTTTCCTCTAGTGCCACCATGAGGTTGATATTGTGGTTTTAAAGGTGACATATTGTGCATATTTTCAGTTGTATATTTTTTGTATATATGTTCAACATAAACATCGGACATTATAATTGTATACATTGATTGACTGAATTGTTTATTCAAGTGTCCTGCACCTTTTTAGGTGTCCGGTCCGTATGGGCTTACAGGACACTAGACAAAAATAACCAAGATGGCCACATGATGTACCATAATATACAGTCCCACAAATTCAGAAATAAAGCATTCATTTACATGGAAGAGAAAAAAAAGCCAAATCAACACCTCAGCATTGGATAACCAAAACAAATCAGGGTTTTTTTTTAACTCTATCTTTTCTAACAAACAATTCCTCAAGTCATTATAAAAAAGGGAAATGAAATATAAAAAGAAATTCATCCTCGACAACACCAAGACCACAAAAACACATAAATGTTCCTCTTTGGGAATACCTTTATATCTGCCTACCTCAACTGCCAGTGGTAAAGTACCAGTTCTTAACTGAGCACATGGGGACCTTTGCCTTCTGTATCATAATTTTCTTTGATTTGAATGTAATTTCTAAACTTTGGCTTCCTTCCATTGTTCCTTATAAATCTTTAATAATTTTTGTTTAACTGTATTTATATTACACTTAAAGTTATCCCTGAAAATAAAATTTAAATGAGTAAGAGAAAATATTGCAGCAACCTCTCTTGCCCAAGCATAATTGTGTGAAGATCACAAAAAGCATGGTATGTTTCCTTTAAGTAAAATGTTTCGACACCTATTGGATAACTGGCCATGAGATTTTGTACGGACATTTGTCACCCTCTGGGCGACTTGTACTGGTAATTAATTTGCTGATCCCCTGACTTTTTCCTCTGGTGGCATCATCAGGTCGAAAGCTTTCAATAGTTTGGCTAGTGACCAAATACCTGCAAACTAATACAGTACAGCCTCAGCTGTACTTTGTGTTTAGTGCTAATCAGCAAATGTTAATATGCTAAAATGCTAAACTAAGATGGTGAACATGGTCAACTTCAAAGCTGCGTGCATGCTCTTGTTATCATGAGTGTGTTACACTGTAGTAGTAAATTAGAAAGCAGTTCAGTTGTTATTCAAAGTGAAAACTCTAATAACTAACTTAACTAATTTACTTTCTGTTCTTCAAATATTTTAATATTGTTATTTGAGGAACCACTACACCAATTTTTTGAAGAGACTGCATTTTTTTTAAACATTTGACTACAATTTATCACAAAATTACACAAAACTAATCACAAAACATTTTATTGCAGTTTCAAAGGAAGGCCGTTGAAAATATATTCTTTTGGGTCACAATTTTTGAATGACTCATCCCGGCCTACCACCTAGAGAAGGCGACAAGATGCGTCTTGTTGCTTTGACAGCTCAAATCAAACACAGAGAGCATAAATTTCTTAATTCTAAGTCATTTGACATTATATTGATCCACATTGTAACAAAAGATATCAATGAAATCTAAAGGTGAATAGGTATTTTCCATCTCTGAGTCAGAGGTAATCTCTTCAACGTTTTCTCTTTCATACAACATTACTCAATATGTGATATCAATGTTTCAACAGTGCATGACTTAAGTTTTTCTAGGAAGAGGTGGGAGTGAATATTTAAAGTGCATGTCATATAACCACAATGTCCTTGAGTCAAATCCACCTGAGGACCCTTGCTGCATGTCACGCCCTCTCTCTCACCTCTTCACTGTCAACTGCTGATTAAGCCCCCCCCCCCCACCAAATCTTTAAATAGGTGGTGTTCTAGGTCTTGCAATTGCATCAAAGCTCTTCAACAACTCTGAGCTAAAATCAATGTGATAATTCATTGGATAACTAACTTTGCACAAATGGCTTGGCTTGATGCCATATAAAGTATAATAATCGGGCTTCATAAAGATATACATCAATTATTTTATTTTTAAACTGATGCTTCAGTAGTGTTATAGTGTTAGTGATAGTAAGTAAATTAGTTTGATTCCAGGACATCATACGCCCTGATATTTGTCACCACCAACGTATACCAGCATATGCTGGTATATGTTGCTGGAAAATCACAACTTTTCAAGGTTGCATTTCTGGTTTTGTACAGACTAACAAAACATGTTAAAAAGGACAATTCCAATTTATTTCAATCTGATGTATTTCCCATAAATGTGACCACTGTCACTCTATGTGTCATATTAACTTTGCTCTCTGTAGCTCCGGTATGCTCCTTTATATACCTATATATTGGAGCAAGCTGCTGAGCCTCCTAGATCTTTTCAAATAAACAACATGAATTGCTTCAAAAATTTGTTTTTGAGTCTGAATGAAAGTAAGATACCTGTAGCAGCCATTACAGCTAACTGCATAGGAAACTACATCTGAGGCAACTTGCAGTGATTATTGAAATAGGTTTTTCCTTCCATAATCATTCTTTCTGTTGATACTGGCCATTAGATTATTCCCACACTTAACATAAGTGGCCATGACCATTACAACTCAACAACATGGTCTTGCATTGACCATTTATAGACCCCCCAAGCATAATCCTAATTTCCTGTCTGAATTCTCTGAATTTTTATCAGTTGCTCTTGTCAACTATGATAGAGTAATTTTACTGGGTGATTTTAACTTGCATGTAAATGACTGTTCAGATGCTAGAGCGATGGAATTTATGGACCTGGTTAGCAGTCTGGACTTTACCCAACACGTGAGAAACGCTACTCACAACTATGGAAATACACTGGACCTCATCTTTTCAAAGAGTATTGATGTTGATGTTTCATCTACCTTACAGGTTCCAGTTTCTGATCACTTCTGTGTCTTTTTCAAAGTTTCTCTTTCCACTCCAACTAAGTATCTACAGCCTGACGCAATCACTTATCGCCGTATTGACACCGCTGCTAGGTCTATACTGGCTGAGCGTTGACCTGATCTACGTCACTCTTGCACTGCAAACGCTGATTCCCTTAATCATCTCACAGACAATCTGAACAGCACCTTGCTCACAACCCTTGACACTGTCGTCCCTCTTAAAATCAGAAAATGGAATACTCGGATTAAATAAGCACCATGGTTTTCGGATGATACCCGTTCATTCAAACAGACTTGTAGAAAGCCTGAGCGCAAATGGCGTGTAACAAAACAAAAGAGTCATTTCCTTGCCTGGGCTTAGAGTTTTTAAAAGTATAAACATGCACTTTCAGCTGCCCGGATGGCATTTTCTCTACCCTGATTAACATCAATAAAAACAATCCACGGTTTTTATTTGACACTGTTGCTAAACTCACACAGAACAGTGCTGATCACTTTCAAAAATTCTTTACAATTAAGATTGCGTCAATTAGAGACAAAGTAACTGGTCCACAATCCTCCCAAAACAATATCTATGATATCGCTAATCCTTTGATGGATGCACGCACTGTAATTCAGACGAACTGCACCCTTTCACGGTTTGAAATGATTTCCCCTGATACCTTTATAAGCCTGGTAAGTCCTTCCAAACCTACAACCTGCATATTAGACCCTATACCATCTAACCTTTTTAAAGAGCTGTCATCTGTCTCAGCTAGTCCTGTTCTTCATATAATTAATACATCGATTTCCATGGGATCGGTTCTCTCAGTTTTCAAAACTGCTATTATTAAACCATTGCTTAAAAAAAACAATATTGATCCACAAATTCTGAACACCTATCAACCAATCTTCCTTTTATGTTGAAACTAGTAGAGAGAGTAGTCACTGATCAACTCACTGCCTACTTATCCAACAACAATCTTTTCGATAAATTCCAATCTGGTTTTCGGTCCAGTCATTCAACTGAAACTGTCTTGACCAGAGTAGTCAATGATCTATTAATTACTGTTGATGACTAACTCAACATCATTGCTGCTGGTCTTGCACCACCTTACCTAGCAGAACTAATTACACCATATACACCAGCATGCCCTCTTCGTTCTCTCAATGCTGGTCTCCTGGTCATCCCTTCATTTAACAAAAAATCAGTTGGCTTCAGAGCCTTTTCCTACAGCGCCCCATATCTCTGGAATGGCCTTCCACTTCTCTGAAAGCTGTATTTCAGAGAAAAAGTGAGGCTTTAAAAATCAAGGCTTTGTCATTTCAATTGTGTGAATAACTAGTCAAACTTAATAGACACTTATTCTAATGCAAAATTACATCGTATTTATTTATTAATGACATGGGGTGGTGCGCGAGTCACTATTGTTATTCGCCATGTTTCTTCTTCTAATTATTATTCCTCTTCCGTACAAAATTTTGGTGCATAACTAGTCCCGCAGCTTTGACAAAACCCATGTGAATTATACATCAATCGGCTCCTCCCGGATGAGTGTGCCCCATTGTTTCTCTGTGTCTGTGTAATCTTGTTGTATTCTGTACAGTTACAATAAAGGCTTTCTGTTCTACTTAAACGAATACATTTCCAAAGATCAATCTGACTTTTAAGCACCAAAATGTCAGACTGTCATTGAAAAACTTCCTGTTTCCACACACACACCAATATCAGTTCAGATTGATATGTATAAAGAGGATGTATAAAGAGAACTGGATACAGTGTTGGAGGTGGGGAAGTGCCAGATGATGCCCAGTAGCACCATCTGGCATTGTAATTACTCAGTTTGGCCTCTATGTCAAATTGGCGTCAAAGCCCAGTGCTGTTCCTGGGGGCTTGAGACTGCCTCAGAGTGTCACTTTTACAATATCATGCAATTCTAATGTTGATTATCAAAATTAAAGCCCTCTAAATTGTCACAAATGTTCCCTATGAATTCAGGTTGATATTAAAAGGAAACCAATTTAATTTCAGAATGATAGGGAAGCTGAACAGACAGCGGAGATGACAGTGGATGTTGTGAAGAAGACCCCCCTCCGAAATCTCGAGAGTTGAGTTGTTGCCATGACAGAGTTGGAGAGAGCAGTGCTGGGAGGAGTTGGTTGTGTTGGAGTACAAAAAGAGTAGCTTAGTGTTATCTAAAAGATTTTCAAAGTCATGGCTGAATATTAAGCTGACTTCAACAACAACTCACCTCTGACGAAATTTCAAAACCAGACTTCTCCTTGAGTGAGACTTGGTTAGACACAAACAGACCCAATCAAGCGAAAAGTAATGAAAAATGTTTTATTCTTCTGTATGGTCCTTTCCATAATGTTATCAGACACTTAAAGTAACAGTCTGAGCCTGTCAGTGGCAAACACAAACACTTTTAGTGGACGTACATCGACAGGGCACTATTGTCCCCAAGGATTACATTGCGGCTGCTGGCTGAAGTGCTCTCATTTAATACTGGACCAATTTCAAAAATTGTTGTCCTCATTAGTCATTTGACACTAAAAGATTGGAAAATAGGGTCCATGTTGAACAATACCTAAGCTTCCCTTCAATATCCAGTATGAACAGAAGGAATGATTACAGTCAGTGTTCATATGGGCATCTGATTGTTGTTTTTCAAAAATCGTGAACCTATCCTTTAATTAGTGAGCTGTAGAGGTGTTGCTAGGTGTATTTGAACTATGAACAGAGCCAGCCTGGTTGTTTTCCCCCTGCTTCCTGCATGCTAAGCTAGGCTAATCGCCTCTTGGATCTAGCTCTACACATGAGAGTCATATTTATCTTCTCAGTGTATATTTTCCAAAATGTAAAACATTTTAAAACCAAACCATTTAAAACTTTTCTTACAAAATTTGTAAGCAAGCTGGCTCTGTTGCTAACTGGACATAAAAAAGTTAACACAGTTTATTCAGGAGGTTTTTATACCATTGACACTTCTCTCATGACTGTGGAGCAGTTTATACTCCTGCACAGTAGGAGTAGGCTACAAAAAAGTGGATGGTGTAACACTTCTGATATGATAGCTTCTTCCTTCTTGAATTCTCTGTTCCCACAAACATCAATGCTGCCAAGAGATCTCGCTGTTGGTGAGCAGTGCAAAGTTTTATGCCATAGTTCCCTAAAGTTGAACACATGAAAAAATGACTTCTCTGTTTAATCCAACAGAAACTGAAGCTTCGCTTTGTTCATGACGAGAGCGGTTGGTTACTGGTTTTGTTTGGTTTTGCTGGGTCATCGTTTTCTTTTAGGAAATTTGGAAATATTGCCACAAGGTGACATATGACAAAGTGCAATGAAAGAGAATAACTCATGATGTACATGAAGCATGTGACTTGTCCACTGAAAGGTTCCAAAGAAAGAGACGAAAACACTGCATGTGTGTGGAGCGATGAGGAGACTGTAATGCTCCTCATATTCATACATGAGACAAACATAAATGCCTCATATCCATCATATTTTTCATTGATTTTTTTTTTTAATGATGTCATTCTGTTGTGCAGCAGCTGTTTATCTTAACAAGCCAACTCCAAATATTTGCAATACAGCAGGGGATGGGCACATGCATTAATTTTCTTTCTGTTCAAATGTGTGCCATACTTGGATGGAAACCTACCTAGAGTCAATCTGGAGTATCAGTCTTGTGCATCAAAATCAACTTTGAATGTTGCTTGTTTATTCATCATTAAGGTCAGAAAAAAAACATTCTTAGTTACTATTTATTATGAGCATCACACTTAAATAATCTGCTTCATCAGGACTGTGTGCGTGTGTGTGTCATGATCAGATTTGATTGACAGTGTTGTGGGCAACATAACCAATTGGTTGAAACAGATTGGTGCATTGAAGTATGTGACATTACCATTTTCTATCCGAACTTTGCCCACTTCAGAGAAAAACACAAAAATTTCTAATACTAATAGCATCTAAAACTGATTGTGTTGATTTGTTTGACTTGTCGACCGTGTTCATTTCGAAGCCCATCACTCATTGTAAGATGCTGATTGAGAAAATTAAACACTGCAAAGGAAGAAGAACACAATGATGGTGATAGCTAATTGCACATTTATCAGTGTATGTGTGTAAATATGGGATTAAATCAGAAGTCATAATAATTGAACATAATATCCCAATAATTAAAAAGAAATAAAATTAAAAAAAACAACAAAAACAGAACTGAAACACAGCAAGCAAACAAAAAAGCCCCAAAGACAAAACCTACAATAACACTATTTAGGAGCGCTATGTTTCATTATAATGCTTCACTTTTCTTTCACTGATGGGGGATTTCTCCTTCTCCTTGCTTTTTTTTTTTTTTTTTTTTTTACTTTTGATGGGACAGGTCAACGGTCAAAAGTGCAACAAGTGGTGCAACTTAAAATATTTCCCCCCACCAACTTGTTCTGTTTTTCTCATAACTGACATTCCTAAAAGAAAGTAAGAATGAACTTAGCTTATATATTATTAGCAGGGGTTAACTTGGGCTCAGGCTCAGCAGATAGGCCTGTCATCAGGGGGACACTTAACTTTGCACATCTTCAATAGTGCATATATTTTTTTTTACACTTCCATGTCCTAACAATTCAAACAATGGCCGATGAGTCTGTGAACGTTCTCATTCGTCCAGGTCATAGTTATGTCTATGCAAACAAATGATTCATAGGCAACTGGACTCCAAGTGGCTTCATCAGCTCCTAACACATCGGTCTGACTAGTCCTCACCAGTCTGACACACAGTGGAGATTGACTCAGGTACTTATCTCTGCAAAAGTGACCGCCCACCCATCTCCTAATATAATAGTTCGCTAGTGAACTTTCACCTGACCATTGTTTGGGCCTGTGAGTCAGCTTTCAGGCAGCTTTTGTTCTTTATTTTCCTGGGAATGGCAGAAAGTGCAGAATTGTAAATAGGGGGATGTTAAGGGATGGTTTTTCAACTTTAACATAGATATTTTCTTTTACTCCTCGTTCAAACCTCTCTATCCAAGATTCCGACATTACTGTCTTTGAAGAAGTGAGCCAAAGTCCCAGGAAAATAAAGAACAAAAACTTCCTGAAACCAACCACAAGTGACTCTAACGAACAGAGCGACTGTCATTCACAGGCAACCACACATCATGACTAACGACTGTAATCTGCCAATAGCCCCATTCACTCCTAATGACATTCACTGGGGTGACTCACAGGGCCAAATGGTCAGGTGAAACTTCGCTAACAAACTATTGTCTTAGGGGATAGGTGGGTGGTCACTTTTGCAGAGGCAAACACCTGGGTCTTTCTCCACTGTGTGTCAGACTGGTGAGGACTAGTCAGACCGATGCGTGTGCCATGTTGCTAAAAATAAAAACCTTGGGTAGATGATGGATGCAGTCCAGAAGATATTTGACTGTCTAAATCAGTCAATCTGATAAAAAGGCAGCTAGATGTTGTCAGTATGCATGTGAGGCATAAAACTACAGGGTAACAGAAGGCAGAAAGTAATATCCCAGAGTGTACTATGAAACACTATGCAAAAGTATGCAAACAAGAATAGTCACAAGCAAACAGGAATCACTTCTTCACAAAGTCAATGTGTCGGATAGAAACACACGGCCAAGCCCTCTGCTGTTAATGTTTGGGGAAAATAAAGTAAGAGGCCTATGTAGTCTTTTGAAAATGGGATTCTCTGGTAAACAAAGTTATAGACATTTTAAAGGGGAATGCCAGTTTATCAATGCAAAAATCCCTTCCGAAACTTAAACATGTGGTGGAAACCATTGCTGAGAGCAGTGCAGAGCGTGTGAGGGGGGTTTCTTGGAAATTAATGCAGTTGTGACACTGTTGAGTGTTCATAGTTAAAGGTATAATATGTAATTATTCCACATTAAATTGTTTAAAAACAACTAGACCTATGTTATATATGTTGTTGAGTTGTGTACTTACATTATTTCAAATGTTTCCAACAATTTTGAAACCCAAAGAAATATATAATTTAATAAAAGTAACGGACCGTTTCAGATAAACAAATGTTAGCAACAGCTTGGCTAACAGCTAACAGCCCCTCCAGGAAACAAACAACTGCAGAAATATTGATTTTTTAGGTGAAACAGCTTTTAGTAGTATTTTTTAACTATTTTAATCTGCGTGTATGTTTGATTTTGGAGAAGAGGAGACTTCTGTGGACAAATATCTGGAACTTATATTATATGAGAAAAAGCCGAACAAGTGCTAGCAGCAGCTCGGCTAGCTGTCTGGTGGTCACCAAACATTTTTGGAGAAACACTGGTTTTTAAGGTAAAACAGCTTTAATTAATATTTTATTATTGTACGTTTGTTTTTGGAGAAGAGGAGACTTCTGTGGATAATTCGGCTGCCGGGAGAAACCGGACGAACGTCTGAATGTAAAGTTATAAGAGAGATAAACAGCTAAAGTGTTAGCAGCAGCTCAGCTAACAGCCTGTATCTGACGTCCATGGGTCGCCGTACATCGTCGGAGAAACACAGATCTCTTAGATAAAACAGCTTTATTCATTGTTTTTACCTGTAATCAGCGGTCCGTTTGTTCTGGAGAGGAGGAGACCTCTGTGGATAATTCGGCTCCTGGTAAAAACATCCTGAACCATGAACTTCGTAACCCGGTGTAACCCGGTGAAGCTGATTATTTAACAACGAATACAACAACTCCCATGATCCCTTGCTACTTCACACCGTCATCACACGCCGTCTTTTGTTATTGTTTTGATTGAGAGACCCCTCGCGGCTGAAATTACATATTGTGCGTTTAAAACATTTAGTTTATTCTGTTGTTGTTTGTTCTTAATTTGATATGGTAGCAATTAGGGCTGGGTATCATCAGGTACCTTGCGATATGATACTGTCACGATATTTTGCCCACAATAACGATGATATCACAATACAGCGATTCTGCAATAATCGATATATTGCAAGAAATTTCATCCACGATACATCACGATATCTACGTCACTGAAGAAATTCGGAATTTATTGACTCAAGAAAAATGACCAAATAACGCAGAAAATGCACATTTTAGAGCCAGTATTATCAACTTCTCTGTAAACATGGACACATCAGTTCTGCTTAGCGAGCAGGATCAAACAGTTTTACAAAAACTGGCAAATTTCACTGCAGAAGCATTTTGCATTAGCGTCGCTAACCATCCTCTCCTCCGCGACATGATCAGGATGATGGCGGACAAGCTGGCTGTGCATGTTCGTTGTTCTGCCCGTGTACTTGACTTTTTTACGAGACAGTTCTTGAAGATCACAAACTCTTTATCGAGTGTTGCCCCATTGTTAGTACAGTAAAAGCCAAAGTGCGCCCAGACTTTAGATTTGAAATTGGATGGTGTGTCTTTCACTTTCTTTTCTTTTTCTCCACTGTTTGTTCCTCCGCTTTGCACCATTTTCTTTCTTTCCTGTCTCTCTTCTTCTCTCTCTTGCAGCGCTGCACCCACTCTTATTCATGGTAAGCGCCATCATGTGGAGACTTGAAGTAATGACTAGTAGTGGTAGTAGAGTCATAGTGAGAACGGCTCAGAATGGTTGTATGTTTATTGTTTAAATATCGATATTTGACGCCATTGTATTGATAACGTCAATGCTCAACACAAAATATCGCAATATATCATAGTATTTTGTCACACCCTTAGTAGCAATGTCATTTTGTGATGCGACTTGGTGCATGCTTGTGTGCTCAAGAAAGACTGTTCCTAGGTTAGACGAACTCTTGACTTTTGTTTCTATCTGAAGGTTGTTTGCTGACCTGTAAGGTTAGTAAACCTGTCAGGATGGAGCAGGGATGAGTGGACCCAAATGCAAAGACCAGAAAGCAGGACTGAAGAAAACTGCTTTATTTTGACGTGAGCATACAAACTGATGGGAGAGACGTACCTCAAGACAAAAACAGACAATCCAACAAAGACTCAACTGAAAACTAGACCTTAAATACAAACTAAACTAATCAGGGAACGGGGAACAAGGGGCTGTTGCACAAAAGCAGAATTCAGAAATCCAGGATAATTTAAAAAAAGTGAGGCTTGACCGAGTCTAATCAGTGCATCCAGGATTAATCGGTTGCACATTTGCCAAGCCAGGATGAGGAGGTGCAACCACAAGGTCACAAGGTAACAAGGTAAACAGACCACAAGGTCGATCACAGATTTACTGATGCAGAAATGGAAAAGACACGTGCTGCATACTTCTCCCCAAGTGAGCAACAACTGATAATGGAAACTTATGAGGAGGTAAAACATATTATAAGTAAAAAAAGGCAATATGGCCGCAGTAATTAAACAGAGAGACAATAGCGGACTGACTGAATCTGTAAGTAGTTCAGTAATATGCACTTATTAACCAACGCTCCACTGAAACATCATGATTACAGTTTTCATTTTCACAAATTAACAATTGTACACTTTGCCTTAAAAGTGATCAGTGGAAGTTAATGTTGCTCAGGAAATTCACCACGAAGACTAATTACAAACCACAATGCAAGAATATGTACTACAACCGTATGTGCCTCTCTCTCACTCTCTCTCTCACTCTCGCTGTTCACTCTCACTCTCTCTCTCACTTACTTTCACTTTCTTTCGCTCTCTCTCGCATTCTCTGTCTCACTCTCACTCTCTCGCTCTCACTCTTAATGTTCACTCTTTCTCACTCTCACTCTCTCTCTCGCTCTCTCTCACTCTTGTTCTCTTTCTCTCTCTCTCTCACTCCCTCTCTCACTCTCACACTCTTTCTCGCTCTCACTCTCAATGTTCGCTCTCACTCTCTCTCTCGCTCTCACTCTTGCTCTCTCTCACTCTCATTCTCACTCTCACTCTCTCTCTCTCAATGTTCACTGTCTCTCTCGCTCTCTCATTCTCTCATTCTCACTCTCACTCTCGTTCTCTTTCTCACTCTCACTCTCTCTCACTCTCATTCTCACTCTCTCTGGCATTCTCTGTCTCACTCTCTCATTCTCAATGTTCACTGTCTCTCTCACTCTCTCTCATTCTCACTCTCTCTCTTGCTCTCACTCTCTTGCTCTCTCGCTCTCTCTCACTCTCATTCTCAATGTTCGCTCTCACTCTCTCTCTCGCTCTCTCTCACTCTCTCTCTTGCTCTTGCTCTCACTCGCTCTCACTCTCTCACTCTTTCACTCTCGCTCACTCTCTCTCACTCTCGTTCTCTTTCTCTCTCACTCTCGCTCACTCATTCTCATTCTCACTCTCACTCTCACTCTCACTGTTCATACAGAACAAACGTGACTGGCTAAAAGGCAACAAGTCAACAAGGTCAAATATAAGCACATTTTGCAGGCTGTTAAGTGCCTTGATTGCTGATGTACAAATGTACAAATGAGGTGTATAAATTATTTAGAAGGTGCCTGCTCACATATTCTATTGTCTTATACTGATTTTAGCAGTTAAGAAAGAGGCACATGTGTCTGGCATGGGGGGGTGGCCCACCGATCCCAGCTGACCCTTGACCCAGTGGGGGCAGCCACTGACTGTGTCACACCTACGCAAACCTACTGCACTGCACGTGGAACTCAACCATGTCTATGGTATTTATGTGGGCTGTGTGAGTTTAGTTTGCCTTGCAGCATCTGGCAACACAATCACTCATCCAGGGCCTATTATTTATTAATGACATAGGCTTGGCACATCCTGTCAATACAAGTTCTATTGGTTATGAATCATTATTCTCTGCTTCCCCCTCTCCCCCCAAAGCTCCAAGCCGACAAGGCATGATATAGCAAAATAAAAAAGGTTGTGATAACAGTCTCCTCGTTATGACGAGGAGACTGTGTCTGGACTGCAGAAGGCTTTTGGATCTTTCCACATCAATCTTTTGGCAAGACTTTCCACATGGATCATGGATCAGTCAGTCAGTGACGTGGTGCTCATAAAAAAATATCATATTTATAACAGGACCCAGATGCTGTACAGCCAGCCGGAACAACATAGTGAGTATTGCCTAAAGGAAATCCACATTACGCACAATTCCTATTGTGCTAATTGATACTGTCAGACGTCTATACGTGCAACACCAAGAGAGAGAAACAGAGCTGACAGATTTGAAAATAAAAGACCAACAAGAAAAAACTGCAGGATATGGACCTTGACATGGAAATCAAATGAAAGACACAGAGGAAACTGGATCTGGAAATCCTGAAACTATAAAGAGAAAAGTACGTGATCCAATGCACACTATACACAATGACTGCACCACAATGTATTAATCATTGTTAATCATCAAAGCTCCAAGCTGACAAGGCATGATATAGCAAAAAGGTTGTGATGACACATTATGGTGTCCTCTCAGGCTAAATTCAGCCAGAATAACAGTTGAATTTTTCTGTACAGTAGTATTTAATGACTGGCTGAGTACCAACTTTTTCTAGACTTCTGATTGTATTATTTGATTAAATAAGGGGAAGTTGGTTGCTACCAGATGGTCTACGGACCATTTAGTGCGCAGATAAAGCCCATCTGGGATGTGATGAAGTAACCGGTCTTAGTGCTGATATCGTGAGTGAGTCCAATCAAAATGGACTAAGCATTGATAGCTGCTGCTTGACTCAAACTGTAATAATTATAATTTGAAAGGAAAAGGGGGGGTTGTTAGGGTTAGGGTTAGTATTCATCTGAGAATATGAATCTCAGCCCTGCACACGTGTAACATTATCATGTCACATTCTTTAAATTCACATCTATTCGGAGGCCAATGTAGCTATGTGGTTATTTACATTTACTAGTAATAATCTAAGAAAATTAAAGAAGACCCTTCTATTCCTATTTTATAGTGTTGTTAGTTGTGATAAAGAGATGGTGAGGGGAAAAAATGTAAGTCACACCATTTGTTGTACTTGCAGTAATTACAACTACCAACAACTTTTCGTAAAGCATCCATATGGTAAGAGATGCAGATGGGTGACAAATTAAAAGGAAAAAAATTGGTGCAGGCCTGAATGTTTGACCCCTACAGTGATCTGGCGGTTCTGTTATGCTGTGGGGGGAATTTTGCAGGCATGGTTCGAGTCCGACGATCACTGCAAATCAACGCGAAGTCGTTCTGAGTCAACACCTTTATCCTGTGATGAAACACTTCTACCCCGATGGGAGTGCTCTCTTCCAGGATGATAATTCTCACAGGGCACGAGGGGTAACTGAAGGGTTAGATGAGTCTGATGTGAATCATATACTACAGCTTTCGAAATCACCAGATTTTAGACTGACGTGTTAGCCAGCAGGCACCACCACCACCACCATCATCATCATCATCAGGACACCAAAGGAGGGAATTTAAAAAAAAGTGTTTGATTTTTATGAATCCAGTTTCGTTGTTACTTATTTACAATGCTTTTGTTGTAACCATTGGTTACAGTATCATCTTTTTCCCGATTTGTAATCAACACCGTTGACTTTGTTCCAAAGCTGGTTTTACAGCAGCGGTTTCCAGTAAAAACACTAAGGACGACTGCTGTCTTTTATTGGAAGTGTGTTATAACTTGCTGCATAACTGTTCACCTACATGCATAGTGAAGGCATAAGTCAGTTTCTTAATATAATAATTTAAAAAGGTATTTTGACAAAATTATCTTTATGAAAAGTCCAGATGTGAGAGATACGACTTGAGTTGAGAAGATTATTTTGTCAAACCACTGTTCACAATGTCAAGAATTAACTTGCGCACTCAAATTCAAGGAATCCTTAACAAAAAAAAACCCCACTTGTGTATATTAAATGTATTTATTTATTTAATTATATTTGGTTTATGTAAAAAGATGTAAAGCAGCCTAAATATATATTAGTGTGAATAAAGTTCACGGTCGTCGACTAATTACAAAATCTCTAATGAAGAACGCAAAAGTGAAAGGAGGTCAAGTTGTAACAATTTTTAATTTCCTGTCATGAACTTGATCGAGCACAAGAAAAAAAAAAAGCCTTTCACAACACAAGGAGAGACAGAAAGAGCATAATATTACAGAGATGATAGATGGCATTCGTTTGCACCTTCGTGTCACAGAAGGTTGAACAAAACGAAACAAAACAAAACAAAAAAGAAGAAAAAAAAAAAAAAAAAAAGCAAAAATAAAAACTTGGTTCAACTTGTTTTTTTTTTTCTCCATAGTGATAAAAGCTACAAAAAAAAACAAACTAACAATGTTCAAATCCTCTTGAGAACATACAGAATTAGAATACAGAAACACTACAATACTTTTATCTCACCCCCTCCCCGCCCTTTGTGTCCCCCTCCCTCACCCCCCCTCCCCCACCCACCCCGCCCTCTACGTTACTCCTGAAGCAGAGGGCAGTATAGATCACAGATGAACAAATATCGAGTACTGTACACAGACACGAGTCATCACGGCTCCACTGAAACCACAACTTTCTCAGGAGAGTGCCGGCAAGCCGCCGTCTTATCTACAACCCCAATCAGCAAGTTTTATTTTTGTTTTTTTTAAGAGTTTCAACTACAATACTTCGAGGCATATAGACAGTTTGTTGAGCGTGTGGTGGCTGTGAAGAGCTTCAGCCATCACTAGAGATGCCAATTTTTGTATTTCATGGTCCTCATTTGTCCCCCTCATAAGTGCTTCAGGGATGAAACCATACTTGACACCTTTGTGATTTAGAGTGAATCTATTATATCTGCCATAATTAGTTATTTTTTATCAAAAAAGATGCTTCTCTAGTCGCCAGTGTGACTCACAGTATTGGGGTTTTAAAGCAGACTTCCCGAAACTCCCTGTTCTCTCCCGTCTAACCATTAAGAACGATGTGTTGTGTCTATGTGTGTGTGTGTCTGTGAGTGTATCTGTTGTGTAGTATATGAGTGAGCGTGTGTTTTTCAGGTGTTGCCCGTCTCAAACGTGTTGTTTATATGTGTGTGTGGCTTAAGCTGAAACATGATTCATACTGGACGTCTGTATACATGTATCTGAAATTCTCAAATAGTGGACAGACCTTTATTTACCATCTTTTATTTTAAATCTATGTTTTCCCAATCTGCTCTCATTTCTAATGTCAATTTGATATATATATATATATATATATATATATATATATATATATATATATATATATATATATATATATATATATATATATATTTTTTTTTTTACAGCCGCTTGCTTTTAATTCAAACTCAACTCTTCCTCTGTCTGTTTCACATTTAAGAGGTTCGCTTTCTTTCATGGACAGCGGCTTAATTTCATGAAAACATGTAGAGCAGAACAGAACAAATGTATTGGTGGGAGCCTTATTATTATTATTTTTTAATAATGACTTGTTTATTTGAGAATCTATAGTGTATTTATCCATGTAATGTCTATGTGTGTGTGTGTGTGTGTCTCTCTCTGTGTGTGTGTAGGGTGGAGGTATCGACATCAGCAAGAGAAGCTGCTGGGTGTATTTTACAGGGGGGGAATCATACATTCTCTGGTTCAATTTTGATTTTTCATTCTTCTCACCAGGAGTAAAAGGTGAAAGTGGAGAGTGGATGAAACTTAAGATAAGACACCAACTTCATCTTTCCAAAGCTGTTACACACAATCTCTCCCGTTGACAACTTTAACAGCTCGCCATTTTGCGACCCTTTACTCTCGTTTAATCGAATTTCTGCCCGTTTTGTGGCAGTTATTTTTTATTTTTTGTGTGCGGCAGTGTCATCCAGGTGTATCCGGGTCGCAAAATGTTGCAAGTCGCCACGGGTGTTTAGATCGTTGAACTCCTTGTACAGTAGTAGAAATCCTTCATCAGGAGGGTTTACTTGTTTCTGAGGAATGTTGGTTTCTGTTTTGCTGACAGAATTAGGCTCATTTGGATCAGATGCTGTCGCCTGTCTGTGTCGACTCAACTTACAGTTTTATTTATTTTTTTTTCCTTTTTCTTTAGCAAGTTTTTGGTTTTATAAGAAATCTTAGAAAAATCTGACAACCCTTCGAGAGGAGATTGCAACCGCTGACCAATGACTGATTGATTGATTACCTCTAACCACATCCTGTCCCACATAAACTGCAACTTTTTTTTTGGTTGTTGAACATGTTGTACAGCCAAAAAAAAAAAAAAAAAAAAGTTGACATTTATTTTTTCCCCAAACACCACAGATTGCTTCAGAGATACTCCGACGTAAAATTGTCTTTAAACTTCTACAGGTGTGATAAGTTTTGGAGACATTTGAATCTATGATGATTTATAGGGGGAAAACAGAGAGGTGAAAATGTGACAGACTTTTTTCCAAAAGAAATATTGTAGACGGATCGTTCAGACTCAGATGGTCAACAGCTGTGAGCCGAGCGCTAAAAATCTCCGGTCTACAACAAATCACTTTGACAAAAAACTAACTCAGGTGTGAAACTGTAGAGAGAAAAGCAACACTCGAGACTAAAAATGAAAGCGGTCGAAGGGAAAAGCAGCCCCCTTTTTCTCGGTTACCATACGGCCTTTCTCATGTTTTGACTGATGTTAATGTCAAAAAGTCGCAAAGCCTCAGGATCGAACTTACTTTCCAAAATAAAAAAAACTTCCTTTGAGGATGTTTTACTTCTAAAAAAAAAAAAAAAAAAAGTGTCGAGCTACCATACGTCCACCTCTAATGAGCTCACAGACGTCACACCATGGCACTTCCCCACAATGAACTACAAAGAAAAAGCTACACATGAACTCTTATACCCATAATGCCACATTCTAAAAAGGCAGTTTTACAGCCAGAGTGACCCCGACTATTCTACAGAAACACACTGTAAACATGTTTTTTTTTTGTTTGTTTTGTTTTGTTTTTTTTTAAAAAAAAAAACAATGGAAACGGTTTGCTGTCCTCGATAACTCTGAGATGCACTTACTGTAGTAATGTCTGAAAAAACTCCATGAATCACAGTTTTTTAGCTGCCGATACACATCAAAGTGATCATCTATGCTTAACCAGGCAGTAGATACATGCTCTCATGAAATCATCTGTGGAGGTCGTGTTTTTGCGGTAAGAAGACGGATATCGTGTGCTCTCATCCGTTGGATCTCTGGCGCCTGAAGAACTTTATATTTTATATGCAAACTAGTGAGATTGAAGCCAATAACTTACTCAATTATTTTTCCCTGAAATGACCCGTCAGGCTGTCGCTGTGATGTCACTTTGCCTGGTGAGATCAGGGTTAATAACACAGTACAACAGTTTAAAAGATTAGTAGAACCCGTCCTTCATTTTTTTTTTTTTGGATGTCCAGATTTTTTATTTTTTTTTTAATCTTCTGGCTTATTTACAAGTGTTTTTCCGTCTCAAATGACACGAGACACAAAACTGTACAATATCTGTATAAATAGCATGTTTCCAATGTAAAGACTATTACATTTGAACGCGGCGTTTCCTGGAGTCAGACTGACTGTGAGTGTTTTCCTGGTTATGGGATGTAGCACTTTACTGTATATACTACAAAGCTGTAGTAAAAAAAAAAAAAAATCTGTGTAAACCCTGACGTAACTAAGTTTGGTTTGACATTGGTGTGTGCATGGGCAGACAATGGTCATTTATTTATGAAGTTGTATTTGCAGCTTTAAAAAAAAAAAAAACCCTAAATATTCCATTACTTACATATATAGCTGCTTCAGTTTTCATACAATATACTGGCTGGTGGCAGCAGTTTTAAGACAATAACGTAGTTTTTTATTTTTATTTTTTTATTATAAATAATTCGTCGCGCTGTAAGTTTTGAGGTGTCGTGTTTGTGTTCGCACATTCCTCCGAGGTTGTCACACCTGTCTGTACACACAACTACAAAGAAGTCAGCAGATTCTTTCTACGATGTAAAAGCCCTTCTAGAAATTGTATCAGAGCCCCAAAAAAAAATAATAAATAAAATAAAATAAAAAAATCACATTTTCACCTTTGTGTTTACACCCCCGAGGAATTTCTGAGCGAAAAGACAGAGCAGTTTTAGATACACTGTGTTCGAGGAGGCAGTCATATCTGCGTCTGTGTGTGTGTTTTGAGGACAGGTGGCGACGGTGGGAATTCCTCTCTCTGCTGGCCAGGTGGTGACTAATGTGGGTTCAGACAGCCTCATCACCGCCTGCTCTAGGTAGTCTGCGGGGGAGGAAGACACGGTGAAGATTAGGAAACAACAACAACAACAACAACAACAACAACACATTCACAGGGAATATAAACTTGATGATGTCAAACAGATTATTTACAAAGGCCTTTAAAACAGTCCAATTAGCATTCAGGAGGTGACTACTGTTTACCGGCACTCTTCCTTTCATGGTCACTGTTGCTTACTAGCACGCCATTGTTTTGCATAGTTAGTGTCCTGAATTCAAACATCTTTTTTTTTTTTGCATTATTTATTGTGAGCATGGGAACTTCATGACAGGCTGACATTTGCATAGATTACTCAGCCCAGGACAACTAACGAGGAGAAATATTTACTCAATAGTGGGAGGAGAGGGACGTTAGAGGGCCTAAACAGTCTCCATTTGTTGTGCGATTGTCTCGTCAAACACAAGCGTGGCGCCTTAACAACAAAAGCTTGTCGTCATGCCCACTTTCATAGCTATTTTGCCTTCGCATTTACATGCTCTGTGGAGATTTAAAACAAACAATCATATTTATAATTCATTATGAGGAGTAAAGGGGAAAAATACACCGGCGTCATCCAAACACCTACGTCTGAATTGTTTTCTACGCAAACACTCACACTCTAGGTGGGTGAAAATATGTGTCATGGTGGGTTCGTGCTTGTCATGCCACTGTCTTTTATTTCCTTTGCATCAACCCGACAGCAGTTTTATTCCATTTGCGCCTACAATGCTTCTATCCGTACGTTGTGTCTGCTGTGTGCTATGTAGAAGTGCGTGAATAAAATCACTGTGTATGTCATTTTATAATGTAATATTGACATATGTTGGATGATATTGTACGTTTTCTGGAAAATCAATTTAAAAAATGGTTTATAAGGGAATCAGGCAGGAAAGTGTTTTTGAACTAGTTCAGCAAAAAAAGATTTTTCATCACTTAGATGCTAAAATCCTATAAAAAATAGAACACTGCAGCATTTGCAGCATTTCCCTGCAATGATCTAACGCATCCAGATATATTTAAAGAATATCAACCTCTTTAAAAATGGTGCTGAACTCTAGTGACTTATAGTCTCATGCTATCCGTCATACTGCCTGGCCTCAGTGCTGCAGCTGGTGTGTGGTGCCCTACACGGTTTGATGCATGCATTTTTTGGTCATCATAATGGTTATTTCATTGCATATTTTCATTTGATTAACTTGCAGTATATATATATATATATATATATGGTGGTTGACACGGACTACATTTGAGAACAGGCAAAGATCAAAAGGCTATAACAACGTGGAGCATGTGATTATAATAAAACTACTGGATAAATTTATGAAAAAAAGCAAATCCATAGCTGAAAATAGTCCACAGCAGATCCACTATTTACTCTTGTTTAAGGACATTTTAAATGACTGAGCCTTATATAACGTCTACAGTAGGAGCAAACAGGCTTGGGGTGAGTGCAACAGCTCAGGAAATGAGCGATGGAATAACGCATTGTTCGTCTTATTATGGGATTTGTTGACGATAACAAAACTATAGCATATCGCCATACTAATGATGATGAAAAAGATATGCTAGAGGCCACATTGCATTCCCACTTCATAATTAAAACTGTCATCTAGACAGTGTAAATGTCATCCGAGTGCCGCTGACGACATCGGGTACTATGATGAGAAAAGAAAGCTGACCTCTGTATCTTATGAATGGAGCAGGACGCCGGGTCTTCCTCCCCCGAACCTTCGCGTTCCGACTCACGCTCCCGTTTTCCTGTGATGCCGCTTCTGTTGTGCAGGAGGAGTCCTGAATGTTCAAAACAAAACAAACCATTATCATTACCTGAAATATTCTCTTATGGGGATATATGAGAGTAGTTAACTGAGAAAATGTGAAGTCTAGTCTACAAATTCCTCAATATATCTTTAACAAGATATATTGTTAATCAAGAACAACCTTAGGCTTGATCAGCAACTCAGGAATGCAGATCTTAAGATATAATTTCTATCAAATGCTCTACTTGAGCATCTAGTGGTACAAGAGAGAAGACAGCTGTGTCAGAGTCAGGTCTGTTTTCTACCTGGGTGTTGAGGCACAGCGAACTCGTGGTAGAGTCGGCTGCTGGTGATGGTCTGGTTAGCGTCTGGCACTGAGTGGTATCCTGCAACAGACACATCAAACATTTTGTGTTTTGCGATAAGGGTTTTAAAGTTGAATATCACTATTAAAATGTCACAGTTACACTCATATAGTTCATGCTTTTTAAACTTAGATGGGCAAACGCTTTAGGCTTTTTGTAGTTAAGATTCTTTAAGTCTCGCTGGTTGATTTAAAAAGCTGCGCTGTTTCGTTTTATGACACAATACTTAAGTACCATGTACCTGTGTTGGATCTGAAATGACAAGGGTTCATCCTTTAGGGATCCCAACCCCCAAGCTGCAGACCTGAACCTGACTCCAGAACTCGGATGAAATTTAATCCAACTTTATTATAGGTCATTATAGGCCATTTTGTGGTGTAACCATGAACTGTCATGCCTCCAACAAGAGCACACTGTGTTTTAACTAAAGACATCTGTCGTCAACACCCACTTTCAGCGTGGGTGTGTACTTAACTACAATGAAAAACAAACCAATAACATTTTGTATTTACTCAGCATAAATGTGCAGATTTGCTGAGCATGGACGAAAGAGGGTCACGACAATCATTAGGATTCATCCTTTGTGGACCCTGACTATCCACAGCACGTTTTCTGACAGCCTGACTAGTAGTTAGCATTATATTTTGATCTAGATCAACGTTTTGAAAAAGGGCGGATCAACTAACTGCTCGCTGAGTAAAAGCTTGGATGCTTTTTAGAAACCTTGAATAAAGAATTTGAACATTGATCATGAAGCCTTTAAGTAATTTAAAATTGTATTTGACAGACACGAAAAGCACTCTAGGTACTTCCTTAAATGGATAGGCTTCTTTTAGCAGTGGAATGCATTTGCGAAACCGCAGAACAAAGCCTGGATTAGGGAATGTCAACAGTGCTGTTCTGGATTTGATTACAATTTGATTTAAACAGTAGGGACAACTTGTACCAATGTTATAAACAGACTGAAAGTAAAATGCTAGGAATGCCATCGGGGAACATCCACGTCAGGTGATGAAATACCATGCTGTTGCTGTTGTTGTGGCAGCGGTTGCATTTGTTGTTGCTGTTGCCGAACACCGCTAGGTCCCGACTGTTCTTCACTGTCAAAGTTAAGTAGGATGCTCCCGCTGCCGTTACCTGTTGCAACGGAGCTCCCCGACACTCCAGGCACTGAAAAAACAGAACAACACAGTGGAAACACACCAAATCACTATGACGACGCTAACCAAATAATCCTCACGTTATTAGCTGTGATCTGTATTGACTTACAATGTGAGTTGTTGTTGTTGTTGTTGGTCCCTGGCTGCTGCTCTCCAGGAGAGTAAGCCATCATTCCTCCGTTCCCATTCCCGTTCCCATTGGTGGATGGCACTGATGCCAACAGGCCTGGAAAGACACAAACATGTACGAAGACATCTGTTATTTATTTTGGAGACAGATTTTAATTCCCTTAGAAGGCAAAAGTCTGAACCATTGTTACCATTTGGACATTTAAGAGGGAGAGGTGATGGCCTGACAAAAAAAAAAATCTTGATTGCTCCATGTTGGAAAACACAGATAAAGTTGACGTTTTTTATGTGAAGAAATATATTATTAGTGCTTGAGAACGACTCCCTTGAGAGCATGTTGCGAAGTTGACTACATCAGGAATTTACAGATGGGAAGACTGGGGGACTTCCATTCACCCAAAACAAGTTCGCAGCCAAGTATGACGGCTGTTTGGATTGGCTAACTCAGCATCATAACTCAAGCATCTGACAGACACAGATCTCTAAGAAGACAAGGACCACCTTAAACGAATAGACTAGGAGAGATGGGAATTTTTCTCTCCGAGTATGTTCAATGTGGGCGCTTATTTCCACTCAGAAGTCTTGAGTGTTCGGGGAGTCCCATAACATATGTATCAGATTACCCTCTCCCTCCTGGCATTTCCAGCATTCAGGGCTATTGCTTAGTTTAACCTTATGTAATTTCACTATGGTTGGAGTGGGTCCAAATATTTGAACAAGCAAACTAATGCCAAAATTGAGGTAGTGCAGTCTCTCTTAGATTGTTGAATGACACAGTGAAAGTAATGTTGCTCCCTTGATAAAGATCACCAAATACCTGAATTCCTCTGTCAAACCACGATTCCAGATAACACGTGAGCGTCCTGTACATAACTTGTGGTTTAACCAAATAGAGGCTCAAATGTGACAGTCAGGGTCAAATTTGCATATAGCAGCTATTCTCTTTCACACCCACTGCATATTTGTTTGAAGATTGGGTGAGTCTAATGTGACCAACAAAGTGGTATTCCAAGGAAGAGTTCATTCTGGGGGTAAAGACCATGAACCATGTGCTGGAGACCAAATTTAGATATGCAGTTCATTTTAAAGGACACCCGCCTTAAATTAGTATATACAAGATCTGAAAGCTGGGGGGGAATGTGAGATAAAGATATTTTATGCTAATTATGAGCCATATAAAATCACCAGGTTTAAGTTTTTGGGGGCAGTAGGGTGTAAGAGGAAGTGCCTCAGATTTTGCCTAATAGACCTTATAAACTGATAATGATCAATTGTTGTAAATAGAGATGGGAGAGACTTTTCAGGTTCTGTTATAAAAAGTAACGCATCATCCGCGTACATCATTAGTTTGTGTGTTAAGTCACTTATTTGGATACCAGGGAGTTGGGGTCTTTGTGCCTTACTGCCACTGGAGGTCCAAGCGCTAGTGCAAAAGTCACGGGACTTAATGGATAGCCTTTTCTTGTGCCTCTACTGAGCTTCAACGATTGTGAGAGAACCCTGTTACTTAAGACGATTAATCTGGCCTAAGATCTAGCGCCAAGACCAAAGGACTCCAGGGTGAAGAACAGATACTACCATTCCACCCTCTCTCTCTTTTCTAAGGAGGGAGCAGCCGCTGGGCAATCTCTGCTGCTTGTAACCCACGTCATATTAATTGAAACGTCTAAAGTTATCGGCCCGAGCAATGGGGATAGCTAAGCTTTCTCCAATTTTCATCCATCTAACATTTTATTTTATGGGCGTGTAATGAGAATTACAGCCTCAAGGGGAAGCTACTGTGGTCAGTCTTTTTACACTTAAGGTTAGGGTTAGGGTTCGGGTTAGGGTTAGGGTTAGGGTTAGGGTTCGGGTTCGGGTTCGGGTTCGGGTTTGAGCTTACCCAGTCCCCTGTATCGGCTAAGTTGCTGGTAGATCTGCTTCATCCTCTCGATGTTGAGCCGGCTTGCCTCCGCGTGGTGCACCATGGGCTTCGGGTAATGGACGCCAATTATGCATTTGGCGGCCGCCTGCACGGACTCGGGAGCGTTCCACGGGTCGTAGATATACTTAGCGGGAAAACCTCGGAGGATAGGTAAGTATCGCCTGGAAGCACAGGGAGACATTAGAGACGCCTGCTTGTGTCAACAGGACGTGGAAGATTACAGAGTAAAACGGGGGGGGTGGGAGTGATGCAGGGATGCAAAGTTATTCTTTAAAAACAAACACAAAACAGTGTACACATTTTTTGTATCTTAAAGTAAAAGTTGAAACAAAAGAGAAAATATTTCTAAAACAGTCTTTAAATGGCTATATTTCCACTATTTCAAATATTAGAACAAGTTATATTATTTATTTTAATTGTGACATTTAAGATGCAGTCCAACTGTATTTTTTTTTGGTAATGTCTTCAATAATTATGCATTTTTTTTGTTTGTTTGTGCTAAGAAAAGTATTACTCAAACAGATCTGAGTCATTTTATTAAATGATACATATGCACAGCCCATGTATTTTCTGTAACTGATAAGAGCATGCTGGTCTTCAACACTTCATGCTTACAAGTATTATGGAAAATAGGTGCTACAAAATGAAAGCTACAAACAACCACAACACTGCACAGTATGGCTACAGTACATGAGAGTATGAATACAAAGTCACTACTCTACGAGTCTGAAACTCTTCTGGCACTGGAGTGAGTTACCATCACAGTGCAATGTGGACTTAAAGTTCAAAACGTGATGGAAAAAAAAAACAAAAACGAGGGGCTGTGGTCCCGAACAACATTTACTGTAAACTGGTGTGTAAGCAGCCACACCACAGACAAAAAAAGTGTGATCCTCCAAGAAAATGAAGCCAATAAAAACACTGACTGCAACAAGATAGAGAATTCAACATCTCACAGTACCATTCCAACCTGCTGGAGTTTGTTTTTTTTTTTAATCCTGGGCTGTCGTGGATTTGCTCCATGTGACAAAGAGAGGCCACCTACCTACTGCACTTGGTCCAACCTTACCGAGTCCGAGGAGGGGAGACAGACAGGACAGAGGAAGGGGGCAAGTGGAACTGTGGAAAGCGGCACAGTGCAGCGCTGAGAGGCAGAGAGAGAGGGGTGGGGGCGGGGGTGGTGCGGCCTTGTGGACCGACACACACACACACACACGCGACGGACGGCGCTCCGGTTGCTACGGAGATCGTCCCGTCGCAAGAGAGAGAGATCACTGCCGATTGGGTTGATGATGCTAGGAGACGTCTACTGTAACACGCGGTTAGAAAGCAGAGTGTAGTGACCCCCACCCTCCCGCAGCCCACCCTACACCCCACCACCCAACCCTGAAAAGAGCAGGTGTATAGTGGAAAAGTTCTGCCATCGAGACATCTGTTTTTTTTTTCCTGTCTTTCTTTCACACCATGGAAAAAAGATATTTACTTTAAATCTACTTTTTTTTTGTCTTTGATTTCTCCTTCAGCTGCCTTTGGGGCATGAGGGCAGCAGTGGCTTAAAAAAAAAAAAAAAGACAAAAAACGCCCCAACACCTCAATATTTATGGGTTTAACTCTTCCAAGAGCTCAGTGTCCACATTCCTGTGTCCTCAGTTTATGTCCGTCTGGAAAAAAAAGTGACTAAATGTCTAAATGTCAACTTAAATTAATACTGAATGTTCCTAGTCGATGACAGAAGTCTTCCATTATACCTCACAGCTCCAGGCCCCCACCCTCCCTCCAACCTTCCCCCCCCCGCCTCCCTCCCCATGATCAGACAGTGGTGGACTGAGAAAAGAGCTCCTGCCTGCTCCCCCTGTCCTTCAGACTGTGGTGGTTGTCTTTTAAGTGGTCAGCGGGCCGACGGCCCCCCTGCTGACTGTCCCCTCCCACAGCCACAGCGCCACACTCTGGGCTGGCCCACTAGGGGGCCCCCTCATTTCACCAAAAGGGACTACAACCCTTTTGCCAGGAAGATAAGCGACCTGCCAGTAGCAAGCAGTCCTACAGAGGACAGCGGGTGGTTTGTGTATGTGGTGCAGACTGTGAGTGTGTGTGTGTGTGTGTACGTGTAAGCTGTGAAGTGACTCTGTTGTGTTTTAGAAAGAGGATATGTGATGAGGGTGTGCATCATCTTGCTACTGTCTCATGTGCATGAGAGTCTATGTTTGCATGTCTGTGTGAGTGTGTGTTTGTCATGGCCTATGTTTACCAGCCACTGCTCCAGGTCCACCTGAACCAGCAGGGCTGCATTCACATAAGCAGAGCACCACTGAACATTTCACAAAGGGTTGAATGAGGGGCTTTGCCCAGCGTCTGGACAATGGACCGTCTCGCGTGGCACGGCACGGGTCACGAGTACCAGCGCCAATCGGTGCATCACTGCGACGGCAGAGCTACAGCTGGTTCAATGCCTCTCATCGCTGCCCTCTGGGGAATGCTTCATAGTCCTCTACCTAACGAATGCAGGCAAGGCATTTCCCTACCAAGCGGTCAGAATCCCTTTTGACGAAATGAGACGCTACCAAGTTACAAACCCGCCCAGAGGGTGCTGCTGGGGCGTGAGCAAAGTCCTGTCCCTCAGGGTTGCACAGGTAAGTAAAAAACAAACGGCCACCGATTTCTCAACTCGACCCCAGACTTCCATCCAAGGTAGCCCGAGCTGGCAGCCCGGCTGCACCTGGGTGGAGGGGCGTGAGAACGGCCAATCATCTTAAAAGCAATCAGCTACAATCTACGAAGGGGAGAGGGATAGCTGAACTTTCTCCCCAATCCACCAAAAAAACAGATGAGCCAAGACACAAAACACAGAGCCACATCCAAAGAAAGAGAAGAGAGAATCTACGCCTTTTCAAGTAAAAATTGATCTGGTGGCAACAGTTATATTTAAAAAAACTACAGATACGCCCGCGTACACAATCACCAAACAGACATTCACAAACAATAATAAGGCACGCAAAGAAGTGCACTGTGAACACTCATATACTGGTAAATAAGACATGCCTGATTCCAAAAAACTGAAGTGCTGAAGTTTTAACAGAATAGAAAATGGACTGATGGGCGAAAATAAGAGGAGAGGAGGAATGATTCTATTTCATTCACTTACCCAGAGATCTGGAGGTCCCCCTTTATCCCTCCATCTCTCTCCTTGTTTCTTTCTGATAAATTAACCCTATGACTGTGTATGATGTGCGTGTATATGACTGTAGGAGATGGCTAGTTACTGTAAGGTAATACCAAGTATAGCATTATATAGGTAACCCTGTGACAAATATATGCAGTTGTGAGGACTGGAAATTGAAAAACCTGAAGCCCCTAATTGTTAAAGCTGCATTAATGTGTGTACTGATGTGTGCAAGCATGTCTGTGGCCCTTCCTGCTCTCTCAATGCCTCCATGTTTCCCTGCATGTGTGTGTAGTCCAGAGAGAAAGAGGGAAGAAGGTTGCCATCCAGGGAGAGGGGGGAGGGCTCAGCAGTTGGCACCAAGGGGCGATGCCAGGAAAGGTACCCACCTGATGAAGTCCCCGTTGGGGTCGGTGCGTCGGCCGAAGCCCACGGGGCAGTAGCAGTGGAAAAACTGCTGGAAAAATGAACTGCAGGACAGCCACATCCAGCTGCCTGCATTCACGCTCCAGTCTGCATCTAGAAGCAACTCCTCAAAGACCTGCAGAGCATCACAAAGACAGCAGATCATATAGATGTGTGAGAGAGCTTTCAGGGGAACGAAACCTTCAACCGCCTGGAAGTAATTAACCTTTGCATGTCAAGCACAATATCACGGTGAGGTATATGTTCCTCCCCCCTCTCCCTCACCTTCATCCCTTCCTCCCAGCTGATCCACAGGTCCCCCCTGGTGAGGAAGCAGGCCACTGCATGCCGGGCCAGGTGATGGATCCAGCCCTCCTGCCTCAGCTGGGTCATGATGGCGTCTATCCAGGGGAAGCCCGTCTTGGCCTCGGCCCACTTGGCGAGCGCTTCCGGATTCTTGTCCCAGGGGATGCGGACGCAGATGGGGTTCCCCTCCATCTTGTCGAAGCGCGGGTTGTTGGTCGCCGCCGTGTAGAAGAACTCGCGCCACAGTAACTGGCCGTACAGGGAGAGCGGAGGGGAACTGTTCTTCTTCACCTGACGGAAAAAAAAATATTACAAACATCAAGACATCAACCAACACCCGTACTTTTCAGGGTGAAGTGGGCTGTATCTACTCGGACTGAGTGACTGACGCAGGCCTCCTACACCGGCGGAGTTGTAAACTGACCTTGCGGTAGAGATCAGTGAGCTTGAAATAGAAAAGGCGACAGGAGAGGCAGCCGAAGCGCAGGTACGGGCTGAGGCCTGTTGGACTGGCCAACAGGGAGTTGGCATTCATCCTGGGACGCTCGAAATTAGCCACCCACGCCTGGAAAAAAAAAAAAAAGAGACGGAGAGGGAAATACAAAAAGGGGGAAAGGAAGGTGGGAGGAAGGGAGAGATAAGAGGAATATAAATCATTTATATGGTTTTGAATTGGCTTGAATGTGTTATTTCCCTTAACATTTCACTCGTATCAGTAGAATCGGTGTGTCCAAAAATAGGTCTGAATACTGACTTTTCTCTCTAGATGGCGCTCTATCCTGGTCAGAGCTTCAGTCTCTCCTCCCGGCCACACGGCTGAAGGCAGGCCCTCGGTGTCAAAGCCTGGAAACATTCATTGTCGACAATCCTTCAGTTATGTCAACCAGTTATGTCATATACGCTGAGTTAAAAGCTCGCACAGCATGTAGTTTCGTCCTGGCATTTAGCAGGTGCTTCAACCCCGCTAATAATCCCTTGCAGGGCTGTTTGGGTTAATTGCAAAACTAGTCGGTGACCTCTTCTTGTTATTTTCAGTTTATTCATACAAACTGACGGCTGACAAACAACACATATGCTTAGGTAAGTGTTGCATGATAAGTCTTCAGCCGTACACCTGCTGCTGCTGTGAAAGTATCACACCCTCAAGTCATGAAGTGGCACTGCTCCTTTTATCAGGAGGATGAGAGAGGGAGAACATAATGACCTTTTCCTGCATGCTGCAGTACAAAGCTGAGCAGCGAGAGGTTTTCCACTTGACACAGTCCGGCGTTATCAGCGGAGATAATCCTTAATGTATTACTCCTACACCTCTCTCCTCTAGACAGCAGCTGTGTGGTCTTTTAACCACTGACTGCTTTTCCATTTGCTGTTTGTATACGCTTGTGTTTTGTGGCTTTAACTTAAAAATAAACCGTTGTGCAATGACTTTGATATTATGAGTTGCTTATACGCTTTACAGTATATGATTATGACATGCCTGCAGAGGAACAGTGTGACAAATACGGGAAGTGTTTGGTGCAATTTAAGAATTTTGCATGAGTCAGCCGTTGCAGGAAGGAAGAAGTGTGTAAAGTGCTATTTCATATTACTGTAAGTATAACATTTATTAGAAATAGTATTAGGTTTAGGATATGAGCCATCTACAAATGAAGTAACAGGCTTAAATAGCTTAAAACAGAGAGAGCAACGTTGCTCAAGCTTTTTTAGCAATAATTATGATGCCACTGTTCGTCATCTTGCAGTGCATCGTAAAAATAGATTTAAAAGGAAATTCCGTCTAAATATACAGTTAAGTGGTTTTTGCGGTGTAACATGACACTAAATTCTTTTTTTTAGCTGGTAAATTATGTGTACAACTCCTTTATTACACGACCAATTGATTGTGACCTCATTTTAAAGAGTTGAGTAAACAGATGTTTTACTTTTTTTTTTTTTTTTTTTACAGAGAAAATACAGTGAGTCAGTCCTCCAGAGAGGACTAGAGGACAGAATTACTGGATTTTCTCTGGTCTGGTCCGGTCTGGGTTTGAATTCATGGAGTGTAGGATTTAGTGGCATCTAGTGCTGACGTTGCATATTGCAGCCAACTGGGCAGAACCCCTCCCCTTCCAAGCATGTACACTAGTTTTTGCTAAAAAATCCCACAACTCAATGCTTTGTGATTGATAGATGTTTAAGTTACTATAAGTTGCTATAATACATCTGTCATGGATGGTGCAAAATGATGATGGTGAGAAAAAATCTCAAGCTACTGCTCACTATAAGTTATTGAGTGTTTGTTGTGTAGGGAGTAGTGATTCTGTACAGCCACTGGACTGGTAAATAGCACCAAGTAAAGAAACCTGAAAGTCTCAAACTGTACCTTTAATAAATCAACCTATCAATAAATTAAAAAAATTATGGAGCGCAAGTTTCACTGGCAATTTTTTGAGAGTAACTTTGTCAGCTGGGCAGGTATCTTCTATTAGTCCACCAGCTCTTGACTGATGACCCAAAAGGTTAATTAGGGACTCAGAGTACAGGTGAGAGCAAGCAGATGGCGGCACGACTGTAAGAGTGTGAATGGACTGTGCGGCCTTCTGTGAATGGAAACTCAAGACATCTGGACTGACTTGAGGGTAAGAGGGTTAAAAACAGGTTACCCGGCTAATTCAGGGGACAGATAACAGCTTGAGTGGAATAAACCTTCACAAAGAGAAACCAGACATCTGCACTGATCGTATTAGAGACTTAACACCTTAAATACCTTTCGTTTAGTGAAATAGTTGCACAGGTGCAAGCAGCAGATGGCAAAAGTGTTGTTAACTGTATGAATGGCCTGTGACCGTCTGCCAATGGAAACCACTGACATCTGGATCGCACCTCAAAAAAGGAGGTGAAGGTGTCGTCTAATTAATCCAATAGTCAGGGTTTAGATGAGATTTACCTTTAAATAGAGAAACTGGATTGGTGGTTTGAGGAGAGTTAATGAGCTTAGGGTGTTAATTAAGGAAGGGATTTTCATTTTTGTTTCAGTCTAAAATCAATCTTAGACTTTTAAACTCTGTTATTAATTATAACGCAATAGTTTTAGTTCAAATGCATTACAGATGTTTGGTCTTTTTATTGGACAGAAGTTTTTTTTCTTGGATGAAGTATGATATCGTTAGAAATATTGTGACGTGGCATCAGTATCAGAAAATGTTACACTCTAATGAGACCCCAACTTTTTGTACAAAAGTCATTCATACTGGGTCTTTTTTTCTTTAAAGTGTGACTAATTATATGCGTCTTTCATGGTCACTGTTGAGGTTTTCTTTAACTACATCCTTGTGTTTTTCCTCACCCAGCTCTTCCAAGGATGGGACCCCGTACTTGTCTCCGTGGTCTTCACCGACGGGGGTGACGCAGCGGCCCATCATGGTGTCCGACAACGCCTCCACGGGCATCTCGGGAGGATCCAGTCGACTGATCAGGGTCTGAAAACGCTTGTAGGTAAGAGGAGGCTGCCCACCGTTCAGCTCTATGATCCTGGAAGGGGACAGAGACAGGGACTGGTCATATTTAATTCACTATCTGCAAGTTTGTCTCGGCGACGATGGAACAGACACACAAGTCAACATTCCCCTTACAAAAAAAAAAAAAAGTTATTTTGGAAACTTATTTGGAATTTAAATGTCACCGACTAATGTAGACCTATTTTTACAGCCCTGTTTTTCCTCATCTCAGAAATTGTTATTAAGATACAGATAAAAAAAACAGTATTATTGGTTAAAAGATTACTTTGTTATTATTCTTGTTGCCAAGACAACGGTATGTTTCTTTCCAAGAAGCTCTGATGGATCAAAATCTATTTCAAGTGGTCAATTAGTAATCCTAAAATTAGTCTGCCGTCTGACACACACACACACGCAGATGATTTGTGTTCCTGTCTTACTCCACATGGCCACAAGATGGCACTGTTGACTGCAGTTGGACTCATGTCAAGCAGTAATCTACTGTTTCCCTACCAAAGCTGAGTTTATGTACAATTTAACTTCTCATTTGACCAAAAAAAAAAGGCTTTTGTAAGATTGTTTTTGATAAATATCAGAGTTTCATGTCCACAATGTAAAGCAACTTATTAAAAGAAGACATACACCTTTATGAGCATGTGCAGCTTGTAAAGACCTGTGATGTAATCTCCCGGTTGGCTGTTTTACAAAACGGATGTGAGGAAAAAAGAAGATGCAAATATGGATATTTGGATATGTGGAATATATTTGAGCTATGAAGCAGCAGTTGCAAAAGAAAACCCGAGAAAAAAGCATCTTCATACACAGAAAGTTTTTTATGTCAAACATCCAGTTTCTTTAACACTCTGCACTCTGGAGTTCTCAGACCATCATCCGGCTACATGACAGTTTACTCAACAATCCAACATCAGTCATTCATGAAGTCTGTTACAGTTCTTTGTCTTTTTCTTACTTGTCCAGGTCGTAGAGGGTGTGCGATATCTTGACGATGACCTCCACTCCTGCCTCCATGGCCAGCTTCTTGATGGCAGCGTCTCTCTCTTTCCCAAAAGGCTCCGAGTCATACTCAAAGGTCAGCCGAGAGATCTTCCATTCCTGAGAGAGAGAGAGGGACAGACAGGTTAAAATATCCCAGAGGCCAAGGTGACATCTTCAATTTGCTAAGATATTCAATATACAATTATATAAAACAATAAAAAAACAAGCAAATCCTAATGTTTCAGTCAGTTGTTTGATGACTTTGTGTCAATGAGATTATTAAAACTGTCAATTTTTTGTCGATGCTGACCTTAAAGAGCCGTGGGAACACGTTGGCTGGTTGACCCCTGATGACAAAAAGGCGGGAGTTGAGCTTCCGAAGGCTGGCGTCTAGATCCTCCAAACACTGGAGGAGAAACCTGATGGATGAAGACAGAGAGAGAAGGTAGAGAGAGAGAGAGAGAAGGAAAAGGACATCAAAATTATTGTTGGAAAATTATTTGATTATGATTTGTAGCGATTGAGGCAATGACAGGCTTTCACTATGCATACATATCTGTTTTTTTTCCTTTTTCTACATCTTTACAAAAATGTGTTTGAAAGACCGCCTGTGTCTTCTGCAGCTGTTTGGTGTTACTGGGTCTCACATTTTTCTCCCTGCTTGATGTCATATTGTTCTGTTAAAGCTTTGACAATGACATCAACTTGTTTTGTTGGAATAGTTTGTCAAGAATTGCCTGAGGTGTGTGTGTGTGTGTGTGTGTGTTTGTGTTTTGGGGATTTTTGGGGCATACGGCCACCCGGTGAGAACAGATTTCAGACACGTTTGAACATATATCAGAACAAAATAATAAAAATAACACATTTATTTCTGTGTATTTTCCTCTCTGAAGAAGATTAAATCAATAAAACATAAAAAAATTGTGTCTTGTGTTTGATGTTTGTATTGTAAATTACTTGACATTAGCATTTCCATTAGTACAAACCCTGAACATGTGCTCAGACCAAAAATATATATATATTTTTTTCCATTGAAATCATATTCATCCCTCTGAAGCTGATGAGTGACGACTCGCTGATAGGAACAACAACACGTCAGGCAGTGATGTGTGCATCTGATAATTGTAAATTCATAAAAAAAATAGTCTTTCCAGAGCCAGATTGCGATCATCTTTGTCATTTTGAATGAACCATAGTACCCGTGACCGCAATTTAAACAGCTCAAATTACCATAATGAATATGGATATGAAACAGTCGCCAGAGGAGGATGCCCTTTGTAACAAAAGAAAGCATGTGGGCGAGCATGTGTTCAGGTAGAAGGCTTCCGCCCACTACGAACTACAAAAAGGTTAGAATACGATTTCCGCCTCTTAAGGGCTTCCTGTGACCGTCATTTGTGGTGCAAACTTCTGTCTCTTCTAAACAACAAATGGACCCCTTCCAATTTGCCCTGCAGGGTCAAGAGGGGCACATCTCTTTGTGGACTTCAGCTCTGCTTTCAAGACCATCCAAATGCACCTGATGATCCAGAAGCTACACAAACTCAACACCCACCCCCCCACCCATCTGATCCCTCTCCTGCACAATATCCTCAGCGACAGACGGCTGCAGTCGTCGCCAACACCAAAGCACTGCAGGGTCTTGTGCTGAGCCTGTTTCTCTACATGCTGTACACCAATGACTGCACCAGCAGCCCCTCACCCAGCCACCACTTACCTCAAATACTCTGCCGTTCTTGCTCTTCTCACAGATAGCCCATCCTGTTCTGGACTATCACAACACTGTCCCACATTCAGCTACCAAAAAAAACAATTGAAATGGTTGACAGCTTCAAATATGCCAGCCTCACACTGGACAATAAACTCAGCTTCGACCGGCGTATGAAGGACATTCAAAAGAGGAGTCATCACAGATTATCAGTCATCCGTAAACTCACAGGACTCAAAGGTCGCCTACCTATCTCCTCCTACCGTTCTACAACGGTATTGGTCAACCCCATCCCTGCTCCACCAGTCCACCTGCGCCTTCAACATGCGCTCTTTCACATGCATAACCAACACTGCCGCCAAGATAATGGGTCCATTGTAAGGCCGCCACACGCAATGCAAATACAATACCGTGCACACACACCCACTCAAATGCCAATTCACTGTAGTGCCTTCTGGGTGCAGGTACAGGTCCCTGAGGTGCAGAAGGGTTTGTTTAGGCAAAAGCCTGTCACCTGCAGCCATAGCAGCCCTCGACGAGGTGACTCACTCTTTTCGTGCTGTTGTTATTGTGCGCTGGGCTTCATTTATTTCGGTCTGTCACTTGTGTGACGATGATCGAGTGTGATGTTGATGTTCCCTTTAAAATGTACAGTGCAGTGCTGTGAATCTCTCCCAGTAACAATAAAGTCTGACTAACTAACTGAATGGACCAATCACTACCTCCATCCTCCATCTTTTGTTAAAGAATGGTTATTGATGCTGACAGATGACGCTAGCAGGTAACCCTGACCTCTGTAACAGGCCATGCAGTGCTTGTGGGTAAGATTGTAGGTTTATTCTGGCTGATTCTTTTTAGATCAGTAAGTTTCCAGTTAGACTACTTAAATTCCCTTTTTCATACTTCCAAACCAAGTCATCTTTAATTCATCTTTATTTAAAATTAATCAGCTTGGCTCCTAAGTGAAACTGAACATTATGTTCTCCGTCTCAGCTTCTTTTATACCGGCTCCAAGTTGATCTTGGCATTGATTTATATCTACAACCAACCAATCAACAAAGGCAGACTTATATTGCCATTTAATAACCCTACAATGTTAAATTATTAAACACTGTCAGAATGTCAGAATCTGTACATGCAATTATGATGTGATGCAATTAATAAAACACCTTAATAACAATAGTGTGGATGACAACAGTGGGTTCAACATCTGCTGTGATGCTGCGTTATGTTATGCCATTATTCTCCAGCATATGGCGGTTAAAAAAATTCCAAGATAAACAACAACAGAATGACGACGATGTGAAGAAGAAGAGACTGAAAGTCACAATGAAATTAAAAGACTGAAATTTGAAACTATGTTATTTAGTCTTTATTTAATCAAACAAACTGAACTAACTTGAATGATTACATTTAAAAATAAAACTTTTATCCTGATTTTGAAGTGCTGTTGTTTCAGCTGCACTTGAGCAGAAGACAACAGTTGTTAATTAATTACAAGGGATTTATTACCATGGTTACCACAGATTCAAGCCGAGTAAAATAATGCCTTTTTTTGGCTGGACCGCAGGCGCCCCGACCTATACACGTGAAAATCTGTCCCTGGACTGAATGAATGATGAAGATCAGTCTCTCCCTCTAGTAGTCCAGCTATACACTAGGTCTCGACCTAGTTTTGTTTATTGTCGCTCCGTCCACAAGTGTACAGAGGGATAACGTGGAATCCCTCAAGGATCATAGCACAATGAACGTAGCACAGTAAGAAGGAGAACATGTGGAAGATGTGCAGCAGTATCAGAGGAGAACAAGACAGTGGAGGCCCTGAACCTCACTGAGTGGTGTTAAGTTAATGCAGCTTCCTGATTTAAGAGCTTTAACAAAAACAAGTCAAAGAAAGCAAATCCCACCTTTTGCATTGACTCACTTTTTCTTTTTAATTTTTATTACCGGTTAAAACTCACCTTTTTAATCTCGTGGTTTCTTCTTCTTCTTTTTTTTTTTACTCTCTAGCCTTGCTTGTATTTAATATTATCAAAAGCTTTTATTCATTTAGATGTGATTTAATCTTAATTCTTATTCCTTGACCATGTTTTATTGCATTTTAATATCCGTGTTTGTTGCCCTTTAATTTGTTTTTTATGTTTTAAATGTTTTATACAATATATACATGTTCAATTAGTTTGAGATATGGATGGGAAATGGTGTATTTTGTGGTAAAAAAAAGATCTAGACAGTAAAAACTACAATCAAAAAAGGGTCAAACTGACATGAGAACTTGAGATTCGTGTACCAAGCTAATAAAAAAAAGTTCCCTTCATTTCCACCTGTGCGGCTCTTTTGCTCGCCTTCCTGTTCAGTTCACAAAAACAGGCATCACTTCATCACCAGAGAGCTCGATCCGTCGAGCACCAGCGGTCTAGACGACTGCGCTTCAGTCTGTTGTGTCTGACCTACAGCACTGATCATTAGCAGAATCAGGTGGCCTCGCAGACAGTCAGGCAGCCAGACGATGTTCTGTTCAGTTCTGTTCCCTTCTGTCTGACCTCGTTGGCCTGATCGTTAAAACCAGAAGAAGAGGGCTCACTGGCAGGCAAAGCTCCACTTGCTCCCAATCCGCACGCAGAAGGGCAGAGCTGGGGCAGCAGCAAGGTTGCACACGGTTTAGGCATGTGCCCGCTTATGTATGAGCCAGATAGGGTTATGAAACCTGTGTGGCTGGGTGGTGTTGATCTTTCACCCGAATTTCACCGCAGATTTCAAATGAGGTCTGCAGCATTAACTGTTCATGCAATTAAAATAAATAGAGTTGTTAAGATTTAACAGCTTGAAAAACCCAAATTGACGTATTTAAAAGGGGATTCTTTCCTGACAAAAAACCAAGTATGACATGTTTTTTTTTTTTTTTAGCTGATGTGAACCACAGAGCTTTTTTTTGATTTCTCTTCAAAATTTTGGAAACTGAACTGTGGGGACAAAGACGCTGGAAATCTGGCTCCCTCGCTCAAATATCTTTGCTTTTCAGGACAGGTTGCAACACTAATCGCCGACTGTTGACTCATCCAAGTGGTTTTCATGCAGAGGCAGATCTCTGTGCACAAGTGTGATGGCGCACAAATGGTTTTGTGGTCACACGCCGCCGCGTGTTTACATAGAAACGGCAGTCAAAACCTAAAGCAACGCACAGAGATGACTCATAAAACCGCCCTCGTAACGCCACTCGTCTCAACGAGGACATTAACTTTATAGCAAGTGGAGTGACTCTTTAAACCACCATCGAATCATTGCGACACGTATTACTTCTCTCTTTCACACACACACGTTTTTTTTTTTTTTTGGCTGCCCTCCTTTTACGTCAGTGGACAAATTTGCTTTAGAAACAATAATGCAGAAGGTCAGCAGATCATCGTCAGTAAAATGCTATTAGCCGTTATGTTTATGTGTGTGTGTGTGTGCGCGCCCATGAGCTTACACGTGTAGCAGATAAGCATGTATACCCACGTGCACTCATCCGAGCCTTTTGTATGTGTGCGTGTGCATAGAAGCATTAGCCCGTGTGTGTGTGTGTGTGTGTACGTGCACACGGGTGAGCATTAGTGCGTGCTTCCACAATTTGCGAGCCTGCGACTGTTCCTCTGGGTTTGTGTTTGTGTGTTGCTAGGTTAGGCACTTCCTACCGATGTTCTTGGCTGCCTTTTTGTGTGTGTATTTGTGTGTGTGAGCGTGAGCGTGTGTGTGTGTGAGTTTGTGCTGGCTGCCTCGTCATACATCAGTCCTTATATAACTGTTCTGGCCTACATCTGTCATAACAGACACACACTGCTTTGACCACACCACAACACAATCCCTTAGCCTAGTAACCTCATTCCTGTCTGTGCGCACACACACACACACGCACACACACACACACACACACACTCTTTCTCTCAGTGGGAGAAGTGAGAGAATAACTGGGCAGTCGGAGTGTGAATATGAACCAATAAACCTCTCAGAAAATATGTTTTAAAGATTTTCTGTGGTGAAAACCTTCCAAAAGTCGGCTTATGTGTTATTTTGCTTTTTTTAAACAGGAACATTTTTATGAATAAGCTCCAATGACCTACTGAGACTTTTATAACAAGCAAAGGTTCACAGTGACAACAGTGAACAGGTCAACAGGTCATAATGTCAGTTGCCCCCCCAAAAAACAACATATAGTTAAGTTTGAGTGACATATAGCCATCTAGCAGCTGCTTTAATTATGACCCAGAGCAACATTTCTAGTATGTGCTGAATGTTGCAGACTGATAATATCTATCTAAAAAAAAAGGAGCATCTGAGGGCACATTCTTCCTTTAAAGTGTGCCACTCTGAAATTCTAGGCCAGCTGGAAAATGTGGGTAGAGAAAATGAATGAATAGAAGATGTTTTTTTTTTTTTTCCTCTTCTTCTCTCCATTCAGTTACTCGGTGGCCAATTTAAAAAAGGAGACTTATGTGAACTATAAAACTGTCTGAAGAAATAAAACCGAACATTCGCAGCGAGAAGGAGGAATAAACTCAGAACCAGTTCCCTTAAAAACGTCCATGTTTGGTTTTGATTGGTTCTTTTTCCCCCTTTAAAGATACTGAAAGTGGTTCCTGTTAATTATCCTGTCAATAGGTGCTACTTGAATTTGAATATTTAAAGTTTCTATATACTAACTATAAACTAACTCTGACCATAAGGATGTTCTGTTCAGGCGGTGACAGGCATGAAATCGGTGTGAGCTGTAGGTTATAATCCAGTGGTAATGTAGTGTTTTTGTAAATATTCCAACTTGTTGTAATAAAAAAAAAAAAAAAAAGGGAACATCGCCCAAAGGAGGAGCAGTTTTTTTGGACATTCTTTATTTTAAGTGGATTTGCATGGAGAACATTCCTCGAGCCATCTACGTTAAGTGAGTAATTAAGTTTGTCGTAGTCAAGAGAACGACGTGTACCGAGTTAGTGAAATCTAGATCTTCTTCCATAACAGTCAGAAGTAAAGCAGCTGAGACAATCAGTCGGTTTATTGACTAGTTGATTAGCTGTTTCTTGGAAAAACATGGGCTGTAATGATTAGTCAATTAATCGATTAGCTGGTTAACAGAAGATGAATCGGAGACTGTTTGTCCTTTTTTTTTGGTTGCAGCTTCTCAAATGTGATGTCTCGAAGCTTTTGTGTGTCATAAACGTCGGCGAACGGAAGATCTTATTCAAACAAACAATGTGTCTTGGAGCTCATGGTGACGTCTTAACGGTCTTTTTCTTTCATAACTTGTCTGACATTTTATAGACAAAACTGATTCAGACGGACAGAAAGTCTTTCTTCCGTCGTCTCCGCCTCTGTCGCGGCACTTCACGGATCAACCAGTGTCTCAGGGATGGAAGTAATTATTAGTTGCAGTCCTATGAAATAAATATCCTAGAGCGGCTGATGAGAGTTGTCTTTTGTTGACGTTACCAGACAGAAACAATTACGCTGCTTTCATAACCAAACATCCTGCACTTTGGCCTCTGAAGTGGAAAGTGTGTCAAGTCCTTTTCGACATCGGGACAGGAGAGGCTGTGTATAATTCACTCTGTCACACAGAGCCCATTCACAGGATTGAATATGTTATAAGCTGTGTTTCAATGCGTTTCTGGCTGCTCTCTAATTTAATCAAGTCACTATAGACCGCTAATAACTTCAGTCTTTACCCAAATAATGTTTAGGAAACTACTGTTAGACTTAATTAAGTTGTGGAAGGGAGATGAAATCTGGCTTTCTTAATGAATTAAACCATTTTTCTGCAGTTCAGTAGAGTTAAACCATGCAATATACAAAGCAAAAGGGAAAAAACCCCCCAAACTATTCCTTTACAAGTCATAGTGTCAGAACATTGTGTGTGTTATTTGACAAGATTTACAGAAAAAGTAGTTTTAGAGCTTCTAGCAGCAGGTTTCTAGAAAAAAAAAAAAGGAGTGACGTCAGTTTCCTGCATTCTTTGGTCGTTATTTCACCAACTGTGCTGCTCAATAAATACAGTTTACAAGAACAAAAAAGCACAACATTCCCACACATTCAAAAAAAAAAAGAACAGGGTGTACAGATCAGGAGTCTCTAAAAAAACTAAAACTCTTGGGCCTTGCTGTTCTCTGCTGACTGCAGAAAGCATGTCCTGGTACGTTTCCAAGCACAGGACAGAAAGTAACCTTTCATCACTGCTGGAGGAAAGAAACCTTCACCTCTCAGATCTCGCCAATTTTCAGCAGATAATGACATTGATTTGATTTTTCAGATGGATGTAGCCGTAAACGTGTGTGTCCCCCCCCCCCCCCCCCTCCTCATTCATCTTTGCCTGGACCGCCGGTGTGTGTGTTTTTTTTTTTTTGCGGCGTGTATCGGGCCACGCAGGAAAGCCTCAACCACAAGTAGGTCACAATCACATAACCACTCAAGTTTCATTGCACTGGCACACTAACCTACATCTCTTTCTCACATTTCCCCATAGACGGAAAAACAATTGATTATCCTCACTTTCATTCATCCTTTATCTTTTACATGGTGGGGATACTTCTTTCCATCTGTTGTCTGCTTACTGTGGCTGCTCTCTGGATTTTTAATCATTAAAAACTATCCTGACCATCCAAAGTCCTCCACCACCCCAGCCAATCAGCTCCTTGCCTGTTTTCCTATCTAGTCACCTGTTGTATCACCTGTTCTGTTTTTGCATTGCCTGTTCCTCAATAAATATGAATTCTTCTGTCCCTGATGCCTTTGGTCTCCTGCATTTGGGTCCACAAAACACACATTTTTATCTTATTTTTTTTTGCAAAGCTTAAAATCTGAAGTGAATTTCGGTCAGAAAACAACTGACTGCATGGTTTAAAAATAGATGTTGGGTTACAACACAAGGAAAACCAAAGGGGGAAATGGAAAACAGACGGTTCGAGCGCAGAGCAGGTAATGAGCTACAGTCGTGTTATCTTCTATCTGGACTGATATGTTCAAACAAACTGAGCATATGTCCTAAATTAAAAATCAAGGGTCCCTTCCTCCTTTTTAAAAAAGGAAAGTAATGGTGACAGTGGGGATGAAGAGTCATCGCTATGGCAACAAGAAAGAAAAAAAACAAAAAAACAGTTGAGGTCTTACTTCAGTGTCAATAAAGATGTTCTTCAGTCTAGTGAGAAGGACCTTCAGCTTGGAGAGGTCGCTCTAAATTCAGCGCACGGTTATCCGACATGACCCTGACATTTTAATCATCTCTGACCTTTACATGAGATGCTTAAAAAAACACTGAGGAAATGGGTCAGGAAAAGTAAGAAAGAAATAAAAAAGGAAATAAATAAATAAGCAGACAAGCTCTCGGAACACGATTCATTAAATCTGTACAATTTACAGATTATAGGTTATATAAAATATGCCTGAAAGAAACGTGTCGTTCTTGATAAACCTGCAGAAATCTCACTCTTTAAAGTTGGTGAGAATTTCCCATCTGGTCATCCACCACCTGAATTTGTTTGCTTTTACTGGAGACATTGATCTATACTCTAAACTAGCTGTTGGTCGCAACCAAAACTGGTGAAACTATGGCAACCTGGTGATGGATGTGGGGCTTGGATAGATGGATACTAATAATGGGATGTTGTGTGCGAAAGATTACATCTTAGAAGAAGAAGAGGTCATTGCTTTCTAATCCTCTGTTAGTCTTTTATTTGACCTCATTTACATCATTCTTACAGTTTGTCCAGTGGAGAACATAAAAGGTGGTCATTCATTCATTCATTCATTGGTTGATTTCCCTGAGTTTCCCCATTCATAAGATGGGATGATCGTTTTAATCACAGTGCAACAGACGTACGAGGCATTTTAAATCCCAGTTTAAAAAAAAAAAGGAAGTAAAAATAACTGTTCTAATTGGCTGACAGTCTGCCATTCACAGACCTGCAGGCATCGAGGCAGCTGGACAGGTTTTAGTGCCACAGTCTGAACGTATGCTGCTGCAGGCGTCGGTCTGAGTTACCTCAGTTGCTCTGTGTGTGTGTGTGTGTGTGTCTCTATATATGGGACAGGAAAGAGGTAACACAAAATAAAAAAAAAACATGTCTTTGTGCAGAGATCAGTGACCTGGATTCTGTTTGATTTGTATGATTTAACCACACTAGTTCATCTTGTGAGCCATGATGCCGCTTTTTAACTTCTGCAGACGGAAAAAAAAGGGGAGGTAGTGTGTGTGTGTATGTTGTAGCCTTGAGTCTGATAGCAGTGTGTTTGTTGTGCGTCACTGTCTTAGCCCCAGATAAATGGGCCACATTCTGTTATTTCCTGCCCGCTTCAATCGAAAATGTGAAATGGGATGCCTGCTTTTCTTCTCAGCTGAGAAAGTTATTACACCCGCAGCTTTACTGACAGAAACGGCTCAAAAGTCCCAAAACTAAAAATGTCAATTAACGTGAGCAGCAGTAGCTACCGAAAAACTGCTCTGAGAGACTCTTGTATCCACTTGTGAGACCATTTAAAAAAGTCACAATGCAAAGAGCTACATTTTAAACTCTTCTGAGGATTCAAAAAGGTGCTAGAAAGTCTCCAAATCAGTAAGTCTTTAATGAAACATCGGAACAAGCAGGTGCAGACTAGATATGTGATATCATGCAGTGAGGAAAACCTTTTTTTTTTAACTACTTTAAGGGAAGATTTAAAAAGGGGAAAAAAAAGGAAGAAGGAAAACACATTAAACACTATTATTCCCCGTTATGTTGGTGAAAATAATGGGACACTTGTAAAGGATAAGTGACAGTTACTGTTCATGACTTCATGAGGTCACCAACTCGCCGTGGAGCCAGGACTGATAAAAAATACGTAAGTGTATTTGCTTCATCTGTGACCTACAAATTATCTTTTGGAATCTGCAGGTGTCAAACACACACGTGCGTCAGTGATGTGCGCTTCCCGCCTGGATGCCACCATCACCGCCACCGCCACCACCATCGCCGCCACCGCCGCCGCCGCCACTGATGTGTTTACATTTTTAGTACCCCATTCAGCTGGATACCACTGGGTCACTGACTTCAATATTGACTATTCTTGTGCAGGGACTACAAATAGCACTTCAGAGCAAAAATGGACCAATGAGCAATGAACACTAGAGTGATATCGATTCTCCTCCCTGCAGAGCAGATATGACCATTTTTACAAAACACACTCACGTGAACTCACACAGATTCCCTCAACACACACACACACACACACACACACAAATTATCCCCGCAGCTTATACACCTATTCCCATAACCTACTTCTAAGACCCCCCCCCCCCCTTCCCTCCCTCTCTTGGAGTCATCCTGCTTCGTTTAGAGAAGGCAAACTCTCCGTCCAGCTACCTGCCAGCTGACCTCTTTAATGAGGATTATGTGAGCAGAGACTAAAACAAAAGGGCACCCTGTGGCTGTGAAACCAACTGAGCAAGTCAATCCAGGTCAAAGCTGTGAGCATTTATTTATTTTGTCTTTTAAATCCACTTAAATTAAGAAAGAGCTCTTTACTTCATTCGAAAAAAAAAAACAACACACCTAATAGTCGAATAGAAGTCTTAAATATGGTTTATCTCATGTAGACACACAAGACAAGAGTAAAAAGCCTGCATAGGTTTGCCATACAATGAGCAAAAGTAGCCTCTCACCATAAACTAACACAACTTTTTATAATCTAAATGCCTAAAAGACAACAAATAAAAGCTTCAAAAGCAGAGAAATACTGACATCATGTTGTGTGTTGAAGCACTGCAGCGCTGTGCTTCCTATTTTTTTTTTTTTTTCAATCTTTATTTATTCAGCGATGTTTCACTGAGAAGAACCCTCTATTTTGCAGGAACGCTCTGATCACACAGTTACACACATTCATACCTGGAAGCTGCCCAATACAACCACAGTCTGATCTACTGAGCGTGCAGCACTTCTACTGCGACTGACTTTCATCATTTTTGTACAAAAAAGGAATAAAATGTGTGATTCGCAGCTTCTAATTCAACGTACATGTAAAAGGATGTTAAAAAATACTGAGCCAGGGAGATGCTGTGCAGCAACGTCTGTTGACAGTTTTTGTTCGTTTCCAATGAATCAGACACACTTAATATAATTCAAATGAACTATTTTTATGATGTAGACAGACTATCAAGAAAATCACCTTGTTTTACAATGCCTGTTTTTTTCTGCAGGAAATTAACTCTATTAAAAAAATGGCCAACATGATTTTGATTTGTTGCCACTTTTCTGTATATAAAAACATCCATATTAGTATATAAGCTTGTAAATATAAGTATGCATATGGCATAGGCTGAATGATATGACTTCAATCAATACTAAAGTATTAGTTAAACCTATTGTTGTCATCATATGACCAATGCAGACCTGCCAACCAGCGTCTTGGATGCAAACCACTGCTGTTCCCACAATGAATTATTGTACATGATTTGCAAACATACATATAACAGTACATCATTTGCATACATGCAGCAGTCAAACAGACAAAAATGCACTGAAGGATATGAAAATTCTTGATACCAATAACATTGTTTATAAAAATAGACGGGGACGCTAACGCCGATAGTTATTATGCCTGTTTGTCCGTTTGTGTTTGACCTACCTGAGCATAACTTACCGAGGAACACAATTTCACTACACACTAACCTGCCACTACTGCTGCATTTATGTAGTTTCTATTGTTTAAAACCTCCACAATAATCAAACTTTAAGCCTGTTTAAAACTGTTCTCATTATAGGTAGGCTATTACTTAACGATGACCTAATAGGATTTTTCTAGATGACGTTATTCTGCGGCACATGATCTCACTGTTTTTTCCATCGTGCCATGATCTGCTCCTCTCATTACTGTTACATGTTTGACTGCAATAATACTTATGAATACACACGGATAATATAATTTAATGTTAGTTTGCCAACTTAAATACCTGGTGGACAAACAAGCTAGTTTGCAAATTGCGTAATGTTAGTTATTAATGATAAATAAGTTCCCAAGGTTGGCAGGTCTGTGTTAACTTAACCTAATTAACAATTTCAACTTTCCACGCCCAACTCAGTCCGATTAGATACGTTTTTACTTGCAATTAGCTTGAAGTCATTTATTTAGGTCAGCAGTTTCCAACTTTTTTGGCTGGTGATCCCTTAAAATGATGCAATGTTTCCCCATGACTCTCATCACTGTCTGTATATCTCTAATAACTGATCAGCTCAACCACAAAATGTGTTTTTTTTGTCTTTTCCTTATTACTTAGATTAGTTCATGAGAAAAAAATGAGAGGAAATTATCAAAAAATGAACCTAATTTGGTACAGCAGGAGAGTTTTTCCTGCTTCTTGCAAAACCTCACGTTTATCATGTGACACCCTGTGGGGGTCCCGACCCACGGGTTGGCAACCACAAATTGAGACGACCATATAACATGATATGATCATATGTGACACCACAACAAAACCAACATATTATTACAACATAAAAAAAAACGACAAAATGTATCTTACCTCCACCTGTTGACACCGACGTTGGAGGAGCCCGCGAACCACGGGTCCAGGAAGTAAACACAGCGCACTGTGCCCGCCCCCCGGATCGCCTCCCGTAGCGCTGGGTTGTCATGGAGGCGGAGACCCTTCCGGAACCAGTGGATGGAATTTGGGGCCATCTTATTCTGGACAGAGGAAAGAGCGGGGAGGGACATGAGGAAGAGAAGAGGAATCACCGGGTTGGTCTAAACAAAACAGTGACGAGCTGGAGATGACTGAATGGAAAAAAGACAGTTTGGTATGTACAGAGCATGATGCTGCCAGCTCACTTCACTCATGCCTAGTACAAAACTGAATGTCCCAACAGGAGAGATAACTGAAGCATCCGAGTGGTAACAGTTGCCAACAGTGTAGGACGAGCCAAGAATAGAACAGGAACACCATAAACTCCGCTGTGGGCAAAAGAGTTTTCTACTTTCTCTTGGCAGCGGAAACATTTTGATGCACATGAGGCATAGAACGAGACCAAAAAGTGTAATAAAAAAAAAAACTCAACTTCCAAACTAGAGCAGGCACCTCGTCACGAAGAGATACTATTTAGAGCTGCAACCATTAGTCAATCATAAGATTTATCATCAACTATTCAGACTAAACTAATTAATCTTGCTCAACATTGCCTTGTTTTGACATATAAGACATATGAGGGTGTCAACTTTTTCATTGAGAAATTATAAACATAAACAAAACAATTAATCTAGAACATCAGTTTAACCATATCGCTCCGCTCCTAATTAATCGATTATCAAAAGTGTTGTTGGATCATTTTTCTGTTTTCTTAACTAATCAATGAATCGATGAATCATTCCAGACCTTAATATTGGTCATGAATATCATCAAACGACTGTTTTCATTGCCGATTAAAGTCCTCTATCATGATACAGCATATATGATTTTACACCCTATCCGCTTATTTCCTGATGTACACGATGTTCCAGGAAATCACATGAGAAATTGTTTATCAAGATGCCAACATGCCTACAAATCAAGATGACTAATCTAACACCCTCTTATCTCTGCTAATCAGAGATAAGAGGATAGTTATGGCTGTCAATCACAGTAAACAGATTGTTATTGTATAACAGTATACATGTTGTCATATTGCCAACAATCCTACAACTAAGCAGAAGGAAAAAGTTTGCAACACTGGTCCAATTTTCTCAAATGTGAGTATTTTCTTTTCTCCAATTTGAAAACTTTTTGGAACATGTAACTACTTTGTACTTAACAGACTAAATGATTGATAGATAAACTCAAGGACAGATCAATAGAAAGTGGAAACAATCCATATTTGTCGCCTTGTGTCATATCAAGAGAAGAACTGCCTCCAGTACTCTCAGTGTCTCTGAGGAACAGAACGATCCTGGTTCACCAGCTTGGGACCTTTTTTGTTATAATTCACCAACCTCCCATCTCTCTGTGCCAGTCCCTTCCCGTCTTTCTATTTGCGTGTTTTATATCCCATAAAGGTTTTAGGATTAAACACAGACACATTCTGGCTGCTGTATGCTGTCAGGATTCTCAATGGTTGTTAATACAACTTGGCATCGCCCCCATGAGTTGTGTGCTTTCTCATCTCACAGGTGGTCCTCTGCCTGTGGCTGCAGACCGCCTGCTGTCCCCTTGGGTCCAGCTTTGACGCCCACTACTACTACTGTTATCATTCAGTCATATTTGCCCACTGCTACCAGCATTATTATTATTATTAGTCATATCTCTATTATTGTTGTTATTGTTGTTGCTGTGCTTCTCTGTGTCTCTCTCTCTCGACCCAGCGGCTCAAGGCAGATGGCCGCCCACCTACAGCCTGGTTCTGCTGGAGGTTTCTTCCCGTTAGAGGCGAGTTTTTTTTTTTTTTTCTTGCTGCCGTTGCCAAGTGCTGCTCATGGAGGGGAATGTCAGGTCTCTTGTAAATTAAAAGGAGTACAGTCTAGAAGTGCCCTGAGATAAGTTCTCTTGTGATTTGGCCCTGTAATAAATAAAACTGGACTTGACTTGACTTGTTTCTCGGTTCAGAGTTGCATAATTACAACATTCTTTAATTTCGAGTACAGCAGAAACATGACGAGACACACAACTAGAGTGGAGAGATGATGTTTTGTGATCTCAGGAGGGTAACTACAGTATGCACTCAGATAACTAATATAGAAGTGGAATAATGAGGTGGTCAACAGGAAATTTCAGTGATTTTTTTTTCCAAGTACAAAAGCCAAACATTTGCTGGTTCCAGCCTCTCAAATGTGAGGATTTGATGCTTTTCTTTGTCACACATGACGTTAAACTGAATATCTTTTGACTGCTGGTTGGACAAAACTAGGAAGTGGACTGTGGGCATTGTGAGGAGCATTTTTCGCTGTTTTCTGACATTTTATAGTAAAACAAACATTAGAAAATCGACTGACCACTGACAAACACTGAGACATGAAAACATTAAGGTCTCACTACTCTTAAGTCAGTGTGACAGGTGAAGCTACCTGCCAAAGAACAACCGCTAAAACCTTCAATTTCCTGTACTTTTGCGTCTCTGGGAATATGATTATTTAGTGTGACCTCGTGTCAGTGAGTCACCTTTGTGGATCTCCGTATATAGCTGGCGGGTAAAACTGAACAGCTGAAGGCGGTGGAAGAAAAAAAAAAAAAACAAAACCAGAATGTTCCTCACAGATGGGCGGGTGATGATTTAAATGGATAATTAGCTGGGCGGCTAGCTGACTTATGGCTTGCCCTGCAGGTGAATTGTACTGTACTGTGTCTTCGCTGACTCACTGGCTGAGTCAGAATTTAGATCCTTTTAGCTTGTTTCAAAGCTTGAGATTCAACAAGATTATGAGATTTAAAAAAAAGTCACTTAATGAAGCCAATTTAGACAGCAATTAATGAATGCCTTTCCCCATTTGTCTTCAAGGCTGATAAGACTGGATCAAAGCAGATGGAGACAACTTAGGCATCTCCATGACAACTGAGCAAACTCCATCAGCTCATGAAGACCATGTTGAACGTTCTAGTAAAAGCTAGTAAATGAATCTTAAATTAAGATTAATGAACTAGCATGCACTAAAACAATACAAGGAAAATTAAAATGTGCATCCATTCAGATTTCGGAGGAATCATCTAATTCGCACTTCTTTCACTGTGAAACTGGGTCACTGATGGAATCTATCTGTAACTGGATCCGATCCAAGCAGAAGGAAGTTGTATGCAAGCTTGTAAAATTTACAAATTAACAAATTTAGAACCCGCTGAGAACACCCAGAGGGACGAGCGACATGTCACGAGGATGCATTCAAACCAGTTTTCTACCAACATAGTCTTGATCACACAGACTCTAACCAGCAGTCGTAAATGAACACTCTAACCGTTTGATTATTCACTGCATACTTTAAAGGCTACTGTGCCAGTGGCTGCTGGACCTTTAAATGTTCCTGGTTGGACCAAACCACAAGCTACAACAATCCATCAAGCCTGATGACAGCCTGATGAAAGTTCAGGCCTTACTGGGCAATGTGAAGGGTTAGGGTTAGGGTTATACTGACATCTGTAGGAGTCTTCATCATTGGTACAAGGAAACTATGCAAAGAAAGAGTTGAAATCAATGCTCTGTCTGTGTTGTTATGGTTTCAGGGCTGCATTGTGACTGCATTTGAAGGGCCTGTCTTACCGCAGGATGTGATCATTTGTCACAAACAGAAAGACAACTCATCACATTCTCCGCCACATTGCTGATTTTTTACAGTGTGACATCTATAATTTGCGCTGTCAAGTCTTGCCCGACAGCCGGCGACCAGATATTCAGGGGATCCTCTGTGACGTAAAATGATTTATCATCGGCGTCGAGAACACTCATCGTGTCTTATCTGCAATTCATAAAGAAACAACTCCTACTAACAACGCGGTGCTAGAAAATCCCTCGACACCAGCAGATAGCTGAACATGTTTTCCGGAGTGGGATGGAGAAGGTGGCAGCAGGTGGATGGGACTCCAGCTGAGTGAGTGTGTGTGTGTGTGGGAGGAGATGGAGAAGGGTTTTGATCAAATGTAGAGCTGCAATAATTAAATCAATCAATTAATCACCAACAACTATTTTCATAATTGATGAATCGCTTTGATTCATTGTTTAAGGGAAAAAAAATACTAAAATTCTCTGGTTACAGTTTCATAAATGTGAATATTTTCTTTTTTCCTCTATGATAATAAACTGACTATCTGTGACAGATTAATAAATAATGAAAATAATTGTTTCTAATAAAAATGAACTGAGGCTTATTCTGTATTTAGGGCAATGGGAATTCATTTAAAATCTATTATAAATCATTTAAGAACATCATCTTAATGGCAAATTAGGGATTATTTAGAAATATCATATAATGTGACCTTCACGGAATACTGTATTAAATGTAAATGACATAGCTCCACCCCACTGTAAACATTAGCATCCTCTGATTTATATGTATATATATATATATAGCATCTGTACACTTGACATTAAACTATAATCATTTCTTTAAAAGCCATGTGATGGGTTTGTTGCCAGATCTTAAGTGTCAAGTCACAGTGATGGCTCCTATGACTTCTCCAAATGGAAATTAGGTCACACTGTCTATGCTGTGAATGGGGGGGCTGTTATTATATCCAACTCATATGAACTTCACTCCATAATTAATAGCAAATAACGGCACATATAAACAGCTAGTGAACACGCCATGGTAGGTTTTTAGGTGTCTGAATGGGAACAATAACAAATGAGTCAAGGTTCAAGTATCTGGCAAGGCAACAACATCTCCATATAGATCAAAACGGGGTCACCAGAGCGATGCTTATGTAACTGGTGGCGCTGTTTATAACAGTATACCCGCTTTCCCCTTAAAAACAAAACCCTCAGAGCCCCCAAAAAAGACTCGCCTTACCTTGAGCTGGCTCCCCGGAGGTGATATTTATGTCAAGCCCAAAGACAGAAGCATTTCTTCTCTTGGTTTTGATGTGCGGGGAAGTCTTGTGTGCCGTTTAAGTTGCCTCTTCCTTCCCTGCAGGATACCTGCGTACTGCCGCTGTACTACTTTGTTTCATAAGAGATTGACTCATTGCGCATGCCTAGCCCAATTTATCCCACTCTCATGTTGCGTTCACGGCACAAAGGGTGAAACAAATAAATCCGGTCAACGGATTGGAGGTGTCCACACGTCAGTTTCTGACGTTATCAGAGGGGAAAGTAACAGTGAAGATAACACATAGATACACGTAATAGTAGTTTAAGGATGGTTAACACGAAATGTGATGGAAACCGTTCTTTTTGTTTTACCCATTTGGGTGTTTTTCAAATAAATACCGTATTTCATGTGGTTTAGCGCAGATATTTCTACGGTAAATGTGACATCAGAATGAGAGGACTTGTAAAAGATCGGTAAGTTACATGTTTTTCTTTAATGAAAGCCAAGATGAACCGTAATACAACGTGGGAAAATTAATGAAATTCTTCTTTCCCATAGTTTCGAATGCAGCACTTATGTTGTTGAACGTGAACGGCGACGTGCTTCCAGTCCGGCCTTCCCATTGGTCGGTTTGGCGTCATGAGTAAGATGCCGGGTCACGTTTAAGAAGCATGGAAATGCGGAAGTTCATTCATACGGCAGTAAGTGACAACATCCACTGAAACGTATTTGGAATAAAAAAAACCCTGAACAGCGGCGTTTTCCCAGTTTGGTCTTTATTTAAAGGAAGAACATAGTCTGTTAAAAGGCCAGTTAATTCATGTTTTGACATTTTACAAATAGTTTTATAAGCTATGTTGAACTTTAAACCTCCGCAGTGAGAAAAATCACTCAGTGGTTAGGTTGCTCATCCAGGTGTTTAATTCTGAGTGTGTTCTGAGTGCTGTTTTCAGGGTCAAATATGACCCATTTTTACATTTGAGAGAAGTAAAAACACCCTGAACAGTTAAATTGATTCTCCTAAATGTGACCCAGAATTTACAAAAATGAAAATTGTTAAGTTCTCCTGTTTTATGTAATATAGGGACATTATGTACTGTGATCTCCATAAACAGAAAGTGCAAAAACTAAAGTATATTTTCTCACTGCTGTCTGAAAGCTTCATTAAGGATTGTTTATTGTTATTTATCTGTGACTAATGAGGTATTCATGAATGCTTTGTTGTTCAGAAATTTAGTACTTAGAGACTAATTTTGAGTGCATATTGTGAATGGCCAGAACATGAGCATTATGTAAGGGTTAAAGACACAGAAACAGTAGTTTGCAGTTCTATTTTATCTTTAATCTTACAAAGGAGAAGGCAGCTCTTTTTGTTTATGCTGCAAATATAAATAGAAACCGCTGCATTCCAATCATTTCAGTGAGTAAATCCATTTATTGAAACTGCAAAAAGAGCACCACAGTCGTGAACATGGCACTTCTAGGCATTCTGGACTATAGCACCCTAAACATGTCTTTAGTTTTCCTTTTGCAAATATGCTTTTAACTAAAATTGAAATTAGTACAGAGATCTGCTTACATAGATATAAAGCCTTCTATTTATAATATCCTCTTTTTTCATCTATGGCTGTCACTATTACAGTTACATTTCATTGTTAAACTTCACTTTTTGCACACTTTCTGCACACTAAATTGACTTTTTTCAGCAATCTATGCACAATAACACATAATGACAATAAAAAAAACACATTTTTCAAGTTATTACTCTTCAAAAAAGTATTCTCAGAGTTTATTTAGTACACTGTGGAAGCATCTTTGGCAGCATTTACAGCTTTGAGTCTTTTTTAATGATTTTTCATGATTTGGGTGCAATAAGTTCTATGTAGCATCACGTAGTTGTATAGTGTAGTATGATTTTAGTAATGTGTTTCTTTCTTCACACCTAGATTGTAAAACTTGAACAACCTACTTTGGCAAGACTGATGCCACAGGTTTGATGCCACATGCTGCACTTTGGCACATGAACACCAATCACCTTATATACAGTACATTTGTAAAAAAAAAAAAACCTTCTGAAGTGCATTTTTTAAAAAAAGAATCAGACATCACATCACTATACAGATGCAGCACTGAACACAGAATAGATTTGTACCCAACTAAACCAGCCAATTATCCAAAAATAATAATAACCGTCATAATAACACTGGCTGCACACTCTGGCTTACAGAACGGAAATATCTGAGTGTTGGATTCACAACACATCGGTGGCACGCTGACAGTGAGATAGGTGTAAGATCCATATACTGAAATAACAGGGCGTGAAAACACCACCATCATTTGTTCTTGGCATGTTTATAGGTGTGCAAAGACCGCAGAATCACAGTCGGAGTCAACTCTACTGCGCAATATGTTGACACATACAAGAAATTTGACTCCAGTTCTCAGTGGCTCAACGCACAGTACAGATACACATCACATATACAGCTAAACAAAGACAGCAGATCAAACAAAGGTAAGCAAACATACACATGAAGCTGCTATATACAGAGAAACAGGGCAGAGAAATATCGAATAGGCCTGGATGCATTTTAAGTTATTATATTTATAGATGTGGTTTTATTTGCATGTACTAATGGCTGTAAGATAATATAACATTGTGAGGGTTATTGCACAGGAATTATTTTTAGACCTCACATGGAGTGTGATAGGGAGGCTTCATGGATTTTAGGGAGTTCTGGCAGGTTTGGACAGATTTGAACTGTTTGTAGCAATCAAAGGACTTCAGATCTGTCACTTTCCGGTGGACCATCTGGAAACCTGACCAGGTCTCTGTTAATTGCAGTCGAGCATATTATTATTATTATAATACCTGAGTTATTTTAACCCACGTATGATGTTGATGACAAGTCTGCATATTGTGTGAGAGAGTTTATTTCTGTCACCAGATGGTCGAGAAACTGTTGGTTGAACCCCAAAATGAAAAATCCCCCCCCTGTGAAGCTCCCTACATCTGCCATCGTTATATGCCAGCGTCAGCATCATGTTGTCATTCAGCCTGCTCGCAAAATGTTAGCCCTTCTGGATAACAATAATCATCAGACTTCCCTTTATTGCGGTTTGATTCTTCCCTAACAACATGTAACTGTCTAACTAACACTTTGACCTAATTTTTGTATCATAAAAGTTTAGGCTTTGCATAAGTAAATGAAAGACACAATACAAATATTACTGAAGGGAAAGGAGCAAAAAAAAACAACTGAACATTACTGCACACTTACGTCACTGCCTTATTCCCCTTTTTTTTATTGCTTTTAGTCATGCAACCTTCTTCAGATCACACCTACTGATGATCCCGATAACGCTTCCTGTTTTCTGATACTTTGCCGTTATCTAACTGGGTCATAATAACCGTCATCTGTGATGTAATTTGTGTGTTTGCTTGCGCTACTTCAGAGGGGTGAAAGGTTAAGGGCAGAGACGCCATCCCTCCTTCAGCGACTCTTTGGAAGGGGTCACCGGGGAGTGCTGACGTCTCGTCTCAAGGCCGTTTGGAACTTTGACGTTACTTCTGTAAAATCAGCAAATTCTTTTGTCGGCGTGCGATGGTTGGAGTGTTCAAGACGTGATAAAGTGTTGTTGGTTACATCTGTGGGCGACCTTTTCCTGTACCTGCAGCAGAGAAACTTTTACTTTTACTTTTTTTACTTTAAGTAAATGACCAGTAAATGATCACCCTTTAGAAAAGTTTCTTTTTTTAGACTCGAGTCCTATAACTTTTTGTTTACATAAAAGTTAAATTAGTCAAAAATACAGATACATACTTGTGTAAAGTATGAATTCTTAAAAAGAAACCTTTGTAGGATGTTAATTTAAGTCTCTATAATGAGCATTTTATAAGCAGTATAATATATAAACAGTTACACACTAAATGCACTATAATGCAGTTGTAAACAGAATATATTAATGTATTTGTCCTGTGGGCTCCCATGACTGGATTCTGGTACATAAATAGATAATGAATATCATCTATAGTAAAGCACAGTTGTAATAATATAAAATATAGGAGAAGTTATAATTGTTGACAAGTACTATACATTAATAAACAGTTAATAAATGCTTTATAACATGCTATAATATAGTTATAAGCCGATACAAAGACATTTTTAACTGTTATATTGTATACTAAAATGCTAAATAGACTCAAGTGTGCCTCACCTACACTTAAGTAAAGGTGAAGCATTAATAACTACTTTGTTATTTTATATAGCTTGAAACATACCTCATCCAAACCACTTCAGCTACTGACTTACTACATTTCCCAGAATACAACAGTTCCCTGGTTGCAACTGTACCTAGAGGGAGGAATAGCGCAAGTTGCCTTGTTTCCTGTGGATACAGAGTTTGACCTCTGCAGCTCTTCTATACCTGATTTTTTTTAAAGCACAATATGTGAAACTTTCATGGACTGCTAGCACTATGACAAGTGATATGAATAAGACTATATAGTGCATGTATCAAGGGATTATTTTCTAAAAGAACAGCCTGTCTCTGTTACACATAATCCCGGGCACACAGCACGGAGCGGGGTATACAGCTAAAACATGTGGACAGAACACTGACATATCATGGTTTTATCAATCTCTAAACTTAACTTGAAAATGGAGATTGGAGATGATGACTCTCAGAATTTTATATAATTTACATATCTTCATATTGAATACATATTATTTATATATTTTATTTTGCTTCCTGTGCTTTCTTTTGTATTTATTTGATGTTTTTTTTTTATATGAATATGTTGTTAATATATTAATATATATATGCTGATGTGCTTTGTGTTTTTATCCTGCTGCACAACCGAGTGGTGACAAATAAAGTGACCGACACTGAAAACTGATAAAGCTAACAATAGTGTCTAACAATACTGTATATAAAACCATTCAAACATAATGTCCAAATTCAAAACATCATCGCAAGAATCTAACCATCAGAAATAGCCAACTTCTCTCAGATCATGTTAAAAAAAAGGGGGGGGGTGGTTGTTAACGGTGTTCATACGCCCCGTCCACAACATATGACAGCACAGCATCAGACTAAAGAAATAACTTCAGATTCAGAAGTTGTCTTCTGTTGATACTTTTGTTTACTACTTGGACCTTTAAAATGGATCCAATCAGTGTTTATTTCATTCCATGCCACTTGAAGATAAACCTAATCCAAGTAAATTGTTGTGTTTGTCCTTTTTTCATTCATGAATTAGAATCAGTTTATTTTTAATTCAGTTTATCTGTGAAGGAAAGACAGATGATATGAAAGAAACTATGTGAACTCAACTGGCCACATACTTACATCTTATCTATACAATAACGATAATAATGTAAGGTCTAAATAATGAGCAGACTTGATGAAATTAAGCCAGTTCCACAACATGTAAAGAGCAGTGCTCTGTTAAAAAAAAACAAAAAAACAACAACCTAAAAACCTTGATGAAGTGGAGAGACAGAGTGTTTTTGGAGAGCAGCATGTTCCGGTGAACTCGAGGGTGTCCGTAATCACGACGCAGGCGGAACATTTTGGAGGGAGGCCTCCCACGCTTCGGCTGGGAATAGAGATGTGCTGCTGCCAGACCGTATTGTTGTCATCATCTGTTCTTGTTGACCGAGAGCAGAAAAATGAGTCTCTGAATAGAGTTGAGGGATGTTAGTGGAGTGATACAAAAAAACCTCCGAGCAATGTTGTTTTCTTTTTCTGTTTGTGCTTATGTCTTGCTGACAAAAATGAAAAGAACATGGTGTTTATTTGGACAAAACAGTCGTGTTTTTCATCTTTAGTCACTTTAGATTATTCCATAAACATCACACCACACATTTTCGACCATTATTTATTCAGGGAAGTTTCACATTAAAGCCATTAGTGCCTCATAGTTGTAAGATGATGTCATGGCCTTGATCTTTGTCAACTGGCTGCTCATGCCGGCGCTGACGGCAGCGTGTCGCACATTCACTTCAACTTCTTTGTTTATTTATCTATTCACTCGCTCATCGTCAAAAGTAACGACTTACAATGAGTGGCCCTGGCGGCAGCCTATAGGCCACGGGGGTGTTATACTGATGAGATATATCACATGAAGCATGAGAAAAAATGAAGCATGTATAGTTTCAAATGTAACGCTTGTAATGCTCCCTTTTTGTCTTGCTCACTGAGCCTGGGTTTGAATTTTTTTTAATGTATACAGAAAACTGTTATAAATAGATGGCAACAGCCTATTTTATTTTGGACGAGACCATCGCATGGTGTGTAGATTCTTGTGATTTTGGCCGTATTTTGAGATTTGCCAATGTTACTGTTAGCCATTGTTCGCTTGGCGCACTCTTATATTGTTTTCCATTCACTGCTAGAGGGCGCCGGATGTACAGATTTAACCTACTGTGGCCAAAAAGCATTTGCCCCATTTCCTCCAAGCAAAAGTTTATCCTCTGAAACAACATTCAAAAAACAAAGCAATTTGACATGAAATAATCCGATGAGTGCCTTTTTTTTTTTGAGACCAGCGCACAGTGAGCAGAGAGAAGCTTCAAGCGGGTGAGAAGTCCCTGAAACTATCTTTTTTTTTTTTCTGCACCAGTAAATGTGTTTGTTAGCTAATAAGCCCCGCTGAAGTGCCCTGTACCTGCTGGAACACTGTGAGCAACGAAATGACACTGAAAAAAAGACACGACGATGAGAGAGGCACGATGACATGTTTTATTGTGTCGTGACCATTACATTTCCTGACAATGGGCCACATTGACAAAAAAAAAGTCCATCTGTCCGACATCCGGCCATTTTGTTGAGGGTTTTCCAGGATTGTAGTGTGTGTGTGTGTGTGTGTGTGTGTGTGGATGATTGAGTCACAGCTGAGAGCCTTCCTCCTCCAACTCACTGATAAGAATAGAAGCCAAACGCATACAGAGACAGCAAAACCCACACGGAAGTGCGAACACACACACACACACCACACTCATTTAGCAAAATACACGCTTACATACACACCGGCTGCAAAATCACATCCACCGTTATCTTTCCACATTTTCTGATTTTGTACCCTGATTTGTGTATCTCACCTGCTTCCTACAGATGCTTTTGCTACTTGCTCTCACCTGTACTTGCATTTTTCTGCCGATATTCTTCTCCTGGATACTTTTAAATCACTGGCGCTAATTTTTTTTGTAGATATAGCAGGCAATAGCTATATTTCAACATTTTTATGACCTGAGTGAGGCCTGTAAAGACAGCGTTCAGGACACTGTAATGGAGTCTTTAGGATTGAGAATGCTCCTGCTCGAGTCCTCACTAAGATCGAGAAAGTGGATCACATCACTCCAGTTTTCAGGTCTTTACACCGGCTTCCTGTCTGTCAAAGAACTGATTTAGCAAGTACTGCTGTCGGTTCTTAAAGCACTGAATGGTTTAGGGCTAAAATACATTTATAATGCTGCAGCTGCTACGTTATGAATCATCCAGACCCCTCAGGTTGTCTGGGGACAGGTCTGCTGCAACTCTCCGTTCTTTTAAACCAAATTTAAGTATTAATATTTTACACCGCACTGTAACTTTTATGCTGTCTTATTCTATTTTAGCTTCGTTTTTATTTGCAAATGTGACACTTTTTAATTGTATTTAAGTGTCTCTTTAAATTGCCTTGTGTTGCTTTTATATTCTGCCTTGATGCCATTCATGCTCTATGTAAAGCACTTTGATTTGACTTGTTGAAATGTGCTACACACATAAACTTGCCTTACCTATCTCTGTGTGTCTGTGTGTGAGAGAGAGAGAGAGATGAGGGGGTTGAGCTCGTCGTGGGCCGTTTATCTGTTAAGCATTTTTCCTCCAAGCAAAGTTTGACCACTACTGAGCACTCACGCAGCGTTCTGTGGATGTTTATGTTCCCAGCAAGATACACACTGACCCTTCTTCTAGTACCACAGTCAGATAAAAAATACCACCTTTGGTACTGAGGCAATGCCAAGTTTGCATAACTTCACAAGTGTCTTAACTTGATTGAAAAAACTGCAGTGTGATCTTAAAGTATCTTTTTTTTAAAATTTTCCTCCAGTTCGATCTAATTTGTAATCCTGTTTAAGTGAAACAGCTTCAAGAGAAGCAAAACCTGTATCTAAAGTTGAATTATTTCCAATTTCATATCAACTCAAGTCTTTAACATTGTATGCAATCAGGCTGACTCCAAAAATCACTTCAAGGCCTGGTAGGACATTATCACTTTGTGTCATGCTTTGAATTTATGCATAACACCCTGATTTATGTTTTCAATCTGTATGTTTTCATAGTGAATATGTTGAAAAGTGTGTTATGTGTATGTTGTTTTATGACAGAATAAAACCAAACCAAACTAAACTGTGTACAAAAAGTGAATAAAAGTTAGTAAATTGCATTCAGCATTCAGCTTTTCTCTGTATGTTCTATACATTCAGGAGCTATGACGTGTTTTGTTATATAACAACAATGTTCTGACTGACAGCTGACAGCTATAACATAAACTAATAGTATCATCAAATTATCATGGAGACTCCAGTGTTTCTATATGAGGAACACTGAGGACATTATTAAAAAGGAGGCTTTATGATCGGCATATACGGTGGAGAAAAACACTCATTGCGTCTATTTATTTGTTTTCTAATGATTACTAGCTAATGGGTACAGTACTGATAATAACAGTCAGATGGTGGTTTACATTGTTTTTGAGTTTTATTGATTAGACGATCATATAATCACACAAGAAAAAGACATGATGACAAATCCAAAGCAGAATTTCATGTGTGAGCTTTTGACGTCTCAAAGGCACCTGCGCATCCATGTGCCTCTGCTTCACACACACACACACAAACACACAACAGCTCTTACACACCATTTGCTGTACTGGCACACACAGTATTTGCACACACACACACACACACACTTCTAGTTGATAGCACGGGGACACCATGTGTCTGACTGACTCAGTCCGTTGGAGGAGGCGACTTGGCAGCTGTACTGAGCACGCTCCTCACCTCATCCTCACACCGAGAGGCCTTCCCTCTAATAACAGACACACACTTTCCGTCGTCTCCTTCTGTTTAAATTCATGCCCCTCTCTCCACCTTGTCCGCCTCTCGCTAATAACCAGACATTGGGCCTCATTCATACACCAGGATTCATCGATATGTTCTTACATGAATTTGGTTTTACTGCCTTCGACCATGCATACGCACAAATCATGAACATCCCACAGTCTCAAAAAATCATTTAGTGAATATTTATTCAATGTAAAAAATATATTAGAACCATAGTTATTTTCAAATTACTGTCAGAGTGGCTATACAGGAGTTAATGAATTTAGGTTTAATTTAAAGGGTATATATTATGCATTATTATTATTATACATTTCCAGGTCTCTTTTTATATTCTAGGGCTTTACTGGCATATCTTTGTTTGATTTACAGCTTAAAAAGTCCTTATTTGTCTTATATTGGCTCTTTACACAGTCCCTCAGTTCAGCCTCTGTCTGGAACAGGCTGTTTCAGCTCCTGTCTCTTTAAGGTGGAGGGACACGGTAGAAAAAAAACATTGCAAATGAAGCATTCAGACCAGGTTGAAGCCCTGATTTTTGACTTGAAGGGAGCATTTCTACACATTCACTTCAAGTTTTGTAACTGTGACCATGTTTAACACACATATCCATCATCATAATAGTATATAAATAAAAGAAAATCACAAAAAAAATCACCCCTTTAAAACTGTTGGTACCTTCTTGGAAAACTGTTACTGTTATTAAAGTGCACTTCCTTACATCAACCTTACATCTAGGACGAGTGTCCCGGTGTTTCTTCTTTCCTCTTCTGCTAGAAGGCATGGGCAGCCTAAGTACCTGAGGATTGTGCTTTACTCACAGGCACCTCAAACAACCTTAAGATCAAAATTCATGAGCAGGTCCTGGCTGTGTTTGCTTGTCTCTTGCTTGAGGTTGAGGCATCGTTTTCAGCAGCAGCCTCCCCCGCTGTTGTCGAGCTCTGAGTCCAGTGCAGGATTTATTCTGTCTTTAGGTTGGGGATCGAGTGTGTCCAGAGTGGACTGAACGGACAGAATCTCCTGCACCAATCTCCTGAGAAACAACAGATTTAGTGACATTAGTGAAATAAAAATTCTATTACAATAAATCATCAAGGTAGATTTCATATTTAGTAATCAGTTTATCCTGTCGCTGAAAACTTTCACAAGGAAGTCAAGCGAAACTCTTGATGTACACATAAAACCTGCGAGGCCACAATTCAATTTAAAACAGGAATTGGGAGAAAAAAAACTCTTGAACATGTGGTCAATCTCTACAGTTGCGTGTGTCTTGTTGTTTCTATGCTGCCAGTCTGCTCATTGAAAATCACCCTGGATGAAACTAAAATGTAAAGCCCATAAAGCCAAATCGAAACTTCTTGACTGTTTTGATGCTTTAGCCAAACCTCAGCATACTTTTGCTGTGTTCAGTTTCCTTTTTATACCCTTGTAGATAAGTAGAGGTTTGAATCCTCAAATTTTTAGCCAAATTGCTAAACTTCAAGTCTTGTGGAGAGGACTTGTTTCAGATTGCTAGTTCTTCTTATATTTTCTAACATCAGTTGATACTATACTCACATGTTGAACCTGCAGTAACAATTTCTGGCCACTTGGCGGCAGCAGAAACAAATTGTGAACACAATATTGACTACTTCTTAAATTGATATGTTGAACTTGTTAGCAAACAGTTGCTAATTTCCATAGCCAGTAGTTACAGAGCAACATTATCATTCAGTTGGAGTTGTGTTTCTGTCCACCTGGTTAACACCTGGTCTCATCAACTACTGAGGGAAATATCTGATGAACATGCTTCACTATGTTCACCAGCTAGTCTAAAGCTAACTGTGTTTGTTTGCTGTTTGGTGCTGAGCAGGTAGTGTAAAGTTGGTTTTAGAGCTTTTTTTCTGAAGTCAACCTGCTATGAGAGCACTGAGAGTGAATAGAGAGTGAAAAGAGACAATCCTGTGCAGTACACATTGAAAATATCGAATATAGATGCTATAAATAACTTTGCATGCAATCAAATAGTAAGGGAAATGGGGGGTATAGGGGGCCCACAGCTCATTTTTTGCCCCAAGGCCCTCTAATATGTTAATCCAGCCCTGAATATTTTACAGCCAAAAACCCAACATCATGCAAAGAAACAACTAAATTTGGAGAACCTTGATATTGAGTTTGGGCATGTTTGGACCATCCAGTGAGGACGTCTGGCCACCTCTTCTGGAGAAAAGGACGAGGGTGAGCTGTTCCACTCAGAATACTATACTATACTATACTTTCTATCTATCCAAAATGTAAATCCCCGCTTTTTAGCCATAATGCATCATCTGAACTCTGCACTTGTCTTTTTTACCTCATAGCCTCTCCGATGTTCTTGTTCTCTTTGACGGATGTCTCCATCCATGTAACGAAGCCGTTGGCCTTGCTGAACTTGTCGATGCTCTCCGCTGACACAACCCGCTGAGCCTTGTCACACTGCGGAGAGACGTTTTCTCGTTAGTATGGTCAGTGGTTCTGAAATCTGTGACTTGCTACGGTTGGAGTGATATATATGAGGCTTGTACTGGTTAATCAGATGTGTTTCACTTAGGGTCATCCATCTCTGATAGGATGGATTTAAGGCAGTTTGGAAAATGTTAATAGTAGGCTTGATATGTGCAACTGATATTGCACATGTCAACTGTGCAATTCACCCATAAATTGGGTATGTGCAGTTGATGGACGAATGTATTTGTTGTTGTTTATTGTTGTCTTGCTGTGATTTTATACTGCAGACACTGTGACATCCAAGGCAAATTTCTCACTGGGACAATAAATTCTATCTTCTCTTATAGACTGAATACCACAACTGTGATTGTCTCTTGATTTTGTCTGATTTTTAATTAATTTGAGTGAAAAAAAGTGTTTTTCCATGAAAATATGTGTTTAATTTGTTGCTTTATTTATGGGCTTGTCAATAAAGAGCTGTACTGTCTTTTACTTTCTGAAGCATGAAGAACATTTATGGGCATCAAAAGAGTTTAATTTCAAATTATTACATGAAAACACAGAACGGCAAAAAAAAAGACTTTAACCTCACTTATTTTGAAAGTTTCTCATAATGCTGTAAAGCTAAATGTCTGTGCTGTTAACCCATCAAACAATCATCACATGAACTAACAGCACCTTGATCATTTATTAATACAGAGTCAGAGGAGTTTCATGATCATTTCATTCATCAGTTCAATGCACTGACTGACCTTGTTGGCCAGCAGGATGCAGGGGATGGAGCCTCCATTGGGCAGCATGGCCTTGTTGTCCAGGTCCTGTTTCCAGTGGCGACATCTGAGGAAGCTAGATGAGCTGGTGACGTCAAACATCACCACACAGCCCAACGCACCTTTATAATAGATCCTGGTCATGGATATGAAACGCTCCTGGCCTGGAGGGAGGACACAATTAAAGGTCACTCTTTCATCCATCCATCCATCCATCCATCCATCCATCCATCCATTGTAAATTATTTTGTACCTGCTATATCCCATAGTTGCAGTCTGACTTTTTCTTTGTCTGACCACTGCAGCACCTTCACAGAAAAATCAACTGGAAAAAATAAAGAAACAGAAGTGAAATGAAAGAAGTGGGAAGAAATAAACGGAAGTGATCACTAATCTGTAAAAAAAAAAAAAAAAACACAATTAAGTAATAAATCTATTTTTACACAAAATATCCAGACAATGATAAAAGAGAAATGACAATTTCACCCACAAAATATCCAGACAATGAAAAAAGAGAAATGACAATTTCACCCACAAAATCCCAGACTTTCTTCCCCTTACATGTACTCTCACTCAAACTGTGTACTCTAGATATATTTATCAAAAAGTCATAGGACCAGTGAATTGAATCTGGCATGTTTTGAACACGGGCTATGAAGTTTACTGCTATGGCAAATACTTAGAGCACTAACTGTGTATTGCAGTAATTCATGGCTGAAAATAGTTTCCACCATTTACACCTGTTTAACATTTTCTAAAAACTACACTGTCCAGCTATTTTAGGAAATCACTAAGCCTTTTCTAACATGACTAATGCCATGTTTAGACTGACTTTAGCTCTGTGTAAAACATGCATTTGACTGAGGCCAGTCTTGCGGTGCAGCACTGATGCCAAATCAGATAGCTCTGGCGAGAAAGTTGAATCAGGCTCAACTTCTGACGCAATTTGACGATGAGATAAAGTCCTGTCTCTGAGTATTACAAATCACTGTGTAGTGATTTTGCAGCCACCTGCATTATTTGAACTCAGGTCTCAATTCCTACTTTGAGGTTGTACTTGGGCACAGTAGTGCTTTGAGCTAACATCGGTATGCTAACATCCTCACAATCACAATGTTAACATGTTGATATTCAACAGCTATGATATTTCACATGTTAATCATTTTAATGTAGCGTGTTAGCATGCTAAGATTCGCTAATTAGCACTAAAACAAAGTACAGCTGAGGCTGATTTTCATGATTTTTTACAGGTATTTGGTCTTAAAACAAAGATTGGACAATTTTAAATTGAAGATGACCAACTGTCATGGGCTACCTGGCAGCTAGCAGGGCTAAAAATGAAATTATATATTTGTCACTCTCAGGTCTACAAAAGATTTGCAAGTAGGAACTGGTGGACCTGGGACTGAATGCCACAGATAGACATTACATTGATGGTTTTGGTCTTTTCATGGGATAACAAATATAGAATAATGCAAACCTTGTCCTGTACAGTAAACTTGGAATGTACTACACAAATAAAGACGCCCTGTCTTGCCTGATATCAGTTGTTTCACATGAAGTGGATAAAAATGTTTTTCAGGTATTATGAAACGCAGTCATGTCTGACCTGTTTGACTAGGTATTTTGGACAGCAGTGGAAACTTCCCCTAACTTCCCACTGTACAACAGTACACACACACACACACACACGCACAGAGCAAGATTAGGATCTATGCAGTCACATTCCTCTACTCAGCACTGATAAACTACAGCAGCTGTACCTCCAACTGTCATCTTGTATGTGCTGTTGAACTGTCCGTTGACAAAGCGATGCACAAAGGAAGATTTCCCAACATCTCCATCACCAACAATCAGTATTTTCAGCATGTGCTCAGTCATCCCTCTCTTCCATCAAACAACAACATGTGAGGGGTATCTGAAAAAACGCAGAGAGCATGAAAAAAGTGCCGGCAGAGCCAACAGCTCAAAGTTCAAACTTCATGTCAGGAAATGTGCTTATTCATGAGGCAAACAGGTAAAGTTGTTTCATGTAAGAGAACAAATACTTGACTATAACCCACCTGGATTTTACTTTACCTGAGCCTGAGCCTTTCTCTGCATTTGTTGACCCTGAAAACTTCACATATCACTCAATCTGTCAATTCCCAAAATGATTTTTTCTTACTAAACTGTGCCAAATCTGAACCTAAAGTCAGATTTGGCAGATTAACTCTGTAAATGCTGTTGCCCGACCTCTCTCTGTGTGTGTAGCACAGTGCTCTGATCTTCCAGTTTCGCTTTCATGAAGGAAGTTGCCAAAAGCCTCGAATAGTTCAGTGTCATAAACCACGCCTTCATGCCACGGTTGAGTTGATGAATCTGTGCAGACTTTGGTTAATCTTTGCTTTTTCTCTGCCTTCGCTCTCTTGGTCGTGATTCAGTCAAATACTTGCAATTGGTTCCATTGGTGACGTTGAGGGAGGAACTATGGACTGCCCCTACTGTAGTGTTTTGTCAATTGTGTTTTTTTTACTGCTTTTTTTAACTTATGAGTCCCTTTATATTAAAGAAAAGATGTTAAATTAGTACACATGTATAACCGTACTGTCATAACATCCATGTGGGTTGCTTGAAGGATATGGCTGGTGATTCTCTCTAATTTTTTTTGTACACAAATCTCATGTGCAGAGCCAAACCAACAATGAATTGACCTATTTGCAAGTACTATGTGTCCAAAGCCTGATATATTCAATTCCTCTATTCCTTCTTTACCTCCTTTGTTGTCTTAAAACTATGGAAAAACACGTCAGTGAATCACACCGCTGCACTTGGTGACGTGTTCCTTCATCACGAAGCGTTTGGTCACGTTAGTTTGTTTAGAAATGGCTCCAAAGACTAATAACAGCAATCACGTTTTCTAATCTCCGGAAAAGTAGTTAGGTAGTAAGGCGAATGCCAACTAGATTTTAGGCTGTCGTTCAAATATTGTAACTGGAGCTGCACACAGATCATTGCCACAATCTTTAGTAATCTGACTTTAACACTGGAGATCTTCTTCTTCTTCTCTTTTTGCCACTTCCTCCACCTGCCTAACCCCTTCGCAAGACAAGAACGTTGATATTTGCCAGAGGTTTCTGAGGTTAAAATCCTCACTTTCTATGATATATGTGTATTGCGATGCCAGGGAAATATGGTGGATACGGTGAACTTCAGCCTCCATAAACCTCAGGTGTAGATGACCTTCACAAACTTACTTTCCACCTCACTACATAAAAGGACGCACGATTTCCTGCATTGGCACTGAACGCTGTCATCAGACGTAAAAATTGTGATGTGCAGAATTGTCCAATATCAAAATAATTCCAACTTGTATGCCCACCCACTCCTCCTCTTCCTGCTCTTATGCAACATCTCCTCCTACTCCTCCACCTCCACCTCTCCTCCATCACACCTGTTCATCCTCCTCCTCCTTTCTATCGACTCCTCCACTTCACTCCTTCGCTCGATCTGTCCCATTGTTAATGCCTTCATCTCATTTACATTTTGTTCTGACGCACACACAAACAAACAAACACGCACCGAGGCATGTGCTGTCGGCCAGAGTTTTACCAGTCTGCCAACTAGGTCACTGTTACTGGCTACTGCACATGTTTCGATCCCCCACTGATGCTGAGTCATATTCGTCACTCTGCTCGCATGTTTTTGTGTTTTGATCCTTTTCCCGGTCTTGGCTTACAGCACCAATCACTGTTTTAAAAATAACTCTTGTGGACAAAGCCAACCTGTTGTTTATGTGGTGACTAAAATTTGTTTGGGGCCTGAAAAACAAAGCAAATTGTGTAATTGAACAGTAGGGGGAGACATTTTCCCGCTATTAACGAACAACTTGTAATTAAAGGTGAGTTTATCGCCAGGAAGTTGCCCTCAAATGGTCAAACTGTAAATGCAAGAGTCACAATTCTCTGGTTCATGTTACAGAGTTAACAGAGTGAACCAGTGCTGATGCTTCACTTCACTGGATTTCAGGCACCTTGCAATTACTGACACGCTGTCATTTTGTTTTATGCTTTTAGAGCAAGTTGATTACAGTCTGTGAGTCACTTTAAGTGCGCTTTTACCTTTTGAAACAACCAGGCTCAGGGAAGAGAGAAGAGCAGAGAAAACACTTGAGTTGTACTTCAATATTTATTTTTACCTCACCAAAATGAGATAATAAATGAAATTTAAAGAGAAATCAATAGAATAGACAAACACTGGCCATTAGGTTTACTGGCAACAGACCTGGCGTTGGCTTATAAAGTATTGATTTAATGATGTTTGATGCTGTACAAACAATCAAACAGCAACAGTCAATATCTGTTACATATTTTCATATCAGGTCATCATATAAAATAAACTCTAATTCAGGTTATTTTCATATTGATACCTCCAAACAAGGACTTCACAACATTTCCACTTATTTTCATTCTTTACTTAAAAAATATTGCTTTCAAATTCCATTAAGACATTATTAATATCATTATTTTAAAAGGTATTCAAACATTATAATTCTTTCAAACATGTATGATTGTTTAAATGTTTTTCATTCCTGATGATTTGTACTGAGAAATATGAAATCCTATCCATCAATCACTGCAGTGCTTCTGTTTGTGGTTTGTCTCCTGTGTTTGTCTGACACCTGGTGGTCATGTTACAAACTGCAGCATCACCCACATAAAACAAACTGCAGAAGGTGTTTGTCAGTGGTTTGTCTTGAACATGTCTCCCCTGTCAAAACCTTGTCGTTCAGTTGCTCAACTTTGGCTACAATCATGATTTTATGTACTTAAATCGCCATAAATCCATCAATAAGTGTCATGTCGATTTAAATATGGCTATTAATACCTTTGTGATGTATTCTGAAGAGCTTAAAGGGAGCTTCAAATAAATTAAACACTACGGTATGATGACTCAATGCAACATTTTCAATATTTACTTAATCATGTAATTAATTTTCTGAATGTTCTATACATCTTTTCCTACAGTTTCAAGATTAATTTATCATTTTACAACACAAGATTGTATGATGAAATGTAGTTTGTAGCCCCTTCATGCTACTCACAAAAACAGAAATGATATAAATGGATTAATAAATGATAAGTCATAAAAATAAAACTTTTATTTTATATTGGAGTGCAGAGGATGAATTGAGGAGTCTGACAGCCTGAGGAAAGAAGCTGCTCTGTAGTCTTGTGTGGTACAACAGCGGATCCCTCTGTATCTGTTGCCAGACGGCAGCAGGGTGAACAGGCTGTGGTGGTTGGCTCTGGTATTGTATCCTCTGGGCTCTGTGCAGGCTCCTCAACTCACTGATATCACTATTTCCTACAGTTTGAGCCACACAGAAGAGAGAGAGAGAGAGAGGAACTGTGGTTGTCATGACACAGCATTCAATTCAAAACAAAACCAGTCATCAGATCCAACAGATTGCAGCAGTTTGGATTCATAATCGCGTCATCTTTCACCTCTTCAATCTGATTTCTGCATTAAAAGGTGAGTGCACTGTGACTTAACTCAACTGGATCTTGAAAAACAGGCAGCAAACAAAGTCATTATAACTAAGAGAGGTGCAGTAGTTTAGTGTTAATGACAGCATAGACTGATCAGAGATGTTCTACTGACTGTTCACTCTGGGTTGTATATTTATCAAAGTTTGTATTTTTGTGCAACATTGATCATATTTTGTGTCTAAATGCATGAATAGACATAAAATGATGCATGTAAGATGTATGTCGTGCTCTCAGCTTGTTCTGCGGCCTCCAAGTGGCAGAAAAAGGATAAAATTAAATAAAAGAAGTGACTTTAATGTAAACATAATAACCCTTGTTGTGCCCACATTGTCCACAAGTTTTGCTAAGAAACTATGAAATGGTAATGAAAATAAAATCATATGGATTGCTTTGACTGTAAGGACAGAAAACTTAGACTTCATCCACACTTACTTTGTACATTAGTAGGAAACTAAAACCCTTCTTTGGCCCTGCAGATTTACCGTCAAACATCAAAATGAAACATCTGTCTCTCAGCCTTTGCCTGCTCCTCCTCCTCCTCCTCCATCCTCTGACCTCAGCTGACCTGGAGGAAGTGCCAGTGGAGGTGATTGTTGACAGCTCTCCGTGCAGTGTCACCTGTGGGCTGGGTGTCAAAAGTCAAACCCTGTGTTTACTGAGAGACGGCCGGACGGCGATGGAAGAAGACACGATACGTAAAGATGGAACAGAGGTATCACAGCGACATTTTAAACACAGAAGGACAGAGAAATGTGAAACACAATAACTGACTTTAATAATAATAATCATGACTGAATCAAAGGTGTCCGAGGAGTGTCGTGTGCGTAAGGTGAAGTGTCGAGAGTCGTGGCAATGTGGGCTCAGGACGATGACTGTGACCTCAGGACAAAGAGTGGAGGTCGACTGTCTGGGAGAAGTCATGGAGGCGATGGGGAGGTTCTCCTGGAGGTGAGGACGGAGGAGAGGAGAAGCAAAAGCATGTAGACTATTTAGAATAAAATTTGCATAAAAGTTTGGTAGTGATGTTTATTGTTGAAGTGTCTTCAGTCTCCTCAGATCAGGACTGGATTAACTCACCAGGGCCTTTCATTTCCCTCAACTTAGTTTGGTTATAAGTTGACTAAATTTAAATGTATTTACTGTCACAATATGCATTATGTAACTATTGTATTCACTGAAATGCTAATAAAAAAGTTATTAAATGTAGGTTTTGAGACAGTAGGCCTCTATAGCCATGATTAGCAGTTAGGTAAGTGGTTGAGCTTAATGCTCACATTAGCATGCTAACATGCTCTCAGTGATAATACTAGCATGTCGATGTTTATCAGGTATAATGTTTACCATGTTGGTATAGAGTGTAAGCATAAACCAAATACCTGCAAAACTACTATACTTGTAGACGGCTAAAAATACAGCAGCTGAAAATATTGTTTTGCTTAATCACAGTGGTTGAACTTCTCGTTGTGCTTCAGTGATGTACAGGTGTACTATAGGACCCTGTGACATCACCGTTGGGGTCACTTACAGGTGCAACGGAGCACTTGTGTACACACCCAACATTGATACTGCTTTTAAATTGGCTTGACACAACCAAAGCTTTTCAGCCTGAAATTAAATTATTCTTTAATCTGACATATGAAACATTTGTTTATATCAATCAAACTTGCACTAAGTGTTGCCAGGACACTTGGATCCTGAACATCTGGGGTCCCTGGAGAAGTAGTCCACTTTGTTAATCCAGACTCACCTCAACCTCAGTGTATAAAATTTTCACCCAATGCCTGAAATAACTGGGTCAAATTTTTAGTCCATATGCAAATAAAATTCATATCGGCAGCCCTACAAAGGCCTCACACACAGACTGATGACATAACCTTTATAGTTTCTGTCATTGTTTTTTTTTCATTATGTAGAACAACAACCTGTAATTGAAAAGGCTCTTTGACTCTAATGTTTTCTACTGTGACTCAGGGTATCCTGGCGTTACGCCCGAGGAATTATCAGTTCCGACGACTCTCTGTTTGCTCGCTGGGAGGCTCCTGAGCTGGACCGTGTGATTCTGGATCCAGTCAGGGAGGAAGATGCAGGTAAACACACCCCTGGATGTGAAAACACATGGACTCATACTGTCAAATCACCTGCATTTTGTAGATAGGCCAAGTTCAAAAACACCATTTCAGTGTGATTTTGAAAGCAGTGTTGTTGTGTTAGTTATTGAAAACAAGAACAAAGACAGAAATGTACAACTGCTGATTCAAATACATGAACACGCATGAACATACACACACACACACACACATACACACACACATGCACACAAAGCAGTGAATAAATCAAGTATGTAATTATCAGGTACATATCGCTGCGAAGTGCAGGATGCCGCCTTCCGCAGGGTGAAGAGGGTTTACTGGGGGATCCGGGTTTTGCCTGACGGGATTCTCAATCTGGACTATGAAAGCTCTCTGGCCCGGTGGGAGTGGGACAGAAACCAGCACAACCAGACTGTGTCAGACCAGGACGAATACAGGACAGCTCTTCTTTACACTGTAAGGAAGTAACGGGTTTGGGAGATGCAACTGATTGAGCTGTTTCTTGAGTAGCCAACAAATTCAATTTGATTCTGTCTGAACACGCAGATACTGATCAGTTTGAGCGTCGCAGGCATCGGGACTGGGCTGATCCTGCTGGGCCTCAATTGCACATTGAGGAGGAGGCACAGAGGATTTGACCTATAAACCCCAGAGGACCTACTGTCAACACACATGTCTGCTGTTCTCAGTGTTTAACTGAAAATTGAAAGTAAAACTAAACATGCAACTCGCAAGTGACGTTGTGTTCTTTGCTTTGGAAAATAGTGTCTGAAATATTTTAATGTATGTTTTTATTTGAGAGCTGACATGAGCGGAGAAAAAGACGGGACACCGCAGTTCATGATCAGTCCTTTAAACCCTCAGGCCACCAGAGCACCTCTAGGAAATCATTTAAATTTTTATATATAAATAATTAGATTATCTTTCTTAAGCTGCTACTGCTGCCTCAGTGCATCATCAAGATCAACAACCATCAAAATAATTTCAGAAACTTAAGTCACAGATCATGCTCAGGGTCGAACCTTTAATATTGAAACATGAAAATGTGTCTCCCCTCTAAATAAGTAACTTTGTATAAATATGTTTTCTTTTTTACTACATTTCCAGAGGCAAATATTATACTTTTACACCACTATATTTATTTGATAGCTATTGGTTTCTTTGCATATTAAGATTTTATATCTGATGAGCTAACACTGAGGACACTGCAGTCATGTCCTCAGTGTTCTCAGGGTTTTTGCATAAAATGTGGAGGTTTCAGTTTTGGTTTATATAGTCTGCCAGGATATTGATTAGTGACTGCATCAACTTACACATTGAAATTTATGATTGCTGTTTTGTTTCAAATAGTCACAGTCACCATATTTCAAGAAAAAGAAGTGACCAGAGTCAGTGGAATTAGTTTTTGGTACAGTATTGGAAAAAAAAAAACACTCAACAGCACAACATACAGGCACAACAGCAGAGTAAGAGTTACAATTGTGATCATCAAAGAAGGTAATAAAACTGAAGTTGCAGAAAGGATTTAAGGTCAACAATAACAGACAGACACACACAATGTAATAAAAAAGATAACCTCTTGAGTTTTTAACCACTGAGGATATTCAATTTATTGCAATCTGCAACCTCACCACTGGACGTCACTAAATCCTTACATGCTTGTCCTTTAAAAAAAAAAACGGTTTTCAAGGCCCACACATTTATTTTCAGTTATCCTGGCTGAAGGCTCAAGCTATGCTAGAAATATATGAGGCCACTGGGCTCCATGTAGAGAGAGAGGAGGTGAGAAATGTCAGTGAAGCATAGACGAGTGAAAACACCTGTGGAGATGGAGCATGGCCGTCACAGCTCCAGGAGAGACTGAGTAAAACAGAATAAAAACATTAACACTCAGAGACACTGTCAACTCCTGTCACACCCCCATTCATATTTATTATATGTTATTTCTTATGCTAGTGTTTTTTTCATCATGTTTTTACTGCTATTGTTTTACTGTTATGTATATTGTTCCTGTTCTTTCCATATTTATCTTTCTTCTTTTGCTATTTTTAGTGATCTTCTTAATAATATTTATTTTTCTTTATGCCTTACTATGCAGCTGTTGCTTTATATGTCACAAGGATTTGACTGCTCAGAATGACCCTGAGCGAAACACTTTGATGCTTTAACTTTGCCATGAGGTGTTATCCAACTATGTGCCAGCAGATGGCAGTGTTGGGTCATGTAAAGGTTATGGAGTACAGTACCAACATATTGGTAAATAATTATTCTGTCACAACCACTCTGAATGATGGGACTCAGCTGCCACAGTGAAACCAACATAATAAAGAGAGAGTGAGACGAGAGACAGAGAGAGAAGGACACCCCCCAGAAATAAGATGATGTACATCTCCAGTTGTTGATGCTCGAGACTGTGACTGTCAAAATTGACGGACGCGTGAAATGCATGTGAATAAGATATGTTTCAAAAGACCAGTCTGGACACAGAATTTGAAATGGAAGACGAATAATTAACTTTTTTTTTTTTTTACTGATTGATGACTTGAGATGAAAGAGAAAACACTTGGTGAATAAAACATGGTGGACCACAGAAGAGCTGCATGATGTGTTTTTAATTTTGATAGGATGTTGCATTGAAGCATCTCGCTGTGTGTGTGTGTGCACGTTACTAAAGAAGACCATGTTGTTGCAGCCTTTAAACAGGAACTTGAAGTTGCACTGCTCAAAACACACCTACATCCACATTTGTCCTGCCTTAAGTAGCACATAGCAGTCACCTGAGCGGCAGATAAGTTCACATGCTCTTGTCAGGAAATACTTCAGAGTGTCTTATCTGATGAAGGAAATGCACTCTTTGATTATACTAAACATGAATATACTTTAACTATACTCTTTCAGTCTTCATTGTCTTTACATGAATAGCCCATATTGATTAAACTGGCTCCAGGGAGACAACACAACATACAGTGTGTGCAGTTTTATGAAATGAGACTAGAAGGGAGTACAAAGCTCTTGTGGTATTGAGATGCATGTCATGGTCTATCAGGACACCTTGTGTTTTCGGACTTCCTTAGTTTCTGTTCCTGCCCTCTTGTCTCCCATGTTTTTACCTCCCCTGTCTTATGTGTGCTTGGTTTTGGTTTTTGTTCTCCCCCTGTGTGTTCCTCTGCTTGATTTCCTGTAGTTCCTGTTTTATTTTGGAATTCCCTGCTACCTTGTGTCTGGTCACCTTACTTCCTGTGTTTCATTAGTTCACGTGTCTCACCTGTGTCTTGTTCCCCTTCACCTGTGTTTCATTTGTAATCACTGCCTGTATATTTATAGTCCTGTCTTCAGTTCAGTCCTCGCCAAGTTGTCTCTTGTTCTCCCGGTTGTGTTTCCCTTGGTTACTCCCTGGTGTTGTGTATGTTCCTTGTGTTTTCTTTGCGTTTGGGTCCACCTGTTCCTCTCCACACCTCAGCATCCTGACACTGCAGCATCTTCTAATTGTGTGCAATATGACAATGCTAAATCTTACAGGGCCCCTTTAAGTTATATCTCTGCTGATACATCATTTTATACACATTTCACAATTCACATTTGGTCATTTTTAGAAATTAAATTAGTACACTTGAGCAAATATTGCACTTTTTTTTTACTCAACTACCTTTATTTGACAGCAACTAGTCAATTCATTCTGTCTGATCAGCTACCACTGAGGACAGTCATGTCCTCGGTGTTCTGGGGGATCTCAGGGTTTTTTTGCATAAAATGTGTAGGTTTCAGTTTTGGTTGTCAGGATAATGATTGGTGACTGCATCAACTTACACCTTGAAATTTATGGTGTCTGTTTTGTTTTGAAAATGGTCACAGACATTTGAAAAAAGAACGTTGAGTTAGAGCGTCAACAGCACAACATATACGCAGACGTAACATATTTAACCATAAATAATCACATTATTCCCAGACAGTGTAGAGATGGCTTTTTAGAAAAGCAGTTTATATTCTCCAGAAAAAAAAGGTGTCTCCCCCATAGATAAAAACAGAGAAAGCAATCATCTCATGTATTGATCTTTTGGATGAATTTATTCACAATCAATGGACTGACAAAGTGTGACAAGCAGTGAGCTCTCTCATTATGAAACGACACCATCATGTCATCACCAAACAACAGAAACGGTTTGGGGTTTGGAAACTACGGTTACGGTTACAGATGAAGTGAAGATACTGTGAATGGCGGCTGTATAAAACTGTGGGATGATTGTGTGTGTGTGTCACTGTGAATTTCTTAAGTTGTCTGAGGAAGAAAAGAACGATCAAATACGACAACTGCAAGCCTACTGGTTAATCATTTCTCCAACCAAACCAGCAAATTAGTATTTATAAAACTCCCTAACAGGACATAAAGTAGTTAAAATCAACTCCATGTCAACCAGCTATGCTTAAACATGCATCTATAATACATTACCAATACCAAAATACAGTATGACAGTGTTCTGTATAATAAATATCCTATTTTGGCACACTGCAGTAAGCTACTGGGTAAGCAGCATGACAATAAAACCAACATTGATGGTTCGATTCCTGCAGCAGACCTTTGTTGCATGTCATTGCCTGTCTCTCTCTCTCTCTCTCTCTCTCTCCTCTTGTTTCCTGTCATCTCTAAACTGTCACTGTCCAATGGACACACAGGAAAAGGAAATAAATAGGTGAATTTCAGGACAAGTCACAACGATGCGAGATGCTGACATCAGTAGATAGGGAACAGAGTGAGATGTCTTTGCCTCTGTGTTTGGCGAGTTTGTGTTATTTCTGGGAGCATCTGAAGCGAACGAGGGACTCCGGGGGAAATTACATAAATATAATTACGATGACATGCTTACTGTAATCCATTCATTTCCTTGAGGAACTTGCCGTATAAGCCCCCCCCCCGCGGAACGTCATTTCCCTTTATGTGCTTATTTACAAAATGAGCTTGACAGATGTAACCGTTTTCCCCAGCGCTCTACGCACAAACAATTTAATTACTGCTCCATTGTAGCATCGTAGAACACATTAGACTCTACGGGGGTTATGTTCGCAATTGAATCAATTCATGGTTGATGTCTCAGATGTTTGATGTTAAGACCGTAGGGGTTAGGAATCAGAGATGAACCCAAAAAAAGCTGAGACCGGACAACCAATTGGGATTTATTACACAGGAAAATCATCAATGTGACTCCACCAACTTTGCACATACAACTCTATTTATACCCCAAAAGTAGACGTGACTTCCTGTCTATGTTTTTGGCACTTTTGTGAGCCAAATGATCACTTGGACTTTGACCAATGGGATTAAATGTCTCTGCACCATTTGGGTATTTCTTCATTTCGGTTGTGTGTGTTTCCAGTTGTCTCCTGTTTTTCTGGTGACCACATAAAAGCTGTTTTCGCAGAGATTGTAACCAAAACTTCCCCAAAAACAACTTCCCTTAACGGAGTTGTTTTCGCCCGACTAGCTCTTCGGATTGTGTAATTTTTAATATGAAGTGCTTGAGTAAAATTTCACACGCTTCATCATATTTTCGCTCCTACAAGACCTAGCCAGCAGATGAGCAAACACACTTTTTCTCTCTTTTCTGAGCTGAGAACTGAAACTAAATTAAATGCCCAACTCAGTTACATGACCTTTATTCTTCTGATTATTAAAAATAACTTATGAATTCATATTTGAAAAGGTTACAAAAATCTGATCACGGAACAAACTTGTGGGTAAACTTCTGAGCCAGTCTACCTCTGCTCTCTTTCCTCTTGTTTGAGTGGATGTTTCTATTGGAAAACATATGGCTTTATAATATTGACAAGTGTTTGTATGAAAGCTTTGACCAAATCAGTCACAATCTGATTTTAAACAGTTGATCAAACACCCCTGAAAATCTATTTTTATGCTGATCTTGTGGTGGTTTGACTTCTCACCTCGCTGCAGTGATGTACAGATGTGCTCCGAGATCCTGTGACATCACTGTTGGGTGTTACAGGTGCAACAAGCTACCTCTTCACCTGCGACCAACCAGTGAGGACAGTGAAACACCGCTGCTCAGCCTGGTGCACATTTCCAGGTCTATATTTATATTCTTGGGCTCTACTAGGACATCCTTGCATGACTTACAGTTAAAATAACTCCTTATTTATCTTATATAGCCTCTTTATGCAGCCCCTCAGTTCAGGCCATCAGTTCAACTGCTAAAACACATTCGTGCATGTACGAGCCTGAATCTGATCTGAAATATACATATGGTCAGCGCAAACAACCCATGGGACAATGGCTATGAAACAGACAGCTGTTTGTAAGCATACACACATGATCTGATATCAGATTGATGGGCAGTGCCTCAACATATGACAATGAGCAGATACTGCACTCCAAGATCAGATATTTTGGCAGAAAACAACATTTCCTGTTGCCATTTGGTTGTATATAAAATCAGACAACAATCATTTCTAAGAGACAGGGTCGATCCAGAACATGCTGGAGGCCTTATATATCACCTCAGACCCTCTAGAAGGAGCCAGAGGATTGAGGGGACTTGGGGACTTGACTGAGAACTTGACCTGTCTGTGGATAAACACCAGAAACTAAGTGAAATTCATTCAGAATTATCATATGGAGAATAAAATCAGAAAAATAATGATTATATCTGATTTTTTACTTCCTGCATATTTCTGGAACTCACCTCACTTCTCACACACATTGAAGGTGACACAGCTTCTCTCTCTCTCTCTCTCTCTCTCTCTCTCTCTCTGTCACTCATTTGATCCCTCTGCCTCTCACCACTATTTCAGATCTCTCCTCAGTGATTCACACTCAGTCCTTCTCACTCAGTTTTAATGTCACTCTGTCATTCACCGTCACTGAGCTGATTCGGACTCCCACAGACTTCTCCTCAACTGTATCATTAACTCTGCCTCTGTTTTTCACACGTCCACCAATCGGTTGGAGTTCTCAGGTTGAATAAAGCATGATTGGACCTAAATGCACTTCCAGATCTTTTTATTTTGCCTCCTGCTGTCTTTAATATAAAGGTATATCAAACACTTACTTACTGCGTCCTTGCTTTGCTTAAACCGCTAATGAAAAAATAAATAAATAGAAATTGGTTGCCATGGAGAGAAAGCTCAAAATCACGTCTCTAGAATTAACTGTCCATATGATTGCACAGCTGATATATTGGAGCTTATGTACTAAAAAATATGGCTTTCAAGGAGGGATATACTGACAAAGATAAATGGAAGAGGTTTAAGAGCGAGAATATTGTGATCCACAGGTTTTCATTTAAAAAAATAAAAAATATAGAGGATTGTGAAGGCTTGGTAGCGTTACACCCTCTCCAGTTACACAGTTGCAGCCTGACTGGTTTAGACTGTTAAAAGCAAAAATCTATTTTTCTCTCCAGCAAAAATAAATATAAATATTACAGCATAATATGAAGTACGGAGAGTGCAGTTTGAACACGTTGTAGTACAAGGCTGCCGGCGTGTTTTGAAACACCAAGTCCTGCTGATTTTAATTATATGAGTCTCATTCGTGGATATTAAATGCTTTCCAAGTTATGAACCTGAGAGGAGGTTGTGCCAAAAAAACCCCCCAAAACAACAACTCTATTTTGCTCAAAGTGATTTTCCGTCTTCTTTCTCTCATCCATGGAATCCAGGCAAACGCTGCAAACATGACACATTCATCTTACAGGTTGCACATGCTCAGTGCAGTACATACGACAGGCATGACAAGATAACAAGATAACAAGCACTAATAATAGAGGACACGAAATTACAGAGAACAAGACAAGGCACTGCTCACATCATCATACGATCTTTTTTTTTTTTTTCTGAGGGTCAGAGGTAGAGGACAAAGATGTTCTGCTGTCTATAAAAGGTAGAAAACTGTGGCTAAAGTGTCAGTTATGATCCAGAAATGTGCTTCCACAGTAAACATATTTTAAAACACTGTATCATTTGTTAAACAGTGTTTGTGCTCATCCACCGAGAATTAAAGTTGGAGTGTGGGACTTTTATCGCCCCCTTCTGGCAGTGAGAGCACTTACAAAAACAGTATCAACATGTGCTCACTTCATAGGCTCCATCATAGAGTCTGTTGCTACGATTGCGGCTGTAAAACGATGAGTAAGTTGTTTTGAGCATCACATAAACACGTGAAATGACTTGTTTCTCTATCAGAGTTTGATCTAGTTGGTCCGATAACATTTGGAAAGTCTTAAAGAGCTGCACGATTGAATTGTTTCATCTTCGTTCAAGTTAGCAGAAAGCTAACCGGAAGTTTGCTGCTCAGCAGGCCGAAGTTTCTGCACAGTATGCATTCATCCATTCATCCAGCCAGCACGGGAATGTCAAATCTGACTCTGTATACTGTGAAATACAGAGAGAATTATCTGGCCGTGATAGGCTTGATCAGCATTGTGTGAACTCATTTGGCAAGGGCTTAAATGTAACAGATGTTTTCATTTTCATCTCTGGACCAGGTTTTGGAAGGACGGTTGAACAAACTGATCAAAATAACCTTCTACAGACAACTTTTGTATTGTGGTGCAGTCATGAAAGTAAGAACTGATCTTTTCTTTCATGACTTGAGAAGTAAAGTTCAGAGACTGTAAAAATAAGAAGAAAAAAAATATGTTATTTGAAAGATTTCATTTTCTTTGCAGCTGCACAGAAGAGGCAAAGGACCACTCCAGATGTTTTAAAGGCTCCAGTGCTACAACGACGAAGAAGCATCTCGCTCTACAGCACAACAAATTATGATACCTAGATGACAAAATAAGTCTAAGTGTCACTCTCTCAATGGCTTTTTGTGGCAGAATAAAAGGGCCACACTACTACACTACCTCTCAAAGCTGTCTCATCAAAAACCCCACATGTTTGCAAGCTCGTTCTGAGAAGACAGCCTCTTTAAAACAAACTTACATTGATACACATGAAGTACAAATTCTCAAATATACTGTATATCAGACAGGATCTCTATAACTGCATAAATATCCACAGAATCTCACTGCGACCTGGAAATGTCACATTAAAAAAAAAAAAAAAAGAAAAGCAAAGAAAGAAACATCACGTCTTTTTTTGGTATGCTCTTAACCTTTTCAGCTGCGTCACATCCATTGTTCTTGTTGTTGTGCCGCTGCTGTCCTCTTCTCTCCACCATCCCCACCGCCAAACTAGCAGTGACCTTTTTGTGAAACACTCCTGCTCTTCGTTGCGCGAGTATACACCATTTTTATTTATTTGGTCGCTTGTGTCATCTTGGGATCCAGAGCTGATTGCAGAACATAAACTGTCATTTGGTATGGAAGCTGGCAGGAATTGGGAAGAGGGGAGGGGGGGGATTTTGATTATCTTCGTACGGAGGCAATGAAGACAGTAATTTCACACAGTTATTAGTCTGCTGGTTCAGGCGTGATCTCTCTGCATACACTGCCGACGCGCATACAGTAAGCCTCGACAGTGAGAGCAATAAGACAGACTAAGAAAGACAGAAAGAGAGGAAGAGAAAGGGATAGAGAGAGAGAGGTAAGAGCGCACACAAGCGAGACAGTGGGTGAGCATAACAAACTAAATGTTATTTGGTCTGTATTTCTTCCTTGTGGTTACAGGAACATTCAGATAGCAACCTCGCCGCACAGATGTGTCGCTGAACGCTGAAAAGGTGGTGACTCATTACCGACTTTAATTAGAAATCAGTGTATTGTTGCTAGAAGCATAATAGAAAGAGATAAGGAAAATGCAGCACAGATTGTGCCAGATTTAAGGTAATTACTGCAAAAAATATCTTATAATCTTATAAATTAGACAATTATTATTAGCCCTTTGAATCATAGGTTAATCATATTATTTCCTCAGGGCCTAATACCCCCTTGTCCCCCCTTTTTTTGTAGCGTCATATGACTCTTAAATGCCTCACTTGCACTTTATGTATCAATTTAGCCTTCAAGTCTGGTTATTTCCAACTTACACACATTATAACATTGAATGTGACCTGGGTTGAGAGTACTATCTGTGGCTGAAAGGATCCATTGTAGACCATTTAAAAGCTGCATGTTTTTTATAAAGGGATAATATTAGCAGTAAAGTCTGTAGAACGTGTTGTGGCCCGATGCAGAAAAGTTGCAAATGGTTAGGATATTATAAGATGAACATGGGAGGAGGGCACGCTAGCAAGGAGGCTAAAACCCACGAACACTCTTGCCAGCACATCTCTTAAGGTGTCAGGGAATGAGGTTGACTCACCGCACAGCGCCGTACCCGCTGACTACAGTTACACTCACCCTCCTTAAACCTCTCTCCTGATCCAATGTAGCCTATGTTGTGTGGACAAGCACAGACCTACACTGGACTCAAACTCAGACATGAGAGGCGGGCGCACTAGCGAGGAAACACATCAGCGCTAGCGTCTCTTGCCAGCACATCTCTTAAGGTGTCAGGGCGTCAGGTTTACGCACTGTACCCGCTGGCTACCATTATTATTAAGAGTAGGTCAGCTTAGTCATGAATCACAGCCAAATCTATTCACCTTGAATGTCAGGGGATGTCGGACATGTCTCCAGGATTCAGAAACCAACATATGAGACCGACAGGATTGAACAGACTTTTTTTTAGAAACCTAAACATTTCCCTCGCTAATTTCTTTCTTTTTAAACCAGCCGGAGGTCGTTTTTTGTTCCACTGGTGATCTAAGCCACGGCAATATAAAAACACTGAAAATGTTTGATAGTTGGACAAACTCGGCGGCTTTTATGCGTGTCTCCGCAGCGCCGAGACAGACCGTTTCACAAAGGCGACAGTTGGAAGTCAGCGTGGTCGTTCTGTATCGTTGTGGATTGTGTGACTCACAGTGCGACTGGGGATTACTAACGATCCGTCTGACGCCGCCTGATGCGTTAAGAGTCAGAAGGAGATGCAAAGTTATACTCCCAGCATGCAATATGTCACTCCTGCCAAGTTGTGTTTGGGCAGAAAGGGGAAGCAAAAAAAAAAAATAAAGAAGAAGAAGAAAAAAAAAGGCTGTCTTGTAAGAGTGTCAGTAACCAAGTGGAAGGCTCAAAGGTTTCAAAAGCAAAAAGAGTCAATTATTTAAGGGAGGCAGGATTTATATTGACAATGGTCATCTTCCATGAATGAAAATGATCTCTAATCCGCAAATTAACTTCAGTACAAACAAAGATTAACGCTGTTTGGTGTCAGTCCAAAGAAGAAGCAACATCACTTCATTTGATTTGCTCAGAGTGGCAACTGGTGGCCAACACTGGGCAGTAACACATGATTCAGTGACAAGTTACAGCAATAAGAGTATGTTTTTCCAGTAAAAAAGTAATGTCAGGGGATTGCAGTTTTTGGTGAGATGACTTGTTCACTGTCTTGTCAGGAGTCGGATAAAGAAATCTATAAGTTAAAAATGAGCTCTTCCATTTAATTCCAGTTCAATAGCGTTCCTTGTTTAGCTTTAGTGTTTTAAAGGTAAAACACCAGTGGAGAGAAAAATGCCAGAGCCACTGACAGCCTTAGAGAGGTGAGAGAGAGAGTAACAAAGCAAGAGAAAGGTAGACAGAAGGACTTAAATGTGAACTGAAATTCAATTTATTTATCTATCATTTAAAAAGAAAAGCTGAATTTAAAAATAAGACAAAACATCAAAGCGTGTAATAATCAATATAAGCAGAAAGAGCAGTAAGAGTTTCACCGCTGGTAGAGTGTGACGCTCATATTCGATAAGTTATAATAGAGAGCGCGCTGGACTGTAAATGATTGATTCATTCCTAATAATTTTATGGCTTGTGCGGTCAAGAACGGGGCGGCGGATGGATGATCTGTTCTCCTCAGATAACATCTTTTTGCAGACCCAGCGTCCAACACCGCTCATTAATATCACTTTTCGTCGCTGTGTGTGTTCAGTGCACTGTGCTTGCGGGGGGTTTTTATGGACACTTTAATATTTTGACACACTAACAATGATAAAAAAGTTTTACATGTAGACTCTCTGTGACTTCAGAGGAAGAATAGTTGATGCTAAAAACAGTGATTGGACGGCCCGCCATGTGTCAGGCTCCATGTTTATCTGTTGATCACTGGGGCAGAAATCGACATATCGGATGTGACTGAGCGTTATAAAGCAAGTACGCTCCTCGGGTTGGAGTGTGTGTGTGTGTGTGTGTGTGTGTGTGTGTGTGTGTGTGTTTGGATGCATGAGAGTGTGTTATGCAAACAGACAAACCAAGCAGCTGAGTAACTGTCGCTGAGTATTTGCTTGACTTTGAGGTAAATTAAAAGAAAACATGATAGAAGATTGGTGTTGAAATTGAGGGCACAGCATGTACACAAAACACACACACACACACACACGCGGGTATGAAATCACACACGCACACACACATCTGACTTGATGGATGACCTTTTCTAAAAAAACCTGCTCAGGTGCACCTGCTCAGTAATTGGAGACAGTCACAGGGGGGAGTCTGAATATGTGTGTGTCCTACAGTGACGACAGAGCACATTAAATTACTTTCACTTGAGGTCTGACATTTATATATTGGAGCTACTGGTGAGAGCTGACCGCTTGTGTGTGTGTGTGCCTGTGTGTGTGTGTGTGTGTGTGTGTGCAGCGTGAGGACCTCAAACCAGTCACTATCATCTCTGTGGACCTGGTGACCTTAGTAGCGACCCAGGAAGTGGTCTTTGTATGTTTGTGCTCTTCTTAAAAACAGCTGGATTTTCTGCCAGAGGTAATTATACAGTCAGATTTAATTATCGATTTAACAGTGGGTAAGTCAATAAAATGGAGTAAACACACAAAAAATATATTAAAAAATATATATAATTTATAAATTTATAAAAATATAAATCCATCAAAATAACATATAATACTACAAATAGATTAAATCAATCAAAATGAAAGGAATGAAAAGAGTAAAAATCTCATATTAACCCAATTCTTTCTTTCTAATCTCAACAAGTTTTCTGACCAAACAACAAAATAGGTTGTTTGCCATTGTTTCCCTCTCTGAGAGAATTAGATTAAACACCAGGAAAACACACAAAAGAAGTGCTTGAGCAAATGACAAATGCTGTTTGCTATTAAAAAAAATCTGAAAGAAAGAAACCTTTGTGGACAGTGATGTGGTCACTTCCTCTCTGCTCACAGCTTCCTAAAGCTCCATCAGGCCCCTGCAGGTATTGACTGTGTCTCTCAGCCGCCTTAACTGAGAGACACAGTGTTGCCTCAACAAATTGTGTTTATTATTTTAATGAATTTCATCATTTTAAGACCTGTGATGTATGCTCTAGTATAAATGTAACTGCCACTAGACCAAATACTCCACTGCCTACAAACCCAGTGGCGCTGTTATGAAGAATCTTATATACTTCAAAACACAACCTCCTGAGATTACAGATAGAAAGGCAGTCTGTACGCCAACAAAATTAAAAATGTAAGGGCACAAATGTTCAACAAATCCTTTCGTATGAATGATCTTATTGCTATCAATGAGCTAGATTGGGTGTAGATGCACCAGCAACACTTAATGAAGCGTGTCCTCCAGATTATGCTTTCTCCCATTCCTGTAGAAAAGGTAGGACAGCTGCGATATTCAATAAAACTCTAAAGAGTAGACCTCGGTGTGTTTTCTTCCTTTTGAATGTAAAGCAGTAACTTGTGCTCCCCGCCGTTGTTGACAGTAACAGATCTATAAACTCTCTCTACTGTATTTTAAGTGGTGATTTTAATATACATGTTGATAATAAGAAGTGAAGAGCGTATGGATCTTAAACATGTTAATGAGCCATGTCAATAAATGGGCTCAGCATTTCTTCTTCTCCTCATTTGAAAGTCTCTAACAACAACTCGGTAAACATGCCATGGAAGAATCATGAAACTATTAAATTAAAGCGGGACTGTTGGTTTGCAGAACGCAGATGGCACAAAGCTAAATTGCATGTGCATACAGAGATTTTCTCAGAAAAATGAAAAAATTTTTATAATAAAGCAATTTGGACCGCCGGGCAATTTTTCTATCTTGATAAAACACTAACATGAAGAACCCCAGAGTGCTTTTCAAAACTGTTGATCAAACTCATTAGCTCTGTTACAGACCATAGCAGCTAAATGTAAATTTTGCGTGAGTATCACCAGCATCAGTTCTGGTGTCTGTCAACTACAAAACATCCAGCATACAGTGGTGAAGCCTGTGTGAAGTCATGCTTGACAGTCTTAACTCCACATGCACCCTTGACCCGATACTGATTTCCTTTTTTAAAACTCAGTTTCTGAAGCGATCCTAACAAATTGCTAATCACTCACACAATGCAACGATGTGTTTCCCCCACAGCATTCATTCAAGACTGCACCTGTGAAGCCTTTAAAAGAGAAAAAGAAAAGACATCATCTGTCAATACCCGCTAACTACACAACAATTTCCAATCTCCCATTTTAAGCAAACTTTTAGAGAATCTGGAAGGATTTCTGTGTCAGGAGAGACCTCATTTACTGTAAACTAGGGTGTGTTTGGGGGCTTAGGAAGTTTTCTTGACGAAGGAAATAGAAGATTTGATTTTTGGACATTACATTTTGGGGGAAAAACTGCAAAATCTGAAGACAATAAGCCTCAGCTGCCGTCCTGCGCTTGAATGCAGAGTCTGACGTAAAAGATGTTCACGATTATACCTCATGTTGTATAATTACTCTTTATACACACCTACTAGGTAATTGGTTTCATAATAACAGAACCTCTGCACTTTATTTCTCTTGTCTCTTCCTCTTTTGTTCTCATTTTAATTGATCCCTTTCCTGTTGTTCTGCTGTTTATCTCCCTTTGTCTTTTTCATTCTGTCACGCCTTCGCCTGGCAAAGGTTAATTAAGAAAGAGAGCCGTACAGAGAATATGTCACGAGAACTGCGGTTGAATGACCTATTTGCATGATTTCTTTTCGATAATGAGGCTGCTGTTGTCTAGTTTCTTTTAATCACAGTGTCTTTTGATGTGGTGATGAAGAGCAACTGCCATCATTTCCACAACAACACCATTATATTTCCAGAAATCCTCTCCGTCAAACTCTCCCAGCTCCCATCTGTCAGTGGATCACCAACTCCCTGACAGAGAGGAAACAGCAGGTGAGGCTGGGAGAAGACACCGCTGGTATACGGACAGTCAGCGCCGGTGTTCCCCAAGGATGCGTCTTCTTCCCACTGCTTTTCTCTCCCTCTACACCAACGACTGCACCTCCGAGGAGCCAGCTACTGAACTCCTGAAGTTTGCAGATGACCCCATGGTCGTCGGATTCATCCAAGATGGTGGCAAGTCTGCATATCGGTTGGAGGTTGAATGGCTGGTGCAGTGAAGACTCACACTGAAGACTGTGAAGATGACAGGGCACTTTAGGAGGCTCCTCCTCACAATATCACAACAGCCCCGTGTCAACCGTGGAGACCTTCAAGTTTCTGCGAACTACCGTTTCCCCAAGACTTGAAGCGAGAGACCAACATCAAATCCATCTGCAGAGGATGTGCAGTCCACACACACAGCATCCAGTGTTGCCAGATAGGACTGGTAAAAAGTAGCCCTCCCAATAGTCATAAAAGTAGCCCAGTTTAAACACATATAAGTCCTCACCTCCAGTCTTCTTCTTCTTAGGCAAACTCAGTACCACAGAGTTGCTTATTTAGTCATGATTATCTTATATTATAGAGAAACATTTACTATAAATACATGTTTTCAGGTGCTCCGTGATTCATTCACTTCAGTCGAGTATAAAAGGTGAATTTCCTCAATAAATGGGTCAATGGTCTATGACAATGATCACAATGGGTTTAGGTTTTCAGTGTAATTTTTAGCCTTTTTTTCCTCATGAAATTATTTTATTTCGTCACTGTGAAACTAAAATTACATGACTGAAGAGGTGTAAGTAGCGTGTATCTCTCCGGCTGACAGTAATTATCTGTGGCGCTGCTCCTTTCTTTCTCCCTCAAACTGCCATTCAGCTCCTGTTTTTTTTTTTTTTTGGACAAACTGTGCAGCGGCACCTCTTCCATCTTTACTGCTGGGCCTTTCTCTTGTGTCTTTGAGTAAAATCAAAAGGCACCGCTGCCTGCACTCAGCAGAGTTGAGTGCACTGCATCATTTTAGTGATCGCAGAGGGAGAAAGAGGGCAAATTATACCAACCATCACAGAAACCTGTCATTTTTCAAATGCTGTTTTAGTCATGGGTTAACAGCAGGCACAGTTTCCAACAATTTCATACTGCTTTTTTCTCATATTTCCTGTCTACTGCTCTCTCTTTTTCTTTTTTTTTTTTATACCTTTTTTCCCTTCAGCCAGCTCTCACAGCAAATATTTGAGGAGACAAAGTTAAGAATCAACCTAAATGAGTGAGAGGTTCTCCAAAAAATGTTACTGGAACTTTGAAGTGGTATCTGACAAACATTTAGGATCTGAAAAATGATGCAGCTGTCGTCCTGAATTATTTCACAACAGCTTGTTATTCTGTCGTCGTCCACTGTGACTTGAGAATCGAGCTGTGTGTGTCCCCTGGGAGCTTCTTTGCAGCACACTGCAGTTTTTCCCTCATTTCCACTAAAAAAAACATGGACTGTTTTGGTTTCTTAAGGACGGTGATGGTGAAAGAGCACACCAAGCTCAGCGATAAAAATGCAGACAGTGAGCTTGTAACTCAAGAATTCATTTTAGCTTTTAATTAGCGACACAGGCGCTGCACGAGTCACTACGCTTACTGGCAGTAAATGTACAGTACAGACTACAGTGTGTCAGTTAATAAACGCTGCAGGTTGTCAACACCATGAAAAGTGACGTCTGTTGTTTCCCCAACTGCTGGAAAAGTGAAGGTTAGCTCCTAAGTTAGCAACAATGGGTTAGCCTAGCCTGACGATGCTAAACAGATAAATAGAAAATGGAGAAATGTGTAGCTGCCTGACTCAATAAAATGATTCACCTGCCACTATAGAGTGACCTTTAAGAGGTGAAGTGGATTAACACCAGTAAAGGCATGGGTTTTGATTGAACAGAAGTAGTTTGTGTCAACCAACCAAGTTCATAGCTGTTCAGAACGGCCAAACTCTGAAGTGGGGGGAAAAGCTGGCCATGATACAGAGGCCCAAAATACATCTCAAAAAATGACTGGTCATGATGAGGTTTAATATCGTATTACATATAACAGCCGACTGAGTACGTGTGTTTACCTGTCAGCATGTTTTAACAGGTAAGTCACGCAGTCAATAAACTGTTTGGTGGTGATTTGAGTCATTGTCTCAATGAAGAGGTCTCTATGGATACTGATAGAAAATTAATGCATAAAGCTCCTCTGTCATTTTTTGGCTCATTTGACTTCACCTGAAAGATTGCAGACTATTAACACCTCCTTGTGTCACCAAAACCTGGACAGGAGACTCAGGAGATAGAGTGGGTCGTCCTCTAATTGGAAGATTGGGGGTCGATTCCCGGCTCTTCCGGTCTGCATGTTGATGTGTCCTCGGGCAAGACACTTAACTCCAAATTGTGAATGTGTATGAATGGTTAGCTTTCCTCTGATGGGCAGGTTGGGATCTTGTATGGTAGCCCCTGTACCATACAAATCAGATGGATGTGGTTTGTAATGTAAAAGTGGTCTTTGAGTGGTCAGAAGACTAGATAAGCGCTATATGAGTACGATCCATTTACCATTACAGGTTTGGCTCTGCACATTTTTGACAGTAAAGAAATCACCAGTCTTATCCTTTAATGGTACAAAGGCCATAAGAACAGATGGAAACCCTACTTTGACAAACTTTTTTTGAATAATACAATGTTCCAGGTCATAAATTTGAAAGGAAAACTTTTTTTTTATTAGCTACCTAAATTTCTGAATACGTGTTTTTGTCCTTTTAAATTTTAAAACCCCTGCGTCGCTTTAGATCACAGGTTTCAGACCTTCTGCAGCTGATTTGCGTCACATAAGTTTGATTCATTATTCATTATCCTCACTCGACAGGATACCCTTAAAGCCATTAGAAGTTCTCACAGTGTGCCATAACTGAACTTCTGACAGATATGTGGCTCTTTTGAAGAATTAGTATTCAGTGTCATATGAGTTCTTCAGGTATTAAAGAGAGAGATGTGGGAATTTGATATCAGCTCATCAGCTCTGATAAGATTAAAACTTGCCAAAAGAAGAGAGATCGTCTGTCTCTTTGTGAGAATCTCTGGACAAAAGAGAAAGTTTTATGATTTCATTAGTAAGATGGACTTTTAATTTTTTTTTTTTTATTAGCTGATTTGATAAATTTCCTTCAAGTAGTTGCTTGTATTTTAAAGAAATCTCTAAATGATGAATGGTTTGTAAAAAAATTCACATCATGAACTCAACAAAGGGTTCACTGTACTGTATATAAGCACCTATACTTCCATTTCTTACTCACATTTTTAACTTATCCACAGCAAATCTGTACTAGTCCACGTGGTCACAACGCTGAGTTCCTGCCGATGGCGATCTACCGTGCATGTTTGCAACGTGTCCTCCAAACAATTGCCTGTCCGTGGCGTCTATAGTTGTCCATGTATGCATCCGCTTGGGAGTATAAATGAAGCTTAAGTGCTTGTTAGCTTGTGGATACTTCCTGCTGCCTGCAGAGTTTGGAGAGACTCACTTCTGCAGTTTAACTGATAGACTACTATTAGTTGTTAGACTGCCTTAATGGCTGTTAAGTACCTTCACTGTCTCCAGGTCATTTGTTATTTCCGCTGCTGTCATGATACAACACACATAAGAGTTAGTCAGTTTTTATTTACACAGTGAAAAATGATGAAATACGATCAGGAAGTCAATTTGTCGTCACTTGTTTTTAAGGCTTCTTAGACGTCCCGACACTTCACAGCGGTTTGCAACACTCACAGACATGAATTTTTACAGTTCTGGAAAGCCGTCATGACAGCAACAGTTTTCTCTTTCATCGCAACGATAACGAGGTAAACAGTAGAAAGACTGTGTTATACAGTAATCCACCAGGAATGTGCGCTTGCATGTATGCGATTTGCCGACTCCGATCTATGGGTGTCTTTGTGATTTGATCATGACACGTATGATATGACGTGAGCTTCCTGCTGTTGATTTTATATTCACTTACACCTGAAACTTATTTCTATATCTATACATTTTATTATGACGGAGACCTGAGATGTTCTTTCGGCGGAAAAATCATCAAGAGCCTCTCATCTTGATCAACAGCTCTCAAACACATCTCCACCCTCAATCTGCTATTTGAAGTCTGCCGTGTGACGTGTTTCAATTAGATCCCTGGGGTGCTTTGATGCTGGTGTCCCAGCAGAATGAGTTTGGGTTTGGGTTTGTTACTTTCAGTGCGGCGTACGTCACCTCCCCCTGCCTTTTCAATGCAGACTGTCTCATCAGGTACTTTGTTAGCTTGAAGAAATGAGACGAGTGAGGTATCAGAAGTAGAAGGGAAGAAAAAGAAATGCTATCTACGGGGGTGTGAAAACACAAATAATGGAGAAAAAAAACCCTCAAATCGAACTCCTCCTTAGTTCTTTATCTGAAAAACAAAAGAAAAAGTGGAAGATGAGGAAAAATCAAGGACTCCTTGTGCCTCAAAATTCAAATTAGATTTCAGCTCTATTGTTCATATGACCTCTTTGTTTCATGAAGTTTGTTAGATGATTTGAATTTTTACTTTACAGAGATATATTCGTGTCATATAAGTGCTTAATAGGGCTTAATAAATTAATTATAAATAAATCCATAACTTGCACATGCAGTGCCCAAACACTGATCTGGTATTAGTTAAAAACAACAACCCACAGCTCCTCTGCTCTGGTAGTGTCAGACCTTATTTGACACCAATAATATATCAGTAAGGTCCCTTACTGATAATAAAGATCTGCTTACTGACAAAAGATATTCAAGAGTTGGTTAATTAGTCAGACTTTATTGCCCCCAGGGGGGAGATTCTTTCTCACAGCACTTGTACATCACTTGGAAAAATGAACATTACATTTTTACACACATCATTACACGACAATGCTAGACATAAATCATGAGGTACAGCACAAGAGTACACAACAACAACAGACAAAACAACATGAAAACATGACTCATAGTTCCCCTCTATGAGTCATCCTGTTTAAGGCTGCTATGGCTGTGCGTAACCAGGCCGATGTGAGCCCCTTCTGCACCTCGGGGACCTGTACCTGCACCCAGAAAGCAGTGCAGTGAAGTGTCGAGTGTTGAGTGGGTGCGTGATGTCCTGTGCTATATATTTGCACTGTGTGAGAGGTTGGGTATGGAGGAGAGCTTTCATCTTAGCAGCAGCGGTGTTGGTTATTTTTGTGCGACTTTGACGTGGTTTGTGACGGAGAGCGTGTTGAAGAGACAGATACTTTTGTGCGACAGTAGGAGGAGGAGATCGGGAGGTGACAAAGAGTCCTTTGAGTTTATGGATGGCTGATAATCTTTGATGAGTCCTTTGTTGGATGCTGGTTGAAGCTTGAGTTTGTTGTCCAGTGTGAGTCTGAGATATAAGAAGCCGACAACCATGTAGCTTCTAGCAAAGGTGAGAAAGAGCGAGAGAGATTTTTTTTAAAAGAAAATGACAAAAACAAGGTCTACACCAAGAGTCCATTGATTTTTTTTTTTGATAATTAATTTCCTCTTACCTCAGAGAAACGTATTTTTCAAATGAGGCATACTCATTTCTTATCCATGAATGGAGCTGAAAGCAAAAGCTCAGGAGAGACTCTGCCAGCTGCCTCTGACACAAAAAGTGTTTCTTAAGGTTTGGGTTGATTTTACGCTTTCAAATCTGTGAAGAGAGAGAGATGAAGTGAAGGAGAAAAAGAAAGTGAAAGAAAGGAAGAGAGTGGAAGGAAGAAGGAGAACATAAAAGAGTGAGAAAGAAAAAAAAAGGAAAGGAAGGATATCTGAAATAAAGGAGAAAGTGAGGAAATGTCCTTAAATCTATTATCATTCATGTCTTTCTATATTCATTTTCTCTACAATCAACAACATTTGCATTAAATTAAGTTCCAACTTTGCTAAAAATCTGATCTAATGTGCCATAAAAATGCCCGCAGGAGCGAGTTGTAAAATCCAGCAGCGAGCATGAAAAGGTATAATCTTGTTAAATTAAAAAAAAAAACGTTCCCAAGAGGCAGACTTTGAATCTTTACCCGACCAAAATCAAATTAGTCCGAGAGATGTGTCGAGAAACGTTAACCAGTCACGACTCTTGTTTTTGTTCCCTCCTTATCCGACATCTTCAAATCCCATATTCTGCTCCGAAAAAAAAAAAAAACACCTCGGAAAAGCACAACAGGCTTGTATAGTTTTAGAGCAACAACTTTGGAGCAGCGGGTTTTTCAAATACGCAGCCTTGTATCCTCGGGAATTACATACATATTGGATGATGATTCCACTCCTCATGATTTACTTACACCCAGGGCCAATGTTCAGCACCCATGCAGAAACAGAAGTGTGGAGGTTTTGGTTGGTAGCGTAGCTCGTCTAACTTTCATGCAGGAGTTCGGGTTTTATTCTTTTTTTTGTGAACTCTTATATACAAACAGAACAATTCAGGTTACTATTATTAGTTAAACAATATGAGACAGTTACTGATAGGTGAAAATATCAAACAGACTGAGTTTGGTTGAAGTCAAGCGTCTCTTTAATTCAAACAGATCACATGTTACAGACACGGACAGTGCAAAGATTCTCCGTGGAGAATTCTGAAGACACAAAGGAAAATCGCAGATATATATATTGGTGGCCTTTGGAGGCCCCTTCAGTTGTTTATGGTGACACAGCTACAGTCAGATATCGGCAACACAGTTCATGCATTAGGCATAGTTTATCACTTTTAAGATGAACTGTAACACCTAAAGAAAGAACGCAGGGTGCACATGTTTCTATCAGTTATACAATGCACATACGCACACAAAAAGGGAACATATATAGAAAGTAGATGGCTAGCAAACACGATGACGATTACAAGATGAAATAAATTAAAGAATAAAAGATAGGGGGAAAAGAAGAAAGTAAAAAAAAAAGCTTTATGGGAATCCTAGATTTGAGTTTGAGTGAGTATCTTATCTTCTGTAGACCCGAAGACATCAGCAAATCTCTAACCCAGTGTCTGAATGATGAAGTGTCACAAGATTTCCATTTTTAAAAGCATAAACCTTCTTGAAAGAAGCACAGCCAGGGCCGCCGCCCCACGCTGAGGTCCAGACAGGCGAGCCCAACTCCAGATAAAGTGACACATGGAGACGGTTGAATATATTTGTACGGTTTGTATTTTGATCCTTCTCTAATCTTAACCTTAAAAAAAAAGTATTTTAGTTCACTACACTGCCTGAGTGTTAGCGTTAACTAACAGGTTGTTGTTTGTCATCAGTTAATTGGCGCGATGGCGCCGGAAATAAATAAAGAAAACATGTTTTTCGTGAAGCCAATTTACACGCTGGCATTAATTCAGTCTTAATTTTTTTTTTTTTACAAACATCACATCGAACAATGTGACACAGCAGTGTTTACACCGTCATGAATAAAACATATACCGCTGTAAAAAAAAAAAGTTTTAAAAGGGGTCATGACGCAGAGGAATAATGAGATCCTGTAATTTGGCATCTCTCATATAAACAGGAATAATAGCAAATTATAACTGAGCAGTCTGATATGTGTGGATGTGTGTGTGTGTGCTTGTTGGTGTGATATGCACGTGATGTATTCAACACATTGGACAGTCATGCATAAGGGGCACTACACTCATCTCAAATCAGATGCTGCATTGTATATATAATAGTTGAGATATTTAGGCACCCTAGATGTTTAGATTCTTATCCATTATGCAACACCATCAGGGACAGACGTACAGACGTACAGCTAGCAGAATCATAAAGGAACTATTTTCAGCAACAAGAAGAATGGTGAGACCTGCAACAGATGGTATGGTTCGGGCCCCCCACAGAGGCCCTGAGCTCAACATCACGGAGACAATCCGGGATTAACACGAAGAAGCACCTGAGACGGCTTAAATAATAAATCCACAGAAGAACATTTCTTTCTCCAGGATGTTTTACAACAACAACCCACCTGCGAGTTACCATGGAAAGCTGCGTCACTGAACACTGAAGGAGAACTGCTTGCTGTTTTAAAGGAAAATACTGATTTCATTTAGGTTTCTGCTGTTTACCCAACTCTGCAAGAAGTTAATTGATACATTAAAACAGTTAATAGCAATGTTTTTTGGAAGTATTCTCACTTTATTTTTAGTGCCGAAAACTTTTGCACAGTAGGTTCTGAGACATCTATTCTCTTCTTTTACTAATGAGGCGCTTATGACTGGGCGTTTAGGTGTGAAGACGAGCTCTTTTACTGTCACAGCATGGCGTTTCTACACAATGAGTATAATAAAAGAAAGCTGCATGCGAACAGCGATATTACCGCTGACAACTTCTCCCTCGTTTTAAGCCATTTTCAGACATGGAATAATGTAACATTGTTGGCTGAAACTCAACTAAAAAGCCTCGGACAAAAGATAGTCGGTGAGCTAACTGTGATTCATTTCAGGCCATTAAACATTCAGGGCATCATTGTCTTACACAGAAACGGACTCGTTGACGACAGCTGTAATTACACCTGCATTCAGCTCTGAAAACGACAACAATTACCGTATTGAAATAGAGACACCTGTGTTAGTGAGCCTTCTCTCACTGTGGTAATTTATCTCCGTTCTAATTTCCGTGCTGTAATGTTCGGTGCGGCCCGGCTATTTCAGGGATGACATCAGGGTGAGGATGCAGCCATACTGAGCCGATGACTATAATCCATCCATATTTGGCTTTAATTATTTTCCAATGAGAAGGGTCTGCAGGTTTTAGAGGGCTAATGACACATCCATCTACGACGGATTTGGGTCTATTTTTTGATGGGCAGGACATTTTAAAGAGGCTGAATTGTTGTTGTCATCATTTGGATTCCACTATTGAACTGATTGAAGAGGCGTTTTTTGTTGTTGTTGGCATATAAACTTTAGAGAATAATGTTTTATCATATTTGTTTGTTCGGCCGGTGGATTCAGGCCAGTTGTGGCTCAATGTCAGCAATGTTCTGGCACCATAAGACCAGGTTTTTTTTTTTCTGTTTTGTATTCATTCAGTATCTACTTTGTACCTTTCACACAGATGTCCTTTTGAAGGATGAAGAGAGGGAGGATGATTCATAACAATTCCCCAATGATTTAATGTGTTGTTGTGGTCGCACAGTGTGAAAATCCTCAGTAGCCTATTGATATTAATGATCGTGTGGTGTGCTGCTGCAAAAATTTCAAAGTCAAGTTGTGAACATAGAACATTTAAAGAACCAGATGTGTCCTTCACGAGTTGGTACAGAGTAAAAACTGAGCTAAAGGAATGAATATTGGACTTACATTCACCAAGAGGACAGAAACTTTTGTTTTTTCTTTTTGTCTCTATGTGAAACTTTTTGTTTGTGTCTGCATATTTTGTACAAAGTCTCTCTGTATGTGTTTCTGTAGGTAAAGAAAACAAAAGCAGCAATAGTTTTTTTTTCCATTAATTGGAATAGTTCAAGATGATTCATTAACCAGAATTGACTGTTTTACATATTATTAAATCATTTGCTGCGTGCAACATCAGAATGGCAGAATTTATGAGTCACTCATCTAAAAACCAATTTAAATGAGTTGCAACATGCAGGCCTGGCAATGAATAACAAGACAACTCTGTGAAAGCTGTACGATGTTCACGGCTGTCATTAAAAATCATTTTTTTCTACAAATACACGAGCACAGTGTGGGTGTCTCTGTAAACCTGAATTCACATAATCAATTTTTTTTATTTCCACAAAAAAGTTCCGAAACTTTTCCTTCTCCGTTATTGAAAATGTCAGGATCTATGCAAATATTTTTAGTTTCAAAAGTTTAAGTACTGGACACAAGATGTCTCCTACTTTACTGAAAAGTCCATTCTCAGTGTTTGTGTCCTTGAAAGTTTCAATTTTCACGTCCATACTGAACCACAGTTGGCTTCCAAACTATAGTTGTGATATCATGAAATCACGCTTTAAACTCACCTGAGAACAGATAAACTTTCCCCTCTTCCTGAATAGATGAATGTGAAAACAGCCTTCTAGTGACAAGCATGTCATTCTGCACATTGAAGCTCAAACATCCAAATGAGGTAACAATAAGCAAATGCAGGGGGAAGATAAGAATGTGCTACTAGTGGTTTATATACAGTACATCTCAGTGTGATGATAGGTTGTCTACAGTACACTTGTTATCTACGGGAAGAACAAAAACATACCATACATGATCCAAGATGATGCGTCACAAATATCAGTAAGTAAAGTGAACTGTCCTTGAGTAGGACAGCTCTGTAGCTGACCCCCTGACCTGCTTGTGGTTGGAAACATCAATAATCCACTTGTGTTATGTGCTTTGTTAGTTGTCAGGAAAAAAAAAAAAATTACACGACCTTCAGCGACAAATAATTGAAAACTATTGATTCATTTCATTTCAGATGACTGGACCTGGACGGACAGAATCAAGAACAAGGCAACCTTTTTATTGTCATGTTTGGAGTTCATCAGGTTTATTGTTGGATGACCTACTTTTAATATTGATTAAATATTAAGATTCACCCTTTGGAAGGGTGATTGATTACTTTAATTTGGACTCTTGGTGATATTTGACTTGCAGATGGAAAATCAGCTATGTTTGCCATTTGTTTTTGTTTTTGTACCATTTGATCGTGATAAATAATGTTGATTAACACTTAAAATTGGTTATCATGAAAATATGATTTGATGGATTTGTTGCTTTGCCCTGAAATAAACCGTGAGCCTTAATTCATTTTATATTTGCAAGTAAACAATATGTTCAGAATGCACTTTAAAAATAAAGTGAAAAGTTTTTGTTATAAATGAAATGTTATAAAAAATTATGGTTACACTGTGTATGTGTATTTTTCCTAGATCATGATGAATTGTTCCTGTCTTGTACTGCGACTCTGCAACATCAGCAGCAGCAGACTCATCAGCTAAGGTTAAAGGAAGTTCAGCGTTATGTTTGTAAAGAGGGAAGATGTAGATGGTGAGACGCATGTCCTCTGGGGGTCAGCTGGGCAGGATGGCTCCTGGACAGGAGGACTGAAAACAGACACGATGACGTTATCTACAAGTCTGTATTTCATAGATTAAGAAAAGAACTTTAACGCCCACTTAAGGTGTATAAAACTTTGTAAGCGCTTCGCTGGGAGTCTTTTTCTTTGTAACTTCATAAATTCTGCTAAATTTTGGCTCTGGTCTCTCTTGTTTTTTAAGGTAATAACAAAAAATTTGTTTAACAACTTTATATTTAACCTGCAATAAACTCAGGTTGCATTAAATTGAATCAACAGGTATCTCAGAAATGTAAAAAGGTTTTCGCTGCAAATGTTTCTCACCCACGGGGCTTAACGTCGGCGCTGACATTTAGGAAGAAGTACGACAACTTTGATTTCTTGTCACACTTTAATCGCATTGAAACAGGTGTCACTTTTCAAATAGTTCAAGTGTAATTTTGGGAACTAAACTCTGAAAATGACAAAGTACGTTTTCAACCAGAAGAATAGTCATCATTGTTAAATATTTTAGAGTTGCCAAAAAAAAAAAACTCAACTCAAGGTCTACTTTCTAGCCTTTTCTGGACCTTTCAATAGAAACTTACAGCCTTTGTCAGTGGATGGAGTTTGCTCAGTTGTAGGGATATTAAGATTACAGATACAAGAGTCAGAGACTTGGCTACATCAATAAACAACCACAGATCCGACCCAAAGTCCCCTTTCTATCTCTCTTTGCACTGTGTCTATAGCATCTGTGTGTGTGTGTATGAGGCATTACTTACGTTGTGGGGACATCAATCTGTTTACACAGTTGCATAGTGGGGAATCATCTGGGCAAAAAGCAGCATGTCCCTAACATAAATGATTCATTTTATTTTTTTTGCCTCGCTACATGTCGCACCTGCTTCATCCATCACTAACTCGTGCCCATATTGAAAGAAATTCAGCGTTCACCACTACCCGTCATTTACATTTGCAGTCTTTAAAATGCACAGGGGTATCATGAAAAATGCCGAGGGAATCACACACTTTGTTACTAATTTATGAAGGTGATGTACGTGCTGAAAGAAAAGTCACCGAGAGGAGCTTCAGCACAAGGCGAGTAGTACTAGCGTCAGGTGCTACTTCCAACAGTACGCGAGCTAGCTCCTCCTGGTTCAAGGCAAAACCGTTACTGAAACCACAAGCTGTTTATTTACAGGGATATTCTGCATTATTCAGAAGAATGACAACACATAGTCAGCAGGATTTCAATAAAAAAAAAAACAACAATCAGTATCACTGCACAAATTTACTATTGTACTACTGTGGGAGAAGACACACTTTTAAATATTTATGATTTAGCATCTGAAATGTGAAATATAAATAAGTAAATATCACTTCTGAATCGCATCACAGCGTATCATATAATATGATACGTATAAATAAATCTGTATTGTTTTTGTTTTGGACTGTGGACGATGCATGTAGATTCTTATCAAATCGTCTCAGAGGGCGAGATTCACACCCCTACTACTCAGTTGTCATGGAGATAACAACTGGAGCTTTGTTCTCATTACGTAACCAAAGTGTGGTAAACAAAAAAAACTCCATCTGCTGAGGAGGACTGTGAGATGTGGTTGAAAGCAGTGGAAAAGGTTTGGGAGTGGATGTTTTTTGTCACATAATGATCGTTCACGCTCATCTGAAACTATTATGCGTAACTATAAAACGTATATTTGGCATTGGAAGGTATCTAATACAAAATTCAATAATTGGCTTCATCTTGGACTTCCAGCTACTTCAAAATAAAAATGTCCTGACAGCTCTGATGGAGCTCAGGATTCATCGATAAGGTCTACTTTAGTACGAACAATTACATCCTATAAACCTGGAATCTCTGCGTAACAACTGACCTCTTTATTTACAGTCAATGGTGTAGATATGCAGCAGAACGTAAAACATTAATTACCATCAGCTCCTGACAGATCCAGTGCTATTAGCGGGGGCGCAATCCATTTTTTGTTGTTGATCTGGCTCTTAGTGGGGTGGCATCTTACGACTGTCATGGTTTAGGCTTTTAATCACAGAGGGCATTTACAGCAAAAGACGAAGCTATGGATCATAACATAGCATCTGTTTTTTTTTTATGACATCTATAGAGGTCTAATGTTCTCATGACAAAGCAGCATTAACCATAATTAGGTCTTGATCTGCTAGCTCATGTATATTTGTATGCTTCATTACCTCGACTGTAAAAGATTACACACTTATGTTGATATTTTATCTCATATACAGGCTTCACAAGCTTCTG